>JABAKD010000006.1:0-372853 GCA_012845835.1 Undaria pinnatifida | reverse complement strand
CCCCCCCCGCCCCCCCCCCCCCACCCCCCCCCCCCCCACCCCCCCCCTCCCCCCAAACCCATCCAACCCCACCACTCGAACACTCCACCCTATCTTTACTCATGATTGGTACGAATTACCCCATAATATACATGTAAAACTGATGTATTATTTCCAAAAATGTCAATTTATCCCCTCAAAATAATGTATAGTTCCAGGCAAATATTGAGCTGCCCCCCCCCCCCCCCCCCCCCCCCCCCCCCCCCCCCCCACCCCCCCCCCCCCCCCCCCCCCCCCCCCCCCCCGCCCCCAATAATATACTGGTGCTAAAACCGTCAGATTTATCCCCTCGAAAGAATTTATAGCTTACATGCACAAATTGCCCCTTCCCCCCCCCCCCCCCCCCCGCCCCCTCCAACACCCGCTTTTGATCAAAACCAGGCCCCCCTTTCCCTTCACAGCTGTCAGATTTTGTCCCCCTCAGAAACGGGTATTATAGTTTCCGCGCACAGGACTGACTAAATCATCCTGTTGACCCTGATAGCTACACTGTAGTTGTAAGGGGAGTCGCCGACCTATATCCTTAATGAGGACACACAACTCGTAATGCGCGCGATCGGAGTATCACACACAGCTTGCACAGATGAGTTTCGACGAACTTCGATCTCACAGCTGGAGTGTATTTTTTAAAAGCGTATATTATCGAGGCACGAGAAAATAAGGGTTTTGTATGTACGGAAGAAGTTTGGGGTTACTGCACGTTGACCAATGAGATCAACGCGGGTGGTTACTTGTACTTGTCCTGGTATAGCAAAGGGAACCTTGGATCAGTTTGTCGTGTTGCTGATAGCAAGCGAAGCACGCAGAGAAGAGAGGAGCATCGTCAGCAAGACAAGGTCAAGGTGTGATAGACTGGCTGATTTTCTGGCTGATTGCTTGCTGCGACTGCTGCTGCGGTGAGACTTCGCTGGTACTGCCGTGGTGACTGCCGTGGCAATAATTCGTTGTGACTACTGCTGTGGCGAGTGCTGCGGGCTGTCTCTGTGACGATGGGGGATTCGCCGGATGCTGTGGCCCTGCTGCCGCCAGCGCTAAGGTGGAGGATACTTTGGGTGCCCGGGCCGCCGCAGCTACATACTATAGTTTTTCCATGTACTTTTTCGAACGCACACTGGTGAGGGTCCTTCCAACGCACACTGTGTCGGGCCCGGGGGGGGGGGTTCGGGGGGGGGCGCGTCGCCCCCCCCCGACACTGCTACTAGCATCCAAGCACCGTTCGGCTGCCCTGCCAACCCAGTGCTGGTGGTGCATTTTGGGACACACACACGAACACCAACACACTCTACACTGCTAGTAGTAGCATACAAGCACCCTTCGGCTGGCCTGCCAACCCAGCGCTGGTGGTGCATTTTGGGACACACACACGAACACCAACACACTCTACACTGCTAGTAGTAGCATACAACCACCCTTCGGCTGGCCTGCCAACCCAGCGCTGGTGGTGCATGCGCTTGAACGTTTGCGCCTCTGCTGTTCGATCCTGCTACATCACGATGCGGGACAACAAAAAATAAACAACACAACACACAAACATTTCACTTCGTTGTGCCCTGGGCTGCGGACAAAAAAATCCCTTCCCAAAAAACCCTCCTCGTCCTTGCAAAACCATAAAATTCAAACGGCTGCGATTCAAATCAAACGGCGTGACGAACTACACCCTCGCACGCAAACAACCACTTCGTGGGTGCATTTTGGGACACACACACGAACACCAACACACTCTACACTGCTAGTAGTAGCATACAAGCACCCTTCGGCTGGCCTGCCAACCCAGCGCTGGTGGTCTCCGGAGCGTGCTGTGGGTGTCTGCTATGAGCCCCTTCGCTCGTTCTACGCTTCTCCTCCTCTGCGGCTGCGTGTTCTTCGCCCTCTTCAACGTCACGGCGTACCACACCTGGTGCTGCGTTTGAATCTCTGCACAACATGCAGCGGAACGTCCTTGCAGCAGAGCGGTATCTTGACGACTGGGCAGACCAACTGTTCCAATACAAATTTGCAGGGCTCTCTCTGCCTCATCGCTTGGAGTTCGTCCTACATCCTTCCGCCTTGCGAGGGCAACAACAATCCATTCAGCAATTGCACTGCCCGAATGGCCTCGTTCTACAGCGCCGGAACACTCGCACTGTTCCGTGCAGGGGGGATGGCAACTGCGGCTGGCACTCTCTGCTCAACGGGAACTGCACCTTCTTGGGACAGGTATGTACACGGCATTGCTTATACGCTACGCACTCAGCATGGTCACAGCTGTGTTTGTATGTACAGCGGCGTGCACACCGCTCTCGCCGCGTGTGTAGAGTACGTACATGTGTAGCGCAGCAGTACTCCCGTGTGTTTGCGTTTGTAGCATACCCGTACGTCTTCGAACCTGCTATAGTCTACTACCTCACCTTCCACCAGCGTTCCTGCGGTGCAAATGCGTTCCGTCACCTGTGTATCCATCATCTCCTATGTATGTAGGCGTCTCCAGCTACGTGTGTGCGTCCTGTAACAATGTTTCTTGTCTTTCAGCACGTTACATCCTACACCTGCGTACAACGTAACCCATGCGCACATTGTCCTCACACCATGCGGCCTTGCCCGCCGAATTCTGCTGTTACCTTTACAGGGGACTAAATACGAGCATCCTCTCGGCGACATTCTCCGCCTCAAAAATGAAATCGCCAACTTCATCGTGCTTCACGTCACCGCCGTTCTGCAGGGGAGTTGCCGTCAGCGGAGCGTACATAGTGAAACAGTGGCCGCTCATGGTCGCCGCTTGTATGACCATACATAGGGTACAGGGTGTTGGGTTCGAGCGGGTTGCCGTGTGGATTCCGAGTAAAGGATTCTTCGCCCAGGGCCAGGGGTACACCGCTGTATCTAGGGGTAAAACTCTTGGGGGGCTATTCATAGTCTTGCCGAGTGCTGTATTGCGCGACAGAGGCGCCGCCCGCGATTTCATGAAGGACGCCTTCCACCCCCAATGGACGCCATCAACGCGCTCGCGGAACTGCGCCGAAAAGCGCCAGCGACAGTAACCATCGACACGCGGGGGAGAAGAGTGGCGTACGCCACCCTATGGGACGCACGGGAAGCGTATGACGCCCCCGACGGTTGGAGAGGGCTTTGGCCTCGGGACGTTCACAGTAGTGGCCATGGATTGCAGGGGGTCTACAACGTAAACTAAGTTTGGTCAAGCGAACCACGTCTGTAGCGATGAACATTCCACCAGTCAAGTGTGACCAAAACATTCCGCCACTCCCGACCATCGTCAAGTGACTTCTCGCGCGGCCAAATGTGATAAAACATTCCGCCACTGCCGACGATCGCCAAGTGCCTTCTCGCGCAGCGAGTCACCAGTCATGTGTGACAAAAAACTTCTCCTCTTTACACCAAAAAGCACTTGACGAAACATGTATTGTTATTTTTTTTTTTATAATAATAATAATAATAATAATAATAATAATAATAATAATAATAATAATAATAATAATAATAATAATAATAATAATAATAATAATAATAATATAATAATGATAATAATAACGGATAATGACGGAAGGAAGTTCAAATGCCAACCACATTATTATTACCACCCTATTTTAATAACCCAGCCTTTTACCCTTCAGCATATCGCTGCAGTCTCCGATACGCTTCCGAAGTCATATATTGATCCCTTCCCGAGTTAGTGACAGCGTGTCTATGTCGTGTCGGCATTGACATATCATAGTGTTGCCCAACCGCTGTAGTTTGTAGCCGCGAGTTGGTTAGTTGTGGGGACGGGGGAACTCTATGCTGTAGTTGAGTGGATACCCGCGGCCATGTGAGTTCAGTTTGCACATTTGACCTTTTCACTTGATTGTGCGCCTTTTTCCGTATCGTGCGTTTTTAGGCGGGAAAGCGTAGTATTTCCCTGACGAATTTCGATTTCACTTGGTTTTTCGGATCTTCCTAGACTCCAGCACCTTTGTGTGACCACGGACTCTAGATGTTTGACAAGAGTTAATGTGAGAAAACAACAACAACAACAACAACAACAGCAGTGTTGACCATTATTACACCTTTCACCTGTCACGTCCTTTAAATAAATATTTTTTTAAATACCCCGACAATCAGACTCTTTGAGGCTCAGGCGTGTTTCAAGTTTCAAGCAATCAAATGACAATCAATCGTGGTACATTTTTGTGTCTTTCCTAAATTTCGATATTCTTTTATCGCATTCTCTGAGCAGATTAGAATTTTCGTTTTTATCTCTTCTAGCAATAGTAACGACCATGCTGCCATCGTGCCATGAATACTATTACAAAATGTAATATATTAAAATAAAATGTCGCAGCTGACGTTTTTTTTCAATTTTTTCAGAATACTATACATACATGTAGTCTATAGTACCACGTACCTGCAGCCTGCACTATTAATACTGCTGATAGTTCATGTGTGGACCGGTGCTTGGTTTGATCATCGCCTCGTAGGACGGGGCGCAACACGTGCTCAATTTCTCAACCCCAGTCACGATTGGGTAGAAAAAATCAACTGTTTTCGGGGACAGAGCACAACAAGAACCGAGAGGAAGCTAGGCAGCGCGAGACGTAGCATTGGTCAACATCGCCTTTATTTCACAGGGATCGGCGAGTGGATCCCACGCCCTGGAGCGAGTACTTCACACAGCAGTGCGCTTTCAAGGAAAAGCTTGCACGCGTACTTGGGCGGCTTCTACGAGTGGTGAGTTTCTTGTTGTGGTAATTATTACTTAAATTGTGGTGGCTTGATGGTTTGATGATTTAGCAGCCAGCCGATAGGCCTTGTTTGAGCTTGAGCATGAGCTTGGGCGAATGTCCCACAGACAATATATAATGTCTCCATCGTTGTTTTTCTTTCCATTTCTGCCGGCTCGCCAACTCTTCTATTCAGCAAGGGTTCACTCGGTGGAGTTATTTATCAATAAGGCCTTGTTTACGTCGCCGTTTATTTGGCATCCGGGGCGTTTCATCGACGACTTGGAAGTCGAGCTCAGCTAGTCGAGCCGCTACTTGTATAGTCTAGTCTAAAAGTCTATAACACTAACCTCCGTCTGTGTTATTCAGATTAAACCGATGTTTCCGCCAGCACAACCACAGCAGCAGTGTCCGGGCCGATTCTTCCTCGCAGCGAGACGAGCTCTATGGTAACCATTTATGCAACAAACAGGGATACACAGCAACGCAATTGCAGTAAGGCTTTCGGCGGTGCAAGGCCAAACGCGCATTGAACATGCGGGCGAATAACTTCTCGCTTCTGGCGTCACGTATACGTAGGGTCTTTGCTTTTTCTTTTTTCTTTTTTCTCTTCTTCTTCTTTTCTCGCTTTCTTGTCTTGTCTTTTCTTGCTTTTCTTGTCTTTTTCTTCTCTTTGCTTGCCTTTTTCGTTTTGTTTCGTTTTTCTTCTCTTTTCTTTCCCTTCCTTTATCTTTTTTTCTTTTCTTTGTTTCTTTTCTCCAATTGACTTGTACGCCTGTCGTGCCGTAGTGATAGATACTACGTGTGATATATACTCCGAGTACGTGGTAGTCTTCCTTGGGTGGCAATCGGAATAGTTGGTTTCTCCAGGCGTGAGTAGTGAGACGTAAGCACCGACCTGGACCTGGCACATCGTAGACTGACTTCCGATTTCACTTTTATATGTTTCTGGTGGAGGCATGAATTGCGTCAGCTGTGATATATACGTGTACCACTTTGGGTTGTGTGTGTTTTCCCCTGGGGTATTCCTCAGCTCCAGAGTGACTGGAGCCTGTCCTGTGACCACGGACTTGATTATGCGAGTTATTGTGAGAACAACAACAACAACAACAACAACAATGGTCATTGTATTTTGTCATCGTATGTGATAAGCACTCCGTTTTCGAAGCCCAGATTTGTGTAAGAACTGCCCGACCAGTCTGATCGTAAACATAACAGATAAGAGAGCAAGGTGACCTTTTCGGCGTACTTGTAAGCCCTTTATGCGTGAAAAATAGACCTGTTGGAAAGAAAAGCAGAGTGGTAGTAGTGGGTATACCTGCGTAAACGTAACAGATAAGAGACCTTGGCACTTTTTCGGGCTTACTTGTTAGCCCTTTATGCGTCAAAATAGACCCAACAAAAGCAGTGTGGCAGTAGTGGGTATAGTCTACCTGTATAGGTATGTACGCTGCCTAAGTGACTAGGCTCAGACGGTCACATCACACGCAGCAAATACCTTGAGTCTGCGTATCTTTTCGTGTTATGATACTATGATCCTGCCGTTTCCTATGGACCCGTCCCTGCATAACACTAAAAACAATACAGCAGCAGTCGCAGAGTACCAGCGGCGATTTTTAGGCCACGGTAAGAGGACAGACTGCAACATCTCTGGCACTGAAATTGAAGAGCACCTTGCGCCACTATCACACGATTTTGATGACATGTATTACACTAGGCTACTGCTTTATGTACCAGTATGGACCCAACACATCATAGGCTGACTCCCGGTTTCATTGTTTATGTTTCTTTAGCGGAGACGTGAATGGCGTCAGCTGTGATGTAGACTACGCGTGTGCTACTCTTGGTTTTGTTTTTGTTCTTCCCTGGGGTATTCCTCAGCTCCAGAGTGACTGTAGCCTGTCCTGTGACCACGGACTTGATTAGTCTGTTGTGCGAGTTAATGCGAAGACAACAACTACTAGACTAATATTCGTGCTTCACATCTGAGTCAAATCGTACGCCTGCAGGCGGTTGTTTTTTCTGCTTGTAGTCTAGACTACAGCTCTAACTTTAAAGCCAGTTTTTTCTGCTGTACGGCTCTAGCTTTATCCTAAAAACAAAGTAGGCGCGGTGGGAAGCGTCTCATCTTAAACTCTCGGTTCCCCTCTTCTGCCCTGAACAACCTCGTCGGAATTTGGCTGTACTCGTCCTTTAGAAGTGATCACCATATCTCACTGACTGGGGGAGGGGGGGAGGGGGGAGGGGGAAAGGGAGGAAGGGGGGAGGGGCGGAAGGGGGACCGTCATGCCCAAGAGACTGAAGGTTGGGTTTGGCCATCATCGTATTGAAAGTCGTGGGCCTTCTAATGGCCGTCACAAGATAGCATAAGACCGCCCTGACTTCTTCGCCATGTTGCGTTCTCTCTCAGGTGCCATTGATGATGGACGTGATACCCTCTGTTAGCCCAATGCCATCCTTAGCCAGTTCCTAGGGTCTGCTAGTATGACCTTTTTCATTCTTTTCTTCGATTTCTTTTTTCTTTTTTTCTCTTCTTTCCTTGCTTTCTTGTCTTGTCTTTTCTTGCTTTTCCTGTCTTTTTCTTCTCTTTGCTTGCCTTTTTCGTCTTGTTTCGTTTTTCTTCTCTTTTCTTTCCTTTCCTTTATCTTCTTTTCTTTTCTTTGTTTATTTTTCTCCAATTGACTTATGCCTGTCGTGCGTATGCGTAGTGATAGATACTACGTGTAATATATACGTGGTAGTCTTACTTGGGTGGCAATCGGAATATTTGGTTTTCTCCAGGCGTGAGTAGTGAGACGTATGCACCGGCCTGGACCTGGCACATCGTAGACTGACTCCCGATTTCACTTTTATATGTTTCTGGTGGAGGCATGAATTGCGTCAGCTGTGATATATGCGTGTACCACCTTGGGTTGTGTGTGTGTTTTCCCTGGGGTATTCCTCAGCTCCAGAGTGACTGGAGCCTGTCCTGTGACCACGGACTTGATTATGCGAGTTAATGTGAGAACAACAACAGCAACTGACTCTGCCCACGTGGAGTGCCCTATTTAACATTAATAGTGAGCGTCAGACATGAAGCATCCCCCGATTGGCAGACCACGGACTAGTTCTACGATAGCCCCCCCCAAAAACCTTCGATTGTCTTTAACGAACATTTCATGGCTGCTGGACACGAGGAAGGGTGCCATGAAAAAAGCATCCTCAAACATTTTCATGCTTGCAAAGGTCTATCGAACGATGACGTAGGGGCGACAAGCAAGGGGCAACGTATTTCAGGAGATACGGGCGGGAGTTGGTTTCAAAAACCGGCGATCTCGTAAATGAAAAGTTGGGGGGGCTATCGTAGAACGACTCCACGCACAAAGCAAAGGTGTGCCTTCCACCGCCGTCAAATATTATAAAAAATGAAAAAAACACTCCTCCAGCTGTGAGATCGAAGATTTCGTCGAAACTCATCTTTGCAAGCTGTGTGTGATACTCCGATCGCGCGCATTACGAGTTGTGTGTCCTGATTAAGGATATAGGTCGGCGACTCCCCTTACAACTACAGCAGTGTAACTATCAGGGTCAACAGGGTGATTTTAGGCAATCTGTGCGCATTGTAACAGGTTTTAGTCCCTGTGTGCAATGACTGAACGTGTTTGGTTCTCACTCAGTCATCGCACCTGCTCACCCGTAGCAATCGTTGCGCTACCTGACACTAACACGGAGAGTCTTCGATTGTCTTCTTTCATGAGGACACAGCAGTCACGTTGGATCACGGACGATCGGCGTGAAACCCACAACTTAGTCTATACATATTAATGTCGACAATTCTTCGACATCACAAGTGTGATGATGCGTGATGTGTGATGTGTGATGTGTGATGTGTGATGTGTGATGTGTGATGTGCTTTATTTTCATCATCAGTAACATGGCATAGTACTCAGCAGCAGTACGATCGAACATGCGGCTTTGTTTGACGTGGTGTGTGAGCAGTGGCTAGCGCGGAGCAGAGGAGACAGAACGGCGCAGCAGCGGTGGGAAGTATATGTCACGGGCAGTACTTTGAGGTCACCACTTGATCGCGGTCTACGTTCATCAAGGGGTTAAGCAACATTGGGGCGCGAGGAGGGAATGAATGTATTTCGCTCGTTGACGCATAACGAGTAGGGGTTGGGACTTCGTCTATTGTCAGACACAGCAGCAGTGCAGCGCAAGGCACATGGCACTGTTTCTGTTTTCTTGTACTGTACCTGGTCGTAGTTGATCTTGTGCGATTTGGTACGCATTACCCTAAGCTTGTCATGTCTGGATGTGGTGTGGATGTTGTTTGATGTGATGATGGTGTACTTGTAGAATAATTAAGTATCAAGGAGACAAGTGGACACCGTTTTTCACGGCGATCCGAGGGACCCGAAAAACAAAAACTAAATCCCCGACTAACACTCGCCCCCCCCACCGAGGCCGCAAAAAAAAACCGAAAAGAAAGCTCGTTTTTTTTTTACGTGAAAGCCTTTTTTTATACACGTTGACAAGCGTTAAAGGTTACCTTCCCCAAGCTCTTGTGTGCTCGGTATAGTACAGCTCGCGCGATGTGATTGTTTCAATCTATTTGGAATCGATTGTGGTTGAGAATAGGCCTGGCACTGGGATATAGGCTACGGTAGGGGGGTACCCCCAATTTTCACTCCCGGGTCAAAGCCAAAAAAGGGTATACCTCTTGGATCTAGGCTGGTACCCCCAATTTTCACTCCCGGGTCAAAGCCAAAAAAGGGTATACCTCTGACCAAGGCTACATTAGGGGGGGTACCCCCAATTTTCACTCCCGGTTAAAAGCCAAAAAAGGGTATACTTTATTATAACGCCCAAAAAAGGGTATAATTCTTTAAAATTATAATAAAGTGTACCCTTTTTTGGCTTTGAGCCGGGAGTGAAAATTGGCGTTACCACCCTACCAACGTAGCCTTGATCTAATAGAGGTATACCCTTTTTTGGCTTTGAACCGGGACTGAAAATTAGGGGCACCCATTACCACCGTAGCTTTGGTACTGGATACCCAATAAATGTATAGGGTGTGCAGGCAGGCAGCGTGGTGTGTAACTCAGCTCGATACAGTTGCGTGCCATGTGTGCGATGCCAGCTAGCGCCCACGGGAACCAGTCGGTCCGTAGGCAAGGCTGTGGTATTTGACGTGTTTGAGCCATGAAGGGGTGTGGCTGGAGAATATAGAAACATCAGCTCACAAGATTGTAATAATCAGAGACAGGCACTTATAATAGTTGCCGAACTTTGCGCGCTTCATTCATCAATGCCAGCCAATGCAAGCCGATGCACAAATCCCGAAGTTGCTATTGTTGTGTTATGTGTGTCCTACAAATAGCGTTGAGCCGCAAGAATGCCCCTTACTTAGAGGAAATCCTAACCCAATCACAACCAAGATTATGTAACCGACACCAGGGCGCAAACGAATAACACCTCCTTCCGCAGCTTTGCGCTACGTCTAGGCGTTGCACGTACCGGTTCGTACTCATAGAGAACCAGCCATGCAAAAACACCAACCGTTCTTTGCTCATTTAAAACAGAATCGTATTAACGATCTGAATGGTACCAGCTATGACCCTTGAAATGACTACCCGAGATGGACCTGGATGGACCACTTCTCAATCGATTATTTCAAAGATTATCCCTCCGACCACTTGCTCTTCGGCTGCGGCCGCCGGCTGCTGATTTGGGTTCCAGCCTGAGGCTGTTCAGCCGTCTCTTCCCCCTCCTACGTCGATCGTCGCAAGCCTGAAGATTGAAAGGCGCTGCTGTGCCTGCTGCTGCACCCTCCGGAGAGGATATAGGTTAGTTGTGTGCTTGTGCGCCGGGGTATGCGTGTCGACATGGGTGCAGGGAAGATTCTCGCCGTGTGCTTTCGGTTTCAATCCAGTTTTTTCGCCCAGAAAAGCCTTTGTTTTTTTTGTCTTGGAATTAGTGCAGTAGGGAAAAACATTGTTTGTAGTATGGATTATTTGTGGAGGGGATGGTTTTCTGGTACCCCCCACCCCTTCTAAATTGAAAAACAGAATGTTTTTTCAGGTTGTGTTGCTCCAAGACTTTGTTTCGGCCCAGCTGGGCGATCAGGTGCGGTGAGGACAAACTCTACGATAACGTGGGGAATAAGCACCATTGGAAGGCGAGGAGGGAGTGGTTCGATTATCGACGAGTACTTGTACGGGCTGAGATTACGTCCAACACAGGATATCGATCGTTAAGCGGTCTTCGAGTGAAAAGGTTCACAGTACCCGCATCCTTGTCCGGATGTGGTGCGTAAGTCGAGGAGGCGGACAACCAGACCAGGAAAGCCGACAGGTGTAGCCTGAGAAAGGGCTACCAGCAAAAAGGGTGGAATGCGCTCTTGATCCTTCGGCACGAGCAAGGAGTTAAACTCGATCGTTTTGTCTAGCGGTTGGGATTCCTTTGGCCCTTTCCGCGCGGAAAATAATATGTCAACACTACCCTTCCTTTACGTGGACTAGACGCTTGAACTCGCACTCGGATAGAAAATATTTCGTATTGGAGTTGGTGCTTTGTCGGGGCTAGGTAGGTAGGTAGGTAGGTAGGTAGGTAGGTAGGTAGGTAGCCGAAGAAAGTCTAGATGCTGTCTGCTGCCTTAGGAAGGAAAGGCGAACCCGCTGGTTAGGTAAGGGCGGCGGCGTGGTTTAGGCTTGGAGAGTATCTAGGAGATCCAGAGGTTCTAAGACGTACGGAGCATGACCAGTCCTAATATGAGGGTGGCGGCGCACACAAAAGAAAAAAAAAACCCTTCACCCCCGACCTCCGACGGCGTTTTGGCGTGCCAAGGTCATTGGGCTGAGATTTGCTGTACAAATATTACAGGTTCTGCCCCAAATATCTAGCTAAAGCTGAATGCCATGAGTGACAGACTTGTAGTCGGAGCTTTCATTAGATGGCGTTGACAATTAATTGTCGCCCTGTTGGTGTTGATTACAAAGGCATCTTTTGTAACGACGAGTGCCGCGTTGCTGGCGTAATTGTTGCTCTACTTCCGTACATGGGAAGCCAACTAACCTGCTGCAGCTACGTGAGGCGCATAAGCGCACGCGTCCGGAGATTTTCGTGCCTGCCTTGCTTGAAACACTAGTATCGGCAGTAAAGGAATCGCCATACATACTGCGGTTTTCTTGTTTTCAATATTTTAGCAGATTCAAAAGCAAGAACATTATTTTATCACGACAACAATTTTCGTCGTTTCTTTGGCGTTTTTTCAACAACAGCAGTAGTAGTTGTGCGAATGCGGCAACCGCTTTTATTTTCGCTACCCATTGCGCAAATCCCAACGCACTATAGTATAATAATAGTGTATTGATATTGTATTAATGGTGTATTAATAGTGTATGAATAGTGTATGAATAGTGTATTAATAGTGTATTAATAGTGTATTAATAGTGTATTAATAGTGTATTAATAGTGTATTAATAGTGTATATTAATAGTGTATTATTAACGTACTGCCCCGGAAAGGTTGGCGTTTCTTTTTTTTTCGGTGTTCAGCCCAGTGGGCGTTACCGCGTTCTCCAACCCCCAATCATACCAGACACAGCACTCAATATTTTCGTTTTTGTTGTGGTCCTCACATCTGTCCGGATTATTACATTGTATTCAAGTCCCGCGTAGGGTGTATGTAGCGTTAGCCCGGGTTACGATGTGTTGCCGTGGGTTAGAGGGTCAAGGCTGGGTTGGGTCTAAACCGTTGTGTAATCTCTAAAATAAAAATCACAGAACACAACGCTAGCCCAAACTTTGTCTTTATCTGGTACGTGTGGTGGTTTGACCCCCGGCGAAGCAACCTCGTCCAGCCACACTCTCTATGCATTCAACAGGCTTTAAAACCCAGTCTTCTGAACGACGCATCCAACCGAACGATATCGTTCTAAGGGTGATACGTTATGCAGCTTTAACGTTGGTGTCGTCGTTGGCCCTGTCACGACAGCGTGTGCGGGTAGGTACCCCCCCCCCCAGGGCTCGTCTGCTTTGCCTATTCTACGATCAATGATGCCTGGTGTAGAACCTTTATGCGGAAAGTGTGTCTCGACGAAGCCTTGAAGGCGACTGGACGCACACTAGGGTACTGTTGCCCCAGTGAGTGGTTTTCTAGGTTTTGCTGGTCAATTGGGGATCCCTACTCCTCACCCAAAAGTGTGTATTTGGAAACAATCTGAAGTGCTCCGCGATGCGCGATCCCATCAGCCACAACCTACGACGTGTGCAACGAATGAAACTGAAAAAAAAGTGTGAAATTGAGACAATTTCGGTTTGTGGAGCCCCGACATCCTGACAGCGAAACAACGAAAAGTGCAATATACTCATACCTATACAATACAGTTGTAACAGAACATAACATATAAGACTTAAGACCTAGACCTCGCCCCCCTCGGACGTCTCGCTCGGCATATCCTCCCCCCTCTCAGCCCTTCTCAGCCCGTAATTGCCGAAAAGAAAATTAGTTGCTGGGGTAAAGAACCGTCCCGAAGTTCCTTGCCTTCCTTGCTTTCCCTAGTCTCATTCTTACTTAGCTCTCATTCTCTCATCTTTACTGCTTGCTCTCTGATATTTTTATTTTGCCTTTTCAGCAACTTCTTTTTTGTACTTTTACTTTTGAAGTTGGCCAATTGCTGGCTGTTGGGAGGGAATTGCCGTTGACGGCTGCAAACAATTTGAATTTGAAATTTGCCGGATCGGCAATAATAACAATTTGAAGTTGAAATTTGCGAAGCGGACCAAGGCTAGTGCGGGAGGAGGCTCCGCCAACAGTGGGGGTGGTGGAGGTTCAGGATCAGGCGTGTGGAAGCTGGTCGGGCAAGAACGGGACTCAGCTTCTTCTGGCAATCCTGATTGGCCGTGCCCGAGCAAGGGTTGTGACGGCTTCCTCAT
Source organism: Undaria pinnatifida (assembly GCA_012845835.1). Taxonomy (NCBI): domain Eukaryota; class Phaeophyceae; order Laminariales; family Alariaceae; genus Undaria; species Undaria pinnatifida. The sequence continues at coordinate 359,202 of JABAKD010000006.1, read as the reverse complement.
CGCACGAAATAGTAAAAACAGGAGTTCCCAGTACGCTGTCTGCGACACCTGCAGGAGTGACGAGCCTTCCACGTGCCAAGCTTTTCATAACCTTAACAAGAAGCACTGGGGAAGCGGCGACAACCCTCGTGTGTGTGACTGGTGTGACGCGGACACCTGTGATTCACCTTCGATCGGCGTCCCTAACGAAGGAGCTGAGAGCTTGACGAAACGTGAGTTTCATTTCTTCGTGTTGTTGGAATTTGATGTTTGCTGTCAGCTACTATACTACTGATGATGTTGAGAGTTGTGTGCTGCAAGTTGTGCGCAATAGACTACCAGTATGTGGTTTTGGGTGTTGATGAACTCAAGCGAATCCTGTTTCCAATAATGATGCACATTGAAATTTACATTGTTTGACCTTGTGTGCCTGTCTGCAACGTCTGCTGTAGCATGTGTGTGCTACACCAGCGTGGTCGAACTACCACACGGTGTGGAAGCTGTGCTTCGGGACGCGTAGCCTGAACAAACTCAAGTTCGCCTTGGTGGTCACGGAGGGCAGTCCCGTCGTCGGGGTAAGCATGTTGTACTAGTTGTCTACGCAGTTGTGTGCTGTGATTTCTTTTTCATGCGTACAAACACACTTTTGCATGTACGAGTACGTGTACTCAGGTCTACGAGTAGACCTATGCAGTGACGCTGTGTGATGCGATTTCTTTTTCATACGTACAGCCAAACACACTTCATGTATGTACGACTACGAGTACGGGGCAGTCCCGTCATCGGGGTAAGCGGGGGTTGGACAAGTGGTCCATGCAGTGACGCTTTGTGCTGTGATATAAACACACGTTTTGGATGTAAGACTACGACTACGTGGTATCTATACATGTAAGACGCAATGAAAACGGGCAAGTCTCATCACGGGGGTCAGCCAGGGTTGTAAAACTGGTCCATGCAGTGATGAATAACACAGCAGCATGATACCTCAGCACCAGTCGCAGTACACACTGGAGGTTGATATATAGCAGTAAACAGAAGCTGAAGTTAACCTGGGTGATACTGGAGAGCAGTCCCGTGATTGGGGTTAGCGAGTTGTTCATGTAGTGACGCGGTGTACTACTACTGTTACTCATTTTTCATACAACCAAATGAACTCTTTGTATTAACGAGTACAAATAGGGTGCGCAACCTCTTCAGGAATCGCAGTACACGTCGGTCGTAATAGTGTTGATAGCAGCAGTAATAGAGTAATACCGAACAATATATACAGCAGGTACTGTCTCTTACCCTTCGTTGTCGGTATTCCGCCGGTAGGCCTTATATAGCAGTATACCGGGGCTTACGCTTACCAGTTGCGACTGTGAATCCCGTTCGTTCCTGTCCCAGTGGTGGTTTCATAGGTGTTAGCAACGTTGTGGTACCAGGCAGGGCTTTGCCCATAAACGACCGCTTTCATTACAACAGCAGTGTTAAATTGTACGACTTCCTTTCAAACTTTGGAAATCGACGACAGCTGCGTGGCCTTACTATTTTGAACATTCACTAAACGCAAGGTATTCCCATCCGTTGTTGTCGTTTGCAGAAGCCCTGCGAAGCAGCCGCTGAGGGCCGCCAAGTCGGCGAGGACATAAACACGAAGTGCACCGGCGACATCAAGGTCGGTGACCTCCTGAAGAAGGCACGCGACCACTTGCTCGATATACATCCCGCATTCCATTCCCACCGTGCCACGAGGGCGTTCGACATCGAGGTACGTTCTACTCTTATCTTGCGTCCTATGTGTCACGAGTCGAAACATCCATGTCTCTTGCTCAAGACTAGGGGATGGCGTGCGGATATAGTCTATGAAGTGCGGCTCTTTTTCCGAGTACCAAGAGCAAGTACAACAATACCACAACAATTACTAACAACGAAAGGAGCTCCAATAATTTGGATGGTTACGACGTCTGCTGGAGAGAAGTATGAATACTTTTTTGCACATACTTATCGACGTCCTCCCGCCATGCTTCAACGTTTGTGGACAGATCCACAAGATCATCGACAAAAAACAAGAGTGCAAGGTGCTGGGTACCTCCGCTGAGGAGGAAGAGTCCAAGCAAGCCTGCATGCTCCTTCGGAAGCAATGTCGACAGCACGTTCTTTATAGAACGTTAAGTTGTGGTATATTATACCAGCATCGTTTTTTGAGAACTATGCCTAAAAAATGCGTGCTCTTCGTCTTTCAGGAATACAAATGTACTTCACATGTTTGCGGTGTGTGCGTTCAAGTTCCTGCTTCCAGCATGTTTTTTTTGGCACTGCGCTCCTTTACATCTTAAGTTGTAGTTTTCCTGTCTCTATCCTTGACAAGCGCGTGCCTGGTGTTTATGCACTGCGATAATTGATTATTGATGATCGACTTAGAGAGAGCTATTAATAAGTAGTGTACAGGTGCTACCTGAGAGGTGGAAGGATATGCCAAGCAAGTCCTCCGACGTGTCCATCATGGACTGGGCGAATGGATGATAATAACAAACTCATAATTATAATCCTCTCTATCCTGTACCGTTGTACTATATATGGACCTCTTGGCATTTTCAAGTCGCCAGTTGCGCCATTTGTGCTTCTTTTCCGCCTTCCTACTGAATGTCCATTCCTCCTTCCGCGAGCGTAGCGGGCGGCGCCCAGCCGCCCGCGAGCGAAGCCCTTGTATATATTATAAAAAATATATTATAAAAATAAAAATACACTCCAGCTGTGAGATCGAAGATTTCGTCGAAACTCATCTTTGCAAGCTGTGTGTGATACTCCGATCGCGCGCATTACGAGTTGTGTGTCCTCATTAAGGATATAGGTCGGCGACTCCCCTTACAACTACAGTGTAGCTATCAGGGTCAACAGGATGATTTTAGTCAGTCTGTGCGCGGAAACTATAAAACCTGTTTCTGAGGGGGACAAAATCTGACAGCTGTGAAGGGAAAGGGGGGCCTGGTTTTGATCAAAAGCGAGCGGGTTTGGAGGGGGGCGGGGGGGGGGGGGGGGGAAAGGGGCAATTTGCGCATGTAAGCTATAAATCCTTTCGAGGGGATAAATCTGACGGTTTTGGCACCAGTATATTATTGGGGGCGGGGGGGGGGGGGGGGGGGGGGGGGGGGGCAGCTCAATATGTGCCTGGAAACTATACATTATTTTGCGGGGATAAATGTGACTTTTTTGGAAATAATATATGTCGTAGCACGCGTCGTTGGTTTGGATGCATATATTGCATTTTCCATTTGCATATTTCGAAAGCGATACGTTTGGTTGTCATCGCGGGCGTTGTCACACCACATGTGGCAATGAACAAGAGAGAGCATCGAGTAGTGAAACATATCGTTGTGAGCGACGTGGCGGGTGTGACCGCGCTCGACCATGCCTGGCGAAATTGTACTATTCATATCTACGGCTAGATGTTTCCTACGGGCCATTGTTCTGCCCAAATCACACCAATGCCCCTTGTTCCTTGCACCTGGGGGCATGTTGGTTTTGAGGGGTTTCCGGTTCAAAGCACGCGCTGCGAATACTCCAGGCGTAAACTACGCATGATGGCTGGTTTTATTCGATAATGCCCTAAATACGGTTAGTACAACAGTTATGAGGATTTTGTATGAATCATGATGTAGAACTACCCGATAGGCCAGTAGGCAAACCACCCGTATCTACAGTATTGAGGTCAGTTTCGTGTGTTCAAGACCTACCGATTGCATACTTGTACCAGTAGAGGGACTTGTTCGCACGAAACAGCCGACGACCAGATAGCGCGAGAGTTTTAGCTTGAAAAAGTCGATGATAATCGACGAGCATTAACAATAGATGCTATTAACCCAGTGGCCCTTGGGCTATAGAGATGCAGGCGCGTACGTAGGAGAAGAACGGTAGACACCTGTGACCATGGCGTGTCTAGAAGGTCGTCGAGGGTAAACATGATATGATACGATATGATACGATATGATACGATATGATACGATACGATATGGTACGATATGATATGATATCACAAGAGTTGAGCGGGAAGGTCAAGGTTAGAACACGAAGAAGTAAACCATGCCGTCTCATTGTTGGCATCAAAAGTATTTTGTTTAGTACGTTGTCAGTCGGTTTATGAACCATGCCGTGTCCCCTTTAACGGCCACGTAAGATCGCCAAATGTCTCGTGCATGTAAGACCCTTGGATTTAGATGCGCGAAGCACACCTGCGGGAGTCTGACACGGCGGTGTGAAATATTATCAACCTATATCCCGGTTTTAACAATGTTACCTTCGTTTTTCGTGCATCGTGTTAAACAAGATGCTTTTGACGTCCGTCCTTAGAAACACAGGGGCGTCACTGCCACTAGCGTTGGTGTGTTTCGGCTGGGCTGTGTCAGTGCAACTCTAAGCTTTCCCCTGATCGTGAGTCATCGTACGGTAGGGGTTGCAGTTGTAAGATTGGGCCAAAAAGTCCCTGGGTGGTTGAGCTCCTCATGTGAGGAACTGCCGGTTAATGGATTAATTTCACGAGTACATATTTCTTTAGGACTAAAGGGCATAGAGGTTTGGTCGGGGTGCGCGAACGAATGCCTTCGGTTTTTTTTTGTCAAGTGAGATATTGAGTTCCTCATGTGAAGAGCTCATGGACTGGTCGATCATGCTGCAACCCCTACCGTGGGATGGGTCTCGTAATGTGTGCAAGGCGTGCAACGCCATGAACGTGTGTATGCACACTGCTCTATGGGGTCAACGATGAACATTGACACTTTCCTTTTGTTGCTGCGTCACAAGCTTCGAAGAGCATGAATGGGTTGCTGGCGTCCCCAACAAACGAAACGCGATATATTGACATTAATACTGTGACGACCGTTGGTCTGTTTTATCTGTTTCATCTGTGATGTCATGACCTGTTTGATTTGTGATGTCACGACCTGTTTAATTTGTGACGTCACGATCTGTTTGATGTGTGATGTCACGAAACACGGTACGGTAGGGGTAGAAAGCTCCAGTCATGATATTCATCAACTCTGTTCGTCCCCCTCAAACCATTGTTGATATTGATATTGATCAACTCGGCAGGAACTCCATTCACCAGCCTGCAATGGCGTTTGAGAAACACTTGTATTGGAACCCGATGTCCATCTATCCCACGAGACCGACAAAAAAAGTGTTTCAAAAACCTTGACGGTAATGCGACAACAACAGCCCGTTACTTCCATAGTTCGCAAGCCCCACACCACATAAGATGGTCTTGCACAAACGTGCTACCTGCATCGTATCATGTGTCGCATCGCACAAACACACTCAGTTTACCCTAATGCAACCGTAACCCCAAGGACCTTGAGGTGTGTATCGCCATCAACGTGGTTTTGCTAATTGAATCACTCTCTACCACTAGGATGCTCTTTCTGCATGCGTCGTGTCGAACAACGTACGGTTTGGCGTCGTCGCGGTGACAGTGCGAAATGTTTTCACTGTCTTTCATGCCTGACCGTAAGCAGCCTACTCCTAGCCCCTACCCGAAGCTGTGGAATGCCATGAGCGTGTTGGTGTGTGGGGTTTTAACTATTCTATTCGTCGCGTGGCGTTTCGATGAACAGAGCTCCTTTCATCTTCCTCACGGCGATAGTGAGAGCTCTGTGATTACCCCTCTTATCTGCATCAGCGTCAGCACCATGCTTTCCCGGAACCACCATGGCCATGCAACTAGCTTCAGCTGATTATCCCAAGAGTGTGTCCAGCATGCTAACTCGTTTACGACGCTTACCATATAGTCTATCGAACCCTAAGAACTTCCATTCGTCTCGGTTCTCCTTCGCGCGTCGTCTTGTTGAACAGAACATGCGCTTTGACGTCCTCAAGGCGATAGTGGCAATTCTGTCAATATCCGTCCTGCCGGTAGCCACTCCAGCACCATGCACTACGGAGACCATTGTAATGGAAGTGGCTTCAGCTGCTGATCTTGAGACGATGTCAAACGCGATCAACTGCACAGGCGAAGGAACGTTCCACGTAACCTGGATCGGCAGTCTTCAACTCCACCAGAGCATCGACATATCCGACAATAAGCAGTTGACCATCACTGGGTCTAATCCTGTTCCTGAAACCGTCATCGATGGCGGAAACGCTACGAATATCGTCTCGGTTTCTGGTGGGTCTACGCTTAACCTCGTCAGCTTGGTGCTCAACGGAGGGAATTCGGACGAGGGAGGAGCCGTCGCGGCGCGTGATTTTAGTGTGGTGAACGTGGTGGGCTGTTCCTTCACCAACAACAACGCGTCTTTGGGAGGTGAGAAAGGATGTATCACCTTTGAAAACGTCGTCGAGCAGACATAGAATGATACATGGATATGTCGATGCACAATGTTGTGTAACACACTACTACCGTGTACAAGATGGTACGTGCCATGTAATTACCAGGAAGCACGTGGAACTGCAACATGCATTCGATACGCTGCAACTCATCATGCAGAATTGCTGAGCGTTGTTGTTGCGCGATGACGCACAACATTTTGAACCTGACGTCCTCTCTCTGGAATTTGACTCTTCGGGGATGATTTCGTGTCCTCCGCATGCGGAGGTTAAGGCGTTCTTATCCTCTGCAATAGCGCTTTTGTTGCGGGGATCGTTGGGTTTTCACTGAGGCTGCGGCATGCTATTATGAGGGGGGATGTTAAGATGATGATGCGTGTGGTGTTATGATGGTGTTACGATGATGTTATTGCGTGATGTTACGATACACCCCCATTTCACTGCCGGATTTCAGCACTCGCACGATTGATTCTGTATTGTAATACTCTGTACCCCGCAAAAAAGACAAAACCATTTCAGGGCATTGCCTGTATGTATGGGGCGCAGAGCAGCTCACCAGTCCGTTGAGGATCGGTGTTGCAAATTCTAACATCACGAAAGCGTAAGACCGCAACGCGACGGGGGCGTCACTCGAGTGAAACCGGGATACCGCACAAAAACGTCCCAGACACGACCCTCTCACCGTAGCCCGAGTATTTCGCACATCTGTTCTCAATGCACACTGTGTTTTCCCCATCGTTGTACATATCCGTGACCCATTAGAACACACCATACACACTGTCTGCTGCAGAGTTGGGATGCAATCAACCAGTACACCCCTCCCCCATGTCCTTTTAGTGTTTATTTTTTGTCTCTGTTAGATAAAACACATCGTTTCTCGATCATGGTCTCGATTCCGCCTACCTGTGCCGATTTTTTCTTTTGCGTGAAATGGCAGGTGCAATCTTAGCCTACATGTCGGAGATTAATATCGACGGCGAAACGACGTTAGCTCAAAATACTGCCCAACGTCACGGAGGTGAGCTGTTTCTACGGGTACCAGGTATTAGTCAACACTTTCACACACTTCAAACCAAAATAAAACTGTCTAGTCTGATCGAATTGCGATTATGGCATATATATGATTTCCACGGACGCCTTCTCCGGCAGTGGGAGTAAAACAATTTTTCCGAATCGCATCTATTAACAACACCCAGCAAGGGCTCATCAAGGGGGGAACCACCAAATACCCTTGGGATACTTTGCGCGTGCTACAACAGAGCTATCGCCTGTTGGCCAAACGTTTGTTTGGAATGACGGGTGTCCCCACGCCCAAATCGTCGCATTGCCATTCCTGTGAAGGTGATTGTTTTCTTATCTAGGCTTCGGTTCGTGAATTGGGTTTCACTCTCCGTTTACTCCAAAAATGTCTCTTTGAGCTGTACACAGCTTTTTCGGCGAGGAAGGAGCCTTAGTTTGCAGCAAGTGGTTCGCCTTTACGGTAGCACGTGTGTTCGTTGTTATACGCTGTTGTTCGCTCTATCCCGTCACCATGCTATTGTTCACAGAGTTATATGCTTTCATTCTTGCATATGTCGGTGTTCGAGTACAGTACACGGCCCCCACGGGAAAGCATGTGGCAGGGGTAAGGATTATTCGTTGTACACCGAGACCATGAGATTGCGCACGGAGTTGTGTTGTCATTCTTGTAGAAACCAGTGTTCAGGTACAGTAGACAGGCGTCCGTGGAGTAGCCTTATCGAAGCTGGGGCATGGTGCGTGCGTCCTTAACGCAACGTGTTGTACGAAGTGACAGAGGCAGCACTTGCTGTCCAGGTCGCTTCCAACTGTCGCCGTTCGTACCCGGAAGAACTACCACAACCATTGTTGGAGCATCCGAGGTGTGATTTACCGTATGATTCGGTAAACACTCCAGACTAAGATAATGACCATACCATAGTGGATTTATCTAAATTTCTGCCCTTAGTGTGGCAACTTAAGGGCTTCGTCGGTGAGGACCGTCACAAAAATTTCATGTGCAACCTTAACGAAGCAAACGCCGCGCGTGGGATGTAGGTTTTGTTTCCTGGGTTTGAAACGTTTTTTGGATGACGGGGTTCGTACACCCCAATACGATAACAACAGCTAACATTTCTGTTTAGCAACGTTTTATTATTGTTGTTTTTTGTAGGTATCATGGAGCACGCGTGTTCTTCATCGGGTGTTACGTTGTCAATACTTTTTGTCGAAATCGTTCGATACAGCAGTGCGAGGTTGAAAGTGACGAGCCTCGACAACACATGCTGACTCCCTTCAGTATGGCATGCCTCGGCCGTGATTCGCTGTTGTTTGGCTTCTTTATGGCTTTGATGTACTTCACCATTGCTGACTAATGGAGTTTGTCGACCGCGACACAACCCGATCCGTATGCTTTCGAGCCACTTGGGATTAAAATAAGTTTGTTTTGATACCTAGCCGATGTGATTGCGCATGGAATATGGCTGGGGTTTGTTTTTTGGGGTGTCAGCCGTTGGATGAGGAATAGGACTCTTCAGACGAGGACCCTTCACAAAACGTCACCGTACCCTTTCCATGGCAGGTATCCAGGCCGCTAGTCCACTAGGCCGCGGAGCTTTACTATATGCGCACATTATATCGATATTCCGATCTCGGCACGCTCCTCGTAGACGCGTGACAAATCGGACATGTCGTTTGGTGGGGTCCACGATTCATGGAGACAGCAGACGGATTGGCCGATGCACCGTTATATATCACCAACGTCTTGTGCTCTGTCGCCCATTGGCTTTTGCACAGCTTCCATTCTGTGCTGACAACATTAAAAACACGCGGAAGCGTGCACCCTGTTTCGACAGCAGCTACTGTTGCACTATATGAGCTAACACGAAGCTTCTCCTCCCGTAACATCAGGAGGGGTCTTTGCAAACGAGTCGCTGGTGTACATTGAGGGCGACACATTGTTTCGACGCAATTCAGCAGACGCTAATGGAGGTGAGAAATCTCGTGTGGGTAAAATCCAATTGCAGGTAACGGAGGTGTCAATTATGGTTTGCGAATGACTCAGTAGATGCTCACGGAAGTGACAGTTTTTCGCCTGAACGTAATTCAGCTGATCACGCCAACGGATGCTATTGTTATGGTTTGGGCAAAATATTGCCGAGGATAACAAAGGTGACGCGTGACGAATTTGTTTGCAACCCATGCCGTAGTATGCATCATGAGAAAATCAAACAATCCTAATACCGCTGTTGTTACCGCCGTTGTTACCGCTGTTGTTCAAGCCTTCATCTGGACTTCTGTGTGGCATTGAAAGTGGAGCACTTTGCTGTCAGACGCCCCCATCTGATATCGCCTCCCATGACTGATGAACAGTTTCACCGTTCCATTTAGTGCTAGCTGGGGACGCGTGCTGTGATAGACGTAGCACAATAATGTGCGCCCAAATATTCATGACCCGTGGTGCTTCACGGCTAAGAGCATAGACCAGGTTCACAGCATCGTCTATGTCTTACAAAGATTCGTAAGGTACCCCTAACCTGTCCCATGCGATTGTTAGTCCCGATTGTACTTGGCATTTTCCCACCTGGAGTGGTGTTCTGTGTGTGGGTTGTGTGGGATATCAAGCTCCTAAAGTGTTCACCCTCGCAATAATCACATAAGAACACGCACTCCTACCTTGGTACGTATTAGCACCTACTTTGGCTGTAAAGGTATAGTCTATCGGTGTTTTATGTGTGTTGTTATATGTGTTATTACGTGTGTTATTAAAGGTGTTATTATGTATGTTATTGTATGTGTTATTTTGTGTGTTAAGGATGCATGCTACGATAGAGGTAGCAGTTTTGTTCCGACATGACATGAAATGACATGATATGACATGAAATGGCATCACATGACATGACATGACATGACATGACATGACATGACATGACGTGAAATGACATGACATGACATGACATGACATGACATGACATGACATGACATGACATGACATGACATGACATGAAACGCTTTCTGAATGACGGGGCTCCTTAACCAAAACTGGTCGGATATATTCGTATGTATGGGGCATTTTTTGCGTAATTCTCGTTGCGTGCCCCTTGGACATAGGATTTTTCATCCGCGAGCAGTTTTCTTTTTCTCCAAATCGGTTTTTGGGAGAGGTCTCAAGCTCCCAAGTCGAGGAGTATTATTAGAAAGAGAGCGGTGTATGCCTCTATCGCAGCACTTGTCGTTCGTTATTACCATACCATACCGTACCATACGATACCATACGATCCCATACCAGACCATACCATACCATACTATAACCTACCATACCATACCATGCGTCGGTAGTACCATACCATGCGCCTGAAATTTTCCTACGCAATGGTACATATGCTGGTCCTGCAGGTGCTATCTATGGCAGAAATAGCGAGATTGGCATCGGCGGCAACACGGCATTTAAGAACAACTCTGCGGGTAATACTGCAGGTAAGACGGATGTGTGTCTTGCGCAGGGAGCTTTTCTTAACATATTTGAAACCAGGGACACGACATTGCAGTGTTGTACGTGGAATTATACACATTTGTAGTTTTGTACTCCATTTTTCACTACCAAGTTTTCCGCCACTCTCACGAGTCGCTCTGAGCCTACTTCCATGGCGGCGGGGCATACGGCGACGACGTCAAAAATCTTGATTGATTTAAGGCTGTAAATCATTAGTGGAAACACGAAAGCATCTACACACGCGTCACGTGATGAGTTAGTTGCTCAGAGCCGCTGAAAACTTAGATACTAAGAGTGGCGGTTACCCGATGACGTGGTAGGCGTGGCACCGGTAGCCTTTCGTCAGGGTATTGTCTCGTGGAAGTAGTCCCGTGTGTGGCATGGTGGAATGATGTGCAACCAGTGAGCCATGGAACTATTCCCTCTGTAGCAGATCAACTGACGTGCAAGGACTTGTGATTCATGGGGCAACTTCGTTTGCGGTGCATCAGGACGTAGGCCGGCCGTCTTCCCCGGGCGTCATTTTAGTCTGCGCGTGCGATAGTGGCGACATACAAGTGCAGCATTCAAAGCCATAGCGGTAATCTGATCGTTGAAGGACGGAAGTGTACCTTGTACGACCGTGCGGCACCCAATATTTTGTTGCTGCCATACCTCGTTGTCCTTGTTCTTATTTTGCTATTTAGTGTTGACTCAAGCGCGTTGCTGCCGTAACACCTTCGTGCCCGTCTGTGCTCGCCTTTCATCCTTTTCTCATGTTGAACAAAAAATGTTCAAGTTCGGTGTGATGCCAGCCCTCGCCGCTATGGTTGCGTTCGGAGTTTAACGAACTGTCATTGTCACACGCAATCTTCAACGAAAGCCTCACGATACCTTGGTGCTTCCGTGTAGGCGCTGTATTTTCTCAACAAACGGATGTACAAGTCGCCGGCAACACGTCCTTCGAGCACAACATAGCCGACGTAGACGCAGGTGAGAATGGACGCATTTCGGTTTCGACTGGGACACTTCTGTAAGACATATTGTAGCTCGTCGTGTCCTGTGCTTGCCAGAGTAGACTGTCGTAAGTTCTTTGGTGTGCGTTGTAAAGAAGGGCGTATTGCGTTGATGTTGCAGTTACAACCCTACTTGTGGCGCGCCCGTCTCAGCTCATGCGTGCACAAGCAGTTTACGAAAATGCACACGTGAACGACCGACAAGCAGGTGGGAAAGGTCGCATGTTAGTTTGAACTATATGGCCCCGCTTTGCGTGACGGTATGTGCAAGAGTAGACCGCCCCCAGGTTATTATGTGCAATGCAGTAAAAAAGAGGGAGCTGTGCTCTGCAACTCAAGCCCTCAGCTTGAGCCCTTTGTCCGCTAACAGGTGAACAGATGAGTGCACAATACTTTTTTCTTTTTGCTTACCCGGCAATGGCGAGTAATGTTGCATGTGCCTGATGGGTCATCTTGAGCGGGTGCGCTTTGTTGTAGAAAGCACGTTTCGCTTACCAAATAGAGCTGTAATCGTAGGGTCTTTCACGGTGGTTAAGATAGATACATTCAATACCTTTGAACGGGGAGAAGTACTTGATGGACATTAATGCCGACAACGCCGCGACTCTGGCTGTGTGTTCCAGCCGGTAGCTGTACTGAGCTTCGTATGTGGTTGCCCGCGTGCCGGACTCATTCTTCGCCATGCGACTACACACATGTTGGGATTGGCCTAGCGAAATATATCACCCAAGCCTCCGCCTTCTCGCGTCAGAGTTCGCCAACACCATCGCACGCGCGATAGTCCCACTCTCTGTTTTTTGACGATAGACCTGAGTGGTTGCTGAGTGGTTGCTGTGTGTTTGTGGTTGCTGTCGAACAGGGCCACGGCAGGGGGATACCCCCTTTTTACTGCCTACTACGTTTTAACCCGCCGCAGTGGTTCAGCGCCTCTCTGAAAACCAGACCTACAAAAATATCGAGCTGTCGCTGTAGAGCAAAACGATTCCACGGCAACGGTAATCATCGTGAACCCGAGAAGCATGCCATCTCGAGGTTCTCCAGGATTGGGGTACGAGACAATTGCGCAAGCTCTCAACGTGACCTTACTACCGTACCTGGTATCCATGTCGTAGCTCTTCCTACATGCCTACCAGATATAAGATATCGAGAGCGATCATGCCGCACGTCCTTCTCTGCTGGCAAAAAGAGAAACGAGAACTAGCGCGTCATTTCCCCCGCCCACGGAAAGTGTACGCGACTCGAGCTTACTAGGCCGCCGTACCATGTACTGCTTCGGAATTCAAGAACGCTGGCAGCCGTACTGTCTTTTGGGGCTGCAGGTGCCCCATGTGCGCCTACCGCATCGATCCAGCTCCCACGATAAGTTTGTAGCAACAACGACAAAAAACGGCGGGACGTTTTCTGTTGAAATTGAAGAAACCTGACAACCCTATATATATATATGTAAATACGTGTTAATTAATTGTGCAGGTGCCGTCTATGTGTTTACCGCGGTCGTAAACATGGCCGGGGACACCTATTTTGGCCACAATTTCGCCAACAACTCGGGAGGTGAGAATCATATTGCTCCGTATAATCGCCATAGCTTGAACTGGTTTTGTAGGATGGGGCGGTCGAAGAACCGTGTCCAATGTACAAATCTCAACTGCACGGTTGGCGCAGGGTGTCAACCTTTAGTTTTCGTGTCGTGTCGTGTCGTGTCGTGTAGGGTATGGTAGGGTATGGTAGGGTAGGGTAGGGTAGGGTAGGGTAGGGGGGGCCGCCCAATATCCCAACATCACTGTTTTTGAGTTGAGACCATTCGCTCGAGTGGCTAGATGCACCTCAATCCAAGAAGACAGAAGTAACCATGGCTTACACGGCGTAGACTAGCAGTGGTATGGCATGGCTGTGCATATCACGAAAAAAACCGAAGCGCCCAACGAGTCACTCGCGTGGTGACCGACCTCGGAGCCACTGACACAATCGACCCCCTCACCGTAGCCTCCACCATTGTCCAGCACCCTTTGACTAGGGTTTGGTCAACCCTAACCCTAACTCCAAGCCGAATGCCACCAAAATAGTCCTAGTGATAGTGCTCGTAATAGTACCAAGACGACGGTAGGTACCCGTAATGTCTCTTCATAAGTGGTGAGTTCTTCGCTCAAATAATCTGACTTTGAGCCAGAGTAAAAGTGCAAACTGATTAGCATTTTCATGACCTGATCAGTAAGCAACGAATACTGATGGAAACCTCAACGTATTTTCCACCAATGCTGGTATAATTGAAAATCGCGGTACTTCGGTTTAGGAGCGTCTTGAGCCAAAACAACACAACACTCCCATCACAGCAAGGGTGTTGCAGGCTTCCATAATGGTCACGTTTATCAACGACGCTACCTGTGGGGTATCTGTCACGGAAGTATGTTCACCTGAGTCATGCTTGGAGGGAGCTTGTGTCTATAGTGTGTTGAGGTTTAATAAGTGTGGGCACCGCGCACCAAGATTGTAGACGTTGGGTTGATGAAGGTTTTGTTATGTTCGCTTTGTTCCTGCAGTATGTTATTGCTCTCACCGGCTACGTGTTTCCTTACATATGATCTTTATGGAACCGCCTTGTAACTGCGTTATTCTCCCACTTTTCTCATGTCGCTTATACGCATCGTCTCCCACAACCTAGCACAGGATTCGTCCTTGATACCGTTTTCTCCTGCTACCCGCAGGTGCCTTGTCCTTGTTTAATGGTTCGACGTTTTCCAACGGTAACCTCGAGTTTGGTCACAACGCTGCCACCTTCGACGGAGGTAAGGGTAATGCTAATGCCAATGCTAAGGGTAATGCTAAAGCTAAAGCCAAAGCTAAGCTGAGGCTGAAGCTAAAGATAAACCTCAGCCTCCAGCTAAAGCTAAAGGCAAAGCTAAGAGAAGGCTGAAGCTAAAGCTCAGGCTAGGGATGTACGGTACGGTACGTTAGGCGCAGCACATGGTAGGACACCTGGCTTAGCCTGGCTCTGCCTGGCGGGCCTACTTACTCTCAAATCGAGGACCACGGCAATTTTGCAAGAATACTGTTCGTGATGCATATTATACTCGTTTTATTTTCTCGTTTAGTTTATGGGATGGTGAATCGTGTTGCACTTTTAGTCTTTGTACGAATTAGCTGCTGGGTGGGGTATGCACTATTTGGGCAAGGAGCTCCAGAAAACATTCTGTATACACGAACTGCAGACAGCGTGCGCCTGGGGGAATTATTCCGAGCTGCAGATTTCATGTCTCCATATTTGATGTGGGTTGGGCCAAACGTGACCAGACATTACTACCATTCATTACGTTTGGTCAGAGTTGCAGATGAGTTTCCATATTTTCGACTGAGATGCCTTTACCGACGTGTGCAGTGTACCAGGTAGCAACTACACCGTTGAAAAAAATGTTAGCTTGTTCGAGGATATTGCTCGATTGATGTCATCAAATGGTGTAGATGTAAAATTACGATCTACGACTCGTCAATGCACACTCTCTGTCGTGTGATTAACACCGGTCTCCTCTCATTATCCGTAGGTGCCATTTATGCCGAGGAAGAATCTTCGATGCACTTCGACAACGCCGCCTCCTTTCACCACAACTTCGTCTCTGACTCGGGAGGTGAGAAATGGCATGCCTGCTTGTGCCTGAGGAGCGCTATCCGGTGGGAAGAGTACCGCACTTTTCGGAACCCGAGTAAAGACTTCTCGCGCTAGTGGCCCCGTACTTGACCTCTTACTAGGGTCGGTTTCACCTTTTGTTTCCACCGGGGTTCTGTACCTGACCTCTCTTCCCTCACCCAAACACAGAGTTTTTCACAAACTCGACGGTCAAGGTACCGCAAGAGTACGGTAACGGTACGACGCCTTTTCGTTCTCACAAGGCTCCCCACTTGAGGACCGCCACTTCAACTACTTCAACTACTTCAACTACTTCAACTACTACAACTACGTCAACTACCTCAACTACTCCAAATACTTCAACTACCTCAATACCTCAATACCTCAATACTACAAATACCTCCATGCCTCAATACCTCAATGCCTTATGTCTGACCCTACCGTCTCTAAGAAGGTCTGACTATGAGTAAATTCAGAAAGTACATCCCGGACATTTTCCGTGGGTTGATGTACGCCATTTGGTTTCTATAATGCCTTACTTGAGGAGACCTGTACCACCGCTGATTTGGAGAACATTTAAGGAGCTTCCCGACGAACACGAGTAATTCCATGGACTAGACGTACCTTTCAAAACGTTCCCAATGAATATTGAAACTCCGACGAGACCGGTCCGGGTAAAGGAGCCCCGCCATTCACAAACTGTTTCAGCCCCCCCCCCCCCCCTCCCCTCCCTTCCTCCCCTTCTATTCTGGCACGCGTCCCCAGTGGCCAACGCTATGGCCTGGGCCTAAACGATATCCACAGTTAAAACGAAACATGGCATATTTTTCTGTTTTGTACATTTTTGGTGCAAGGGCCCCGGTCATAAAAAACAGATGTTGGTCGAGAAAAGCAACCCCTATATCATAGCACGCGTCCCTTCGAGAAACACGAAATGGCCCATCCCAAGACCTGGGTATAGCATCAAGAACGGGATTCAACCGAAGAATGCGATCCCGACTGTAGTGGACAGTTCGTCCTTCGGGAAGCCCCCTGACCCATAAATAGTTTGAGCGGAGAGGGCTACCCTTATCGTATTGCGTATCGCTTCCATAGTAAAACACATGCATACATACATACATACATACATAATACATACATACATACATACATACGAACTCATACTCCGGAGTACATACTAGCACATAATACTAAAACATGCATACTAAGACAAACATACTTACATACTTTCATACAATTCAGCCTTCGAATCCTTTCGTGGGCGACGCGTCGCGAGATATCATGATGTTTTTTTTTTTTTTTTTTTTTTCCCTCACTTTTACTTTCCAGCTTCTGGACAAGCCGTGGTCATAGGTGTCGTCCCTTCTCTCCCCCGGTTCTTGCCTTCCATTTTTATCGCGTATAGGGTTCTGCAATCCCACTGCTCGTCGAGTGTTCATCAAGTGTTGCTAACTAACGCTCTTGCGCTTTCCGCAAGCGATAAAGGAGGGCGGCTCTGCCACGAAACCGAAAATCCACCAAATATTACCCAGTATAGTCATTCGGGAGAGGCTTACCAAGCGGTTACCGGCCGAGCGACCGTACCTTTGATTCTCCTACCATACCTTACGATAGCTTATGATAGCTTGTGATAGCTTATTATAGCTTACGATAGCTTATGATAGCTTATGATAGCTCATGAGAGCTTATGCTAGCTTATGGTAGCTTATGATAGCTTATGATAGCTTATGATAGCTTCTTAGCTTGTACAGTAATGCACTTGAATGTTAATACGTGAGATACGTGAGCTGTAACAGCACAGACAGGGTTAGTATTTTTTCTTCAAGGGGTTACAAAACATCCGCTGCTTGACGGTGATTTCAGTCGCTCATCATCTAGCCCCCCCCCCCTCCGCCCTAACCCTAAGTGCGGACGTCCAACAGAGGCATGGAGAACGGAAAATTCATGTGTCTTCGCTTCGCTGTACATATATGAGTGAAAATAGTCTCCCCAATGACCCGTCTCCCCCTCTGGTCATTTCTATTATAGGTGCAATTTGGATGGAAGACTCGGAGATGCACGTGGACGGGCTTGCGTCATTCGAGGACAACGTATGTCTTCGCTCCGGAGGTGGGTGATCTGACCTATTCCGTTGGAAACCACTGGTGGCTAGGGATTACCTGTGCGCGACGCTGCTGGGTTTCTTAACCTGCGCTGTATATGCTGTATATAAGGTGTATGCCATGGAACTGGGTTGCCATCAAGTCGTCACTCTCTCCATCCGTGGAAATGACTCACAGTATGAATCTCGCAGAATGCAGCACTTGTTTGACACCATGACGTTGTTTGACGGCAACGGTGGCGCACTTAGGATAAGTACTTGAAGGTGACAGGTTACTCAACCGAGGAACCTACCCACTCCATTTGGAACCCCCTTTGATGTTGATTGCTATACTTGCTGTACACACATCCCACCCGAGGAGATTCCTGATCCGGTGGACACAAAACGTATTTCGAATTTGGAGTTTGAGGCAATGTGTAAACATGTATGAACATGTATAAACATTTGCAAACATGTATATAATGTAATGTAAAAAAAATTAGAGCCGTCCATGCCGCTGGTGCACTTCCCACCCGCGCCCGCGCCTAAGACCCCCTCCTTCCCCTCGACCCGCACCATCGCCTAGACCTAGTACCACGCGTATAGCAAACCCCTACATCTATGCGACCTAAAGCCCTCCCCCCCCGCCCCCCCGCCCCCCCCCACCACATTTCCCCGCCCCGCCCCACAAGAAGGATTTATAGTTTCCACGAACAACTTGACATGCCCCACCCGTCCCCTCCCCCCCCCTCCCCCCCCTCCCGCCCCCCTTTTGATCAAAATCACGCCCCCACGTCCTTAAAAACTCCGCCCTCCCCTCACCGGTTATTCGACTTACAGGATTCACTTGACAAACTGATGAATTTCCTTCCACAGCTGTCAGATTTTGTCTCCCTCAAAAGCGGGTTTTATAATTTCCGCGCACAGACTGCCTAACATCACCCTGTTGACCCTGATAGCTACACTGTAGTTGTAAGGGGAGTCGCCGACCTATATCCTTAATGAGGACACACAACCCGTAATACGCGCGATCGAAGTATCACACACAGCTTACAAATATGAGTTTCGACAAACATTCGATCTCGCAGCTGGTCCAGGAGGGCATTTTTATTTTTATAATATTTATTTTTTACAATATGATACTGTATAGCATATCACACACGACTTGCAAAGACGAGTTTCGACAAAATATTCGATCTCACAGCTGGAGTGTATTTTCATTTTTCATCATATAAGCTCCTCAAAGAAGAACCTCACAGAAATCGAGATGGAACTACCGCAGCACTGATCTTCTGAGCAATCTTACTGACGATACCCCCCTCTACGCCCCGGCTAACTCGAACCGCACACCTCAGGCGTGATATATGCGGGTTCGTCGAGCGTATACGTGGCCGGCGAAGCCAACTTCAGTTACAACTCAGCAGACTTCGACGGAGGTGAACGTTCGAGAATGTTGGACCACAAGCGGCTGTATGCCTCCCTCAATGTCAGACAGAACAATATGCTGTAGGGTCAATGCTTCGAAACGCAATGAAGATAATATTATAATGTGCGTACGTATGTATGTATGTATGTATGTATGTATGTATGTATGTATGTATGTATGTATGTATGTATGTATGTATGTATGTATGTATGTATGTATGTATGTATGTATGTATGTATGTATGTATGTATGTATGTATGTATGTATGTATGTATGTATGTATGTATGTCTGTATGTATTATGTATGTATGTATGTATGTATGTTATGTATGTATGTATGTATGTATGTATGTATGATGTATGTATGTATGTATGTATGTATTGTACTGTATGTATGTATGTATGTATGTAGTATGTATGTATGTATGTATGTATGTATGTATGTATGTATGTATGTATGTATGTAATGTATGTATGTATGTATGTATGTATGTATGTATGTATGTATGTAGTATGTATGTATCGTATGTATGTAGGTATGTATGTATGTATGTATGTATGGTATGTATGTATGTATGTATGTATGTATGTATGTATGTATGTATGTATGTATGTATGTATGTATGTATGTATGTATGTATGTATGTATGTATGTATGTATGTATGTATGTATGTATGTATGTATGTATGTATGTATGTATGTATGTATGTATGTATGTATGTATGTATGTATGTATGTATGTATGTATGTATGTATGTATGTATGTATGTATGTATTGTATGTATGTATGTATGTATGTATGTATGTATGTATGTATGTATGTATGTATGTATGTATGTATGTATGTATGTATGTATGTATGTATGTATGTATGTATGTATGTATGTAGTATGTATGTAAGTATGTATGTATGTATGTATGTATGTATGTAGGTATGTATGTATGTATGTATGTATGTATGTATGTATGTATGTATGTATGTATGTATGTATGTATGTATGTATGTATGTATGTATGTATGTATGTATGTATGTATGTAGGTATGTATGTATGTATGTATGTATGTATGTATGTATGTATGTATGTATGTATGTATGTATGTAATGTATGTATGTATGTATGTATGTATGTATGTATGTATGTATGTATGTATGTATGTATGTATGTAAGTAGTATGTATGTATTTATGTATGTATGTATGTATGTATGTATGTATGTATGTATGTATGTATGTATGTATGTATGTATGTATGTATGTATGTATGTATGTATGTATGTATGTATGTATGTATGTCTGTATGTATGTATGTATGTATGTATGTATGTATGTATGTCGTATGTATGTATGTATGTATGTATGTATGTATGTATGTATGTATGTATGTATGTATGTATGTATGTATGTAGTAGTATGTATGTATGTATGTATGTATGTATGTATGTTATGTATGTATGTATGTATGTATGTATGTAGTATGTATGTATGTATGTATGTATGTATGTATGTATGTATGTATGTATGTATGTATGTATGTATGTATGTATGTATGTATGTATGTATGTATGTATGTATGTATGTATGTATGTATGTATGTATGTATGTATGTATGTATGTATGTATGTATGTATGTATGTATGTATGTATGTATGTATGTATGTATGTATGTATGTATGTATGTATGTATGTATGTATGTATGTATGTATGTATGTATGTATGTATGTATGTATGTATGTATGTATGTATGTATGTATGTATGTATGTATGTATGTATGTATGTATGTATGTATGTATGTATGTATGTATGTATGTATGTATGTATTTATGTATGTATGTATGTATGTGTGTGTATCGACGCAATCTGCGGTAGATGTTCTTTTTGGTTGTAAGCTCCTCTCGCGATTAGCTCATTACCTGTCCCGAAACTTTATTTATATAAATTGAAAATACACTCCAGCTGTGATATCGAAGATTTCGTCGAAACTCATCTTTGCATGCTGTGTGTGATACTCCGATCGCGCGCATTACGAGTTGAGTGTCCTCATTAAGCTTTCATTCACCCCCCCTTGCCCCTCCACGCCCCCTCCTTCCCCACACCCCGCACGATCGCCTAGACCCAGCACCGCGCGTATAGCAAGCCCCTACATATATGATTAATACGCGCGATCGGAGGATCACACACAATGTTGCGAGCATCAGTGTCGACCAAATCCTTGATCTCATAGCTGGAGTGTATTTTAATATTATATGTGACCTAAACCTCTTGCACCCCCCCCCCCCCCCAACCCCCCCACCCCCACCCCTCCCCCCGCCCCATTTTTTTTTTTTTCCTCCCTTCCTCTCGCTTAAACGCCCCACTTAATATCGAAATCCGTCAGAGTAATATACACTTGCCACGCCCTGGATATCGCTTCGTTATCTTTTTAGAGCCGTCCATGCCGCTGCTGCAATTCCCACCCACCCCCGCCCCCAACGCCCCCTCCTTCCCCACCACCCGGCACCATCGCCTAGACCTAGCACCACGCGTATAGCAAACCCCTACATCTATGCGACCTAAAGCCCTCCCCCCCCGCCCCCGGCCCCCCCCGCCACATTCCCCCCCCCCTCCCCCACAAGAAATATTCATAGTTTCCACGCTCAAATTGACCTGCCCCACCCGTCCCCTCCCCCCTCTCCCCCCCTCCCGCCCCCCTTTAGATCCAAATCAGGCCCCCACGTCCTTAAAAACTCCGCCCTCCCCTCACCGGATATTCGACTTACAGCATTCACTTGATAAACTGTTGCATTTCCTTCCACAGCTGTCAGATTTGTCCCCCTCAGAAACGGGTTTTATAGTTTCCGCGCACAGACTGCCTAACATCACCCTGTTGACCCTGATAGCTGCACTGTAGTTGCAAGGGGAGTCGCCGTCCTATATTCGTAATGAGGACACACAACCCGTAATGCGCGCGATCGGAGTATCACAAACAGCTTGCAAAGATGAGTTTCGACAAAATATTCGATCTCACAGCTGGAGTGTATTTTTTTTTTTATATTATAGAAATATTTTAAGCACGTCAGCCGTGATTTCGACGAATTTCGGGTCAATACTCATGTTTGCAAGCTGCGTTGTTGGTACTTGTGATATACTATGTGGGTGAGTTTTTTTATAATGGGACGGGCCATATTGTTTTGTTGAAAAAACACATATATATACGAGTAGTCTATATACATATCTTATACAAAATGTTTCAAGGACGTCAGCCGTGAGAATTATAATATAGGACCCTCCTAATAAAAACTCGCCTATATTGTATATTACGAGTACCAACAACGCAGCTTGCAAAGATGAGGACTGACCTGAAATTCGTCGAACTCACGGCTGACGTCCTTGAAATTATTTTATTAAATTATTACAACAACTAACTGATGATGTAGAAGGCAAGTACTGGGTTGAGAAACCTAGTGGGCCGGCAATATGTAGGCCACATTACGGGGCCGTTGCTGTATCGGGCCTCTGGAGCTGTAGCTTGTCTCGGCCCTTCCGCCACTATACGCAGCACGGGCTCTTTGCTAAGACATGCTTGCTTTGGCCCAGGCCTCAATGCCTCGCTTGTGTGCCCCAACCAGAACGGTTCTCATACGAAGTTTCATGCATTTCTTGCCCCGAGTGCTGCTGCTTGACGGCACATATTTATTTTCTCGCCGTTTCTCGTCGGGCCGTTCGGGCACAGTTGCCAGATACTCCATTTATTTGTTTGACATCGTCTGGAACAGAAATTGGCCCACTGTGTAACCCGATGGTTAGGCTCAGTCTTAGTCCTCGTCTTAGTCTTCGTAGGGGGTGGCTGGACGTCACTCGCACACTCGCCCTTGTAACCCCCCTGACCCTGTGCGGTGTTGAGCTTTCGTGCTTGTTTGAATTCTGCGATACAAATCCGCAATGGAAGGGTAAGTGACGGTGCGCCAAACAAAACTGGCTGAAGCTTTGTTGTGTCCGTGAGGTAAGGGGTCACTTGTGCGAGCGGCTCAAACCAGATAGTCACAGTGGCGGTACCCCCTTCGAAAGATGGTCATGGTCGAGAACTGACGCATGCTACGGTAGAGGTAGAACTTGTCGGCTATTTTGTTGTTGTTGTTGTTGTTGTTGTAATGAAATAACGGAGCTCCTTAACCCAAAATCATCGGAAAAAAAAAAATAATCGGCCATTTTTTTTGCATTATTCTCGCTTTGCACCTTGGCCATGGGATTTTTCATCCGGTAGCGGTCTCATTTTTCTCCAAATCAGTTCATGGGAGAGGCCGTAAGCTCCCAAATTGAAGAACCTCAGAAACAAAAGCGGTGCTCCTCTACCGTAGAACGCGTCCATTTGATTGTGCAGCGAACGCATGCCACGGCGGTAGAGCCACAATATTTTCTTCAATAATATCTTGTTTCGAAGGTTTCTACGACGTGGGTAGCCCTTTTCGGCCATCCCTTTTTTTTCTGCCCGACGAAAAGGAATTACCATACATACATGCCCAACAATGTTGGAATATCACAAGGCATTTTGTTTTTCTCAATGATAGTGTTCATAAATACATGCGTGAATGGCTATGTCTATACCTATGTGTATCTGGTACTTCCTACGCCACGGGAGTGTTCGTCGGATTACAGTTCAGTCTTTCATGTTCGTAAGGTAGCATATTTTGTTTGACCTGTCATGGAGGGCTCAATGAGCCCTTCAGAGCCCGAAACCGCCTCCTTCTACAAATTCCAAGTATTGTCTCTCCAATATTGGGTTTCCAGTCGTCAAGGAGTTGAGTAACTACTACTAGCCTCAAACCAAAATCGTTGGACCCTTGCTGCGACACGCGTAATATTGAATGCCCTGACTTGAGGATGTCTTCACTGACGTTTGAGAAAACATGAAAGAAAGGGCAACCAACATTAAAGAGCCATCCCATGTCCGACAGTAGCAGGTATACGTAGGACGACAATGCTGTAAAACTTCAGACTGTACCACGGTGCTACGGTTTTTCAACGATGTTGGGTGGTTCCTCAGTATTGATAAGGGATAGTTCACGCCCTCGGTCGATTCCATCATTTTCAACACGTGGTCCACCCAATGCCTACCTATGGCTGGCACGGGTGAGGGTAATCGTTTAATTTAGCGTGTCGAGATATATCGTGCATTCGCCCCGGCCGTCCTCATCCAACCAAAGCTATATTGGTACAGTGACATTTTGAATAACTTAGTACGGTATGGGGACCACGTTTGTTTGTCGTTTTTTTTTTTGTTCTTTTCAGCGGTTAGGGTTAGATCGATCCGCGAGAGAGGGTGGCTGCCACCGTCGTGCTTCCGGCTCCGCGATGCATGTCGCCCCATGGAAACGGACGAAGGCTACTGTACGAGGGGACTATATTTTTTTGCAATGTGGGATATTTACCACTCGGACGAGCGACACTCTGTATCTCACAGATAAAAGATACCTACGGCTAAATCATTTGTTTGGCCCAGCGCGGCGACATGTTCCAATTCGGATTAACATCGAAATATATATGAACAAAGTTTAGCCAATTCGAAAAAAAATACTAGAAAAAAAACGCAAAATAACAGGGGGGTCACTCCCGTGATGTGATCCAGGACCACCGAAACAAAAAGGTCCCAACAGTGACCCTTTTGGCCATGTAGGTTAGCACCCAGGCTACGGCAGGGGGGTCCCTTTTTTGTCCGCTTTTTGCATGGGCTCGGGGTTACTCGCCCGAGTACCGGTCCCCTCTGTTCCTCTGCGGTCTTACGTTTTCTTTGTGTGAGATAACTTGACGAAATCAGTCCGCATTGGAATGATTATCTTCGCCGCCCCCATACTTGTCCATGAGGTACCGAGCCACTCGCGCGAGTGGCTCAAGCCCGGTACTGGAAGTTGGGAGGGTCCCCCCTACAGTAGCCTTGGTCTTTGGTGAACGGTTTTAACGCTTTCTTAACAAGACAGAATTAAGTCCGTTTGGTGTCAGTTGGTGGTGGCACCATAAACCCGGCAGTGAAGGTGTGTACAGTATGACATCATACAGAATACTAAATATATGGAGTTATGGGTATAACGCTAAGGAATAAGGATTATACTATATTATACAATATATATAGTACCGCAATACCGTAGTATTGGTCAACTAACCACCGGATTAGACAATAAATTAAAAAAAATGAAAGTACACTCAAGCTGTGAGATCGAAGATTTTGTCGAAACTCATCTTTGCAAGCTGTGTGTGATACTCCAATCGCGCGTATCACGGGTTGTGTGCCCTCATTAAGAATTTAGGTCGGCGACTCCCCTTGCAACTACAGTGTAGCTATCAGGGTCAACAGGGTGATGTTAGTCAGTCTGTGCGCGGAAACTATAAAAAAAAACGTTTGTGAGGGGGGCATATATACCGCCAACGACAGTACCTCGACACCTCTGTGCCAATACTCTGATTCTAAAACGTTCGGCATCTGACATATGAGCGTTACTTACTTGTGTTTTTGCCATGTTTTCCATGCAGGTGTCGTGCATCTACATAAAGCCAGCCAGCTGAACATCACTGGCATTACATCGTTTGAAAATAATTCGGCGGCTAATTCTGGAGGTGAGGCCTTTTCACGGAGTACCTTCCGTCTGATTTCACCGGCTTTCCGTCCCGTACACAGAGGGAAGGGGCCACAATATTATGTCGCTCGGAACATAATATTTAATTTCATTTTTCGAATCCGGCGATATTTGAAGCGGCCGTAGCACTATTTTATCGTGGTTTGATCCTACCAATACCACCAACGCCTAGATTTTGCCGGAAGCATTGAGTCTCCACATATAAATATGCACGAACCCTGTCGCCGTCGTAGGAACTTGTGGATTGTGCTGACATTAATTTGACGGAGAAGCAAGTCCCAACTCTAAGGACGTATTGACCCTATATAGTACCTATATCCTACACCTATCTATTATCTACGTGTTACACCATTCCCGGTAGTGGCTTTGTTTGTGAAGCGATGCCTTAGCCATTAGGCGATACCTTAGCCGTTACCTTAGCCGTTACCTTAGCCGTTACCTTAGCCGTTACCTTAGCCGTTACCTTAGCCATTAGTCTACTGTGCTGGAAATTTTTGAACATCAAAGCTCGCGAAGGCAATCGAAAAATTGTCTTCAGGTTTGGTTTATGTTCCCACCGTCTACTTTCTTCATTGCCCAATGTGAAGCCTAAGCTACAGCTGCCGTAATTCCGCCGCATCTGCATGTGCTTAAAAACTACCTACGAGGCTTACCAAGCAACCAACGTGTCAGCTGTCGCGTTGCTTTTATTTTTGCTTGAAACCCCGTGAAGAAGGAAGGGGAAAGGTGAACGCCTCAGCTGTCGCGTTGTTGCATTTATTATGTAAATATGCTTTTTCACTCGTGAACGCAATCGCATAATAATGTGCGCTTCAGCCGTCCTTTGGCTGTGTTTATTTGATGGGAAACGTTTCACGAAGCTACTAGGTTTTGTGAATATCCAGTGCTGACGTCCTAACATTTCTATCAAAGTATAGTATAGTCAGTCGCGAATGCCAGCTATAGCTGTAATGGTGATGCCTTTGTTTCTCTATGAAAGCTCACAAAGGGCATTGCAACATGTCCCCAGCTGTGGTTGACGCGAGATTTATTTTCAATATGAAGGCCATGTTCTTGTTCACCCTTTTTTCCTTTTTTCCGCGCGTAGTCTGATATGCTGGCGTGCATATATTCTTCCCCCTCGTTCATGGCGTTCGGCATTGCATTGTTAAATCACTCGTAGTTGCAACACTTATATCTGTTTCGTAGTTTATGGTTACAGAAATGGTCTACATAGGAGGAGGCAACTGCACGGAAAAGGCTTGTGCCGGGTGTACAACAGGCGGGTGAAACGGTCTGCTCAATGCAAAGAACGCACGTACGGAAGCAATGACAAAGTGTTGGTGATTATTTTGAGCGTCACGTTGTTTCGTTTGTTTAAACCTCTGAAAGTAGATGCATTCACCGCTTGTCCCTCCTCAGGCGTATTTTATGGCTCCGTAGCTTCTATGTTCTACATTGGCGGCGACACGTATTTTTCGCGCAACACAGCGGAGGCCGACGGAGGTGAGAAGAGATAATAATCAGAATATCAAATTTTGTCTAAAACATTTCTTACCTGTCAGTAACGAAAACCATCAATTTTGAAGAGACGCTTACACGTTAGCACCCACACGATCCTGCATCTCCGCCTCGGAGCCATGGAACATCATGGGACCTTTAGACCGCACCCTCAGTGTGACCTCATCGCCCACTTCAACTGGACCGTCTCCGCCCGCAGCACAGCAACAGCGCTGGGCCATTGACAGCAAGAGATGTAAGCTCTATCCCAGCGCCATCTTGATTCCCCGTGTGCATTCAGTGTAGATGCTTTGACCTGCGTCATGACGTCGTTACCGATTTTCTCCCTTGGCGTCTTCTGGTCGATTATATCCACATCGCCCCCCCCAGGGAGTAAGATAAACGGCATGTTTAACCAGACTGGTCACCATCAAGTTGCTCTCGATTAGTGAAGCGGGCACGATTAATTGCGTCTCAATTATCAAACTTCTGACCCAGCGACGTCCCCACACGCGCATGCCCAACAAACCCTTGCGGTAACGCGGCTTTCCCAATCCGCGACTGTCCCGGCAGAGCCTCTACTCGCGTCCCCGACATTGCTGTATTCCCTGAACTAAAATCTACGAGAAAGTTGACGTCAGCAACCGCGGAAGCACCGGGAACCACAAGATCCCCCCTGACATGCTGCGTCAGCGCCTCGAGATGCCGATCGGTGTGTACCGTATCCACACTCGTATCCCGACATCCGCCAGGCAGTAAGACCGAAACACGCGCGTATGAAGTGGTGCTGGAATCTCCACACCACTTATACGATTGGGTACAGGAAGCTACACCGGAACGGAGTGGAGAGCTGGTGCTGCATTATGTGGCCCAATGCACTGGGAACATTGACCCTTCAAAGTCTCGATGATCCCGGTATCCACCGGCGCCACCTTTTCCCGCGGCACGCGAATGTACAGTCATGCTAGGTCGGCGTAGACGCTTCAATGGCAGCAGGTTTGTTCTCAGGAGAACGACCGATTCCGCGGTGACCGCGGTGGTCTTGTACCCACTAGTTGGACGGTGGCAGGCGCAGGGGCCATTCCGGTAGTGTTGCTCCGGGTATGCTGAGCGAGACCGCTTGTATACTGCTGCTGCTGTATGGGGATCTGGCCGTAAAGATGGCCATGGACACGATTTCCCGCTATCCCTGCTGGCTTTGGGGGAAGTCCTGCTTCTTGTGACTTTGCTTGCCAAACACCAAGCACTCCTAGTTGTCGTATCAACGGTTCCGCTTTGCTTTCACAACAGCAACCTTGGCACTCTCGCGTGAGTCGTTCTCGTCAGCAGCACTTCCCTGCGGCTTGAACCCGCGGCAACCACCGACCTACGGTCAAACCGTTTCGGTTCGCTGGCGTTCAGCATCGTCGACCTCAATTATGGCTTGATACCGTGGTTGTTGGCAACTATGCTGAACAGTGGGTCAGGGTCACGCGTTACGAGATGGAATCGCAGCTTTCTTTCCACCTTGCCGCGCAACTCGAGGGACTCAAATCCTGCTGCTATCGCCGCCATCAACTCCTTCCATGCTTCAGCGTGCACTGCCGATTGTCGGGCTTCACCACCTCCGTCAGCCCGCCACGGCCCCGTTTCTGCATCGACACCGTGCTATCTACAGGCACGCTCACGTTCATCTTTGGCAAACGGAATAGCTGGCGGCAAAAATCCTCATCACTCGTCCACTGCACGTCAACGCCAACAAGCGTTTCGAGCCCTTGCATTAGCTCCTCCTCGGAGTGGTCGACCGAGGGCCAGCCACCATTAGTTGGGTCGCTGAATCTACCAGCTCCCGCCTGTTGGGGTGCACCCCTTCTCCTCCATCTTGGTTTGCAATACGCATCTGCTGCACGTACTAGAATAGGCAGCAAGAAATTCGCGCATTGCTTCGACGGTAACAACATCATCCCCCAACCTACTGTAGGTGGGCTCTCTCCCCCTGTCGACACGTTGACTTCCGCCTTCAGCCGACCACCGGCTCGATCTCTACCTCTGTGGTTTCCCCGACATGCAGAGTTGACTCCGCCATCGCCCTGAGCTCGCGCTTCTCCTGCTGGTGTAGGATCTCCCATTGCTCCCGGCTGGTGTCCCTCATCAACAACAAGGAAAAAGCAAAAATGTGCTTTCCGGCCTCCGGAAGGCAAGAACGTCACGTTTGGGCGGTAAAGAACGTACTTAATTCATTTGAATTGTACCGCGGCCCCAGTGGTATTAGCTCCGAGGACTTCCTTTCCCTCGTAGACTCGGAGTGCGTTTGTCCAAAATCCAATAGTTCGTTCGTTATCACACGGGAAAGAGCCATGCCATCGGCCGTGGACTTCTCGGCCATCTCTTAAGAGCTCACAATATATGCCAACATCGACAGTGGAACTCTCCGACACATTGTATCCAACCAGTCCATGCACCGTAAAATGCCCCATGATATGACCACAGCGATACTTCACGAAGATAGTCCATTTTTTCACAAAACGCGTGTACGCCCGTCACGAGTATGGTGCGCAATTTTCACATAGCGCGGCGGCCGGCACCGGAGTTAGAAAGTTCAACGACAGTGTTACATTGAGAGAAGAATTTGTGAGGGCGAAATTGTCGAATGGGACTAGATGACAATAATACCATGAAGTGTGTGTTAGCGCGCCCACCCCAGCTACATACAAGTTTGTGCTGGCATACCCATACGTTTCGCAAAACACGTGGTTCAAGAGGGTGCATCACGGGGCTCCATATCCCAAAAACGTCGGGATATTGTTCACCTTTGGCTGTGGGTTTGTTCATCAGGTTGTACTACCAGTCTACATATACAGATCGGTTGGGGAAGCATAGTACCCGCCCAATGACTGGACTAGATTTGGAACACAAATTACATCGCGTCTCTACCGTTGCACGTGTTACGTGCACTTACAGCGAGTCGACTGTCTACGTATATGCATCATACACCTCATATGGATACGCGAAGTGCTCGAAATATACGCGCGAAATGCTCGTATGGGACACTGTGACAGCACCAATTTGCTTAATGGTGCGGTCCATAAATACTAACCATGAATGGACTACATTTTTAGACATCGTAGTCACAACTCGTAATGCGCGCGATCGGAGTATCACACACAGCTTGCAAAGATGAGTTTCGACGACATCTTCGATCTCACAGCTGGAGTGTATTTTCATTTTTTATAATATATAATGACACTTGCTTGCGGAATGTGCCCGTGTATGGGACAACTTAGATACGTTTGTTTGTTTTTTCATCAACACATTAATGTCATGTACCGCTTAAAGTTGCGCGCTTACATGGAATCGGTTTCCCACTTGAAAAGTATACTTCTGATTGCGCAACGCCCTTGACATAGTGCGAAACGTTCGACATGTTTACGTGCCCGCCTGCGACATACCAATTTGCTTGAGTTTGCATACTCACAGGGGTATTCCTTCGCTCCAGAGTGACTGGAGCCTGCCCTGTGACCACGGACTTTACTATGCGAGCTTATTATGTGAAAACCTCATCAACATCAGCAACAATATAACAACAAAGCACAGGTGCCACGCATGAAGCGATACAACACGCTAAATTGATCAGCATCACAAATATCATTCGTGTGTGCCAAACAATCGACACGCGTACCAGGTAAGCGCGTATTGTTATAACGAGACAGTATGAATATCCCAACACACCTTCGTTTTTGCCTCAGTGCAGGTGTCACCTGTACATTCGACGGGACAATGACCTACATCGAAGATATCACAATATTTTCCCACAACGAAGCCAAGTGGCGAGGAGGTGAGAGCCACTACGATATGCATCTGTATGTTTTTCGCACTCTGGGTATCAACATATGGCGAAAACGCTTCCGTCTGACGGTGCTCCCCAACCGAAGCACCACCCGATATCGTTCAAATATTTTTTCGATTGTATAGAGAAATTCACCTGACGAATCGCTCGTCCACTTGAAAACACGTTTTTTTTCCCTAAAGCAGGTTCTGGGTGGGGTGTGTAGTTCTCCAAAGTTTTGAAGTTTCGGCAGCCTAAGATGGTGTAGGCCCACCACTGCTGCCGTAGCATAAGTCACCACTGCTGCCGTAGCATAATTCACCTCTGCTGCCGTAGCATGAGTCACCACTGCTGCCGTAGCATAATTCACCCCTGCTGCCGTAGCATGAGTCACCACTGCTGCCGTAGCTCGAGTCACCACTGCTGCCGTAGCATGAGTCCCCACTGCTGCCGTAGCATGAGTCCCCACTGCTGCCGTAGCATGAGTCACCATTGCTGCCGTAGCATAATAAGTCACCACTGCTGCCGTAGCATAATTCACCCCTGCTGCCGTAGCATGAGTCACCACTGCTGCCGTAGCATAATTCACCCCTGCTGCCGTAGCATGAGTCACCACTGCTGCCTTAGCTTGAGTCACCACTGCTGCCGTAGCATGAGTCCCCACTGCTGCCGTAGCATGAGTCACCACTGCTGCTGTATCATGAGTCCTTTCTCAGACAATGAAGAGGATCCCTTCGCAGCTCAAGAACGGCTAATCCCATCTCATATCGTTCGAGCTACACGGCGTAACGTAACCGTGATCGGTATCGTTTCTTGCACGCAGGAGCTGTCTACGCCTCGTCGTCGGAGGTTTCCATCAGCGGGGAAACATCTTTTTCACACAACGTAGGCTATGACGGAGGTGAGGCTAAGAGCAGCTACGTCACCATGCTGCAAGCAAACAAGGACACACGCTATGTATTGTAGATTGGTAGATACGCACCAGTTAGTTTCCCCATCTCTGCAGTGGGGGAAGGCCTCGAACTCACCCCTGAGGTGGTTATCAGCACCAACGAGTAAGCCAACCAAATCTGGTTTGGGGTTTGTGATCGACTAATCCATGGCCTAGGTGTACAAGAGAAAATGATACGACAATAATATAGTACCACGTTCCAATGATTCTGGGGTAAGGAGCAGTCCTTACCAATCCTTACCAATCCTTACCAATCCTTACCAATCCTTACCAATCCTTACCAATCCTTACCAATCCTTACCAATCCTTACCAATCCTTACCAATCCTTACCAATCCTTACCAATCCTTACCAATCCTTACCAATCCTTACCAATCCTTACCAATCCTTACCAATCCTTACCAATCCTTACCAATCCTTACCAATCCTTACCAATCCTTATCCCCTTTTATTGCGAGCAATCCTTACCTTGTTTTATTGCGAGCAATCCTTACCCCGTTTTATTGGGAGCAATCCTTCAACCTTTATCCGAAACGTCCTACCTTTATTTTAGCGTGCCTCTAAAAAATATACAAAATAACACGTCAACCGTGAACCGTGACTCGGAAAGAACATGAGCGCCTTTGGTTCGACTTGTTGTGTCCTTTAAGGGCAGTAGGTGGTTCCGATGTGAGATGAAGGATATTTTTGTAATGCTACATGGAGATTGTAACGTGGGACAGTGCTGTGGGGCGTCGGCGATCAAACCAGCAAACTTCGTTTCGTCTCCGGAAGGATACTTCGGCATCTTGAGAAAAAAACTTTTTGTTTGGTTTACAATGGGGAGTGGATGTCACCAAGGTGATTATGCTTTTGTGTATCACGTGGGAGGCAATAGGAAGCAAGATCGCAACACACCGCACCATGCATGCTGCGGCATATTGGGCTACAGTAGATACAGTACATACAGGACAAACGATAGATGACAGGGCTGCCTTGCTTGAACACTGTTTCGACGCATGCTACGCTAGAGGTGGGTACAGGTGGACCTTATGTTTCCGAAGATGCTAACCCCTAACCCTAACCCTCACGGTGTAAATGCTACAGATCATCTAGGTAATCTAAATCATCTAGATTCCATATCCATGTTGTATAGTAGGATCTGTGTAACAGAGGAGACATGTATGTGCCAGAATCAATCTATCATTTTGAACGTCCTGCTCTCATCCGGCAATATTATCTATGGCTTGCAGGTCATGCGAACCAGGGAGCTCTCTGCCTTGAAATACCCAGATCACACGTATCATGGGATGGAATGGGATTTGATCTGTCTAAAACGTGATGGTTTTGAATCACCCCTCACATACCGCAGGTGCCTTAGTCGGGCACGATTCGTCACTACA
Organism: Undaria pinnatifida; assembly: GCA_012845835.1. Taxonomy (NCBI): domain Eukaryota; class Phaeophyceae; order Laminariales; family Alariaceae; genus Undaria; species Undaria pinnatifida. The sequence continues at coordinate 326,088 of JABAKD010000006.1, read as the reverse complement.
CATCGACGGCATCACGACGTTCGAGGACAACTCGGCAGATCATGATGGAGGTCAGTTGAGCACCAAATCAAGATAGTAGTACCGCCCCCCCCCATCCCATTGACGAAAATGCCATATTTTAGAAAGAAAGAAGAAATATAATGGTTACCATGTAGCAGTACACACATCTCCAGTGTATCATAGTCGTAGCTACATGGGGCAACGTCGAAAGATTGCAAGGGGTTTAGGCTTTAAACCGCAATCGATGCATTTTGTGAATCTTATGAGCGGTTGGAGGAAGCATGTAGTCCACCATATATATTTTATGATTCAAGGAATGTTGTTGTTCTCACATTAACTCGCGTAATCAGGTCCGCGGTCACAGGACAGGACTCACAGGACATGCTCCAATCACTCTGGAGCTGAGGAATACCACAGGGAAAAAAATACAAACTAACAAAGGTGGTACACGCATATATTTAAAAAATAAAAATACACTTCAGCCGTGAGATCAAAATTTTTGTCGAAGCTCATTCTTGCAAGCTGTGTGATACTCCGATCGCGCGTATTACGGGTTGTTTGTCCTCATTTAGGATATACGTCGGCGACTCCCCTTGGAACTACAATGTAGCTTATCAGGGTCTACAGGGTGATGTTATTCACTCTGTCGGTGGAAACTATAAAACCCGTTTATAGGGGGGATAAAATCTGACAGCTGTAGAAGGAAATGTATCAGTTAATGAAGTATATCCTGGAAATCGTAAAACCGGTGAGGGGAGAGAGGAGTTTTGAATGGCGTGGGGGCCTGGGTTTGAACAAGAAGGACCGGAGGGGGAGGGGGTAACTCAATATGTGCGCGTAACTATGAATCCTTTAAGGGGACAAATCTGACGGTTGTGGAAGGAATGCACCAATTTATCATGTATATCGTGTAAGTCGTACAACCGGTGAGGAGAGGGCGGAGTGTTCGAATTGGTGGGGGGGATTGGGGCCAGAGGGGTTTTAACAGCTTTAGGTCGCATTGATGTGGGGTCTTGCTATACGCGTGGTGCTAGGTCTAGGCGATGGTGCGGGTGGTGGGGAAGGAGGGGGCGTTGGGGCGGGGGATGAATTTGAGCAATGGCATGGATGGCTAGAAAGATTATGAGGTGATATCAACTGCGTTGAAGTGTTTATTACTTTGGCAGATTTCGATACATATATATATAATATCAGATGACGCGATTCATGCCTCCGCCAGAAACATATAAAAAGTGAAATCGGGAGTCAGCCTACCATGTGCCAGGTCCGTACTGGTGCATACGCCCCACTACTAGCGCCTGGAAAAACCGACTGTACCGCTTGCCGCCGAAGAAAGACTACCACGTATCTATTACACGTAGTCCTTATCACTACGCATACGCACGTCAGACGCAAGTCAAATGGAAAAAGACAAAACAAGAAAAGAAGAAAAAGGAAGGGAAGGGAAGGGAAGGGAAGGGAAGGGAAGGGAAGGGAAGGGAAGGGAAGGGAAGGGAAGGGAAGGGAAGGGAAGGGAAGGGAAGGGAAGGGAAGGGAAGGGAAGGGAAGGGAAGGGAAACAAACGTAATACTAGCAGACCCCAAGAACTGACCAAAGACAGCATTAGGCTCATAGAGGGTATCAAGTGCATCATCAATGGCACTGGGGAGAGAATGACACATGACGATAAGGTCACGGCGGCCTTACGCTAACTTGTGACGGCCATTGGAAGGCCCACAAATTTCAACACGAAGATGGCCAGACCCAGACTTTAGTCTTTTGGACAGGACGCCCCCTCTCCCCCTCCTCCTCTCCCCCTTTCCCCGGCTGCTTAGAGATGTCCAGATGGCGCTGCCGCGGCCTCTGCGCGTTGCTCCTCAGCTCTGCCTCTCTCCGTCTCATGCCATGTAAAAAAACAAGGATTTAACGCTACAGAGCTGTGGATAGGAACTCGCGCGCAGCAGCAGTTTTGTTAACCCGTCAACGTGCTTTAGTTGGTAGATGATGGGCGGTCGTTATACATAACTGGGCAGCAGTTAGCAGCAGCCAGCGGTAGCAGGCAGAAGCCAGCAGCCAGTGCAGCCAGCCGCAGCCAGAGGCGGCCAGCAGCGGCATCCAGCAGTATCAGCTAGCAGCCAGACGCAGCCCCCCAGGCGGCGGCAGACGGGACCAAACCGGCGTGTATTGACACATACCCATTATGATACATCAAATGGCCCATGCTACAAGAGAGGTGCACCACTTTTTCTGGAGGATCCTTGCTCTGGGTGCATCAGTTTTTCTCCACCCGAACAGTGCCGCATCCACCAACTGGTTCGTTTAGTAGACAACAGCAGTATTCATTAATAGTAGTAGAAGACCAACCCGATGGCCAAAGCATAGAACGTCCACACGCAGCACAGGAGTATACCTCCGACGATTTTGTGTCAAGGATCCGCGTCATTCAGAACCTCAAACGCCAAAGAGTTGTACACCTACCGCAGAACACATATTATGCATTTCACCTGCCGTAGAACACGTCTTGTGTATGCATCTACCATAGAACACGTCTCACGCATACTCCCTCACAGCCTTTGTCTGTTTGCCATTCTTGATGTCTTGAGTAGAGGACTTGACATCAACTTCAACTTCAACTTCATGGCTGCCGGGGTGGTCCACTATAAAAAATGAAAATATACTCCACGTGTGAGATAGAATATTTTGTCGAAACTCATCTTTGCAAGCTGTGTGTGATACTTCGATCGCGCGTATCACGGGTTGTGTGTCCTCAATGAGGATATAGGTCGGCGACACCCCTTGCAACTACAGTGTAGCTATCAGGGTCAACAGGGTGATGTTAGTCAGTCTGTGCGCGGAAACTATAAAACCCGTTTCTGAGAGGGACAAAATCTAACAGCTGTGGAAGGAAATGCATCCGTTTATCAAGTGAACCCTGTAAGTCGAATAACCGGTGAGGGGCGGGCGGAGGTTTCAAAGACGTGGGGGCCTGATTTTGATCAACAGGGAGCGGGGTTGGAGGGGGGGGGGGGGGGGGGGGACGGGCGGGGCAAGCTGTGTGTGGAAACTATATCCTTCAAGGGGATTAATCTGACGGTTTTGGGAAAAAAATGCCAAGTTTATCATGGGGGGGGGTTGGGGCGGGTGGGGCAGCTCAATCCGTGCGTAGAAACTATACATTTTTTAAAGGGGATAAATGTGACGGGTTTGGAAAGAATGCACCAAACAGTTATCATGTATATACTGTACGTCGTACAATCAGTGAGTAGAGGGCGGAGTGTTCGAGGGGGTGGGGAGGGGGGTGGGGTGGTGGGGGGTGGGGGACGGGGGGGGGGGAGGTCGGCGGGGGGGGGAGGGAAGGGCTTTAAGTGGCATACATGTAGGGGTTTGCTTTGCTATACGTGTGGTGCTAGGTCTAGGCGATGGTGCGGGTGATGGGGAAGGAGGGGGCGTTCGGGGCGGGGGGGGGGGAAAGCAGCGGTATGGATGGCTCTAGAAAGATAATGAGGTGATATCCAGTGCGTGAAGTTTTTATTACTCTGGTGGATTTTGATATTAGGTGGGGCGTTTGAGCAAGAGAAAGCGAGAGAAAAAAAGAAAGAAAAGAAAGAAAATAAATAATAAAAAACGGGGGGTTAATATCAGGTAGGTACCTAGTATACAATTCATGCACACCGAGCTATGTTCGAAAACCACATAACTTTTCCACGCCCTGCTTTCTGCGCCTTCCAACATCTCCTCCCCGTTTTGATTGCTCGCGCGAGTGACCCACCTCCTGCTCCTGTGAACTCTAAGTCTTCGGTGCTGTTTCAATTTAGCAGCGATGCGGATCCGTCATGGAATGGCAAGCTTCCTGGCCTCGAAGAGATTTCTTGAAATGCGATTGTCCTTGAGGTACAGCGCCACTCGTGCGAGTGGTAAAAACCTTTGAGAGAAAGAGGAGTACCGCCTCTGCTGTAGTCCTGGTCTCGTGTGTGAGATTGTGTGAGCTTGTATGAACTTGTGTGAGATTGTGCAGTTTCTAAAACCTACCCTTTCTAGCTACGCTGCCGGCCATACTTCGATCGCGCGTGTGCACATCCTGAACCTGCCGCGTGCTGCCATGTTCCCTCCGCCCTTTTGCTTGTAGGGGGCGTGAACCTGCTTGGGTCAAACGCCACCATCACGGGACTGGTGAAATTTTCATCGAATACTGCCCTCAACGGAGGTACGGATGTTGATTTGCAGCAATATGTGCTGTACTATTAGTACATTTCTATGGGACGTAAAATAACACACCGAAGCCGTCAGATCGAGAATTTCGCCGAAGCTCATAATTGCAAGAGTTGTGTGTAATCCTCCAATCGAGTGTGTTACGGATGTGTGCTTGACCTCGTGAAGGATACAGGTCGCGGACTCCCGTTTGTGCTTTTAGTGACAAGCTGGGGTAAATTCACAGATGAAATAGCGTTCTTTGAGGAAATACTTTCTCGAATTATTCTAACAACGTCAGGGGTGTTCAGGACAGATTTAGAGGGTCGATACTCAACTTTGCAAGCTGCGAAATACTTCCTCGTACGTTTACAGTAATTCGTACAGCATGTGGCGTTGATTTTATCTGTACACGGTTGGATTTTCTGGTGTACCTGCGTCGTCAGCGTAGTCTGGGTAATCTTGGATGTTTTCCCACTTTGTATCGGGATTGCGTAAGCCTTGCCACAGCCGCCACATATCCTATATACGGCTCGTATTGCTGGTTCCGATTAGATGATAGCGTCAAGGGTTAGGGTAGGGACTTGTCACACCGCGATTGGGACATTTTTGCACCACTTGGGACCAACGTCTAGGGAAACTCCCTATCAACACCACGCGGCTCATCCAACAATTGAAATTATCACACGCCACATATGGATCCACATACAAGTATTGTACGTCGGTCAAGGGTACCTGGGTATAATAATACATCTAGCACTACCGCTACTTTGACCTTGTGCGAAGCCAGGAAAACTGAACCTACAACTCTTCATTCCGGTTCTTTATCTCAGTTCGTAAGTTGAATCATAGGGCGCTTTCGTTCGGAGGACATGAGGATACAAGCGTTCGACCGTATGCCTCGCACAGCCCCCGTTGTTCATATATATGGCAAATAAATGTTTCCCCTTGTATTAACCTTTCTACTATGGTTTGTCTTGCAGCATATTTATAACGTCTGCGATATGTCCACAAGTTAACATCTTCCGGTGGACGGTATATTTCCCCGAAAACACAGGCGTTCTTCACGAAGGCCCACGTGTTTCACGGACGGACCCAGTCGACTGTTTCTCATAGTGTATGCTTCTCCAAATATATGGCATCTTTAGCCTGACGTTAGATGCACTTTCATCCAGATTCTATAATTCATGGAAAATGCTGTGCCCGCCGTCCTTAACGAAGAGGCTAAAATATGTCTACTGACCCAATCAACTTTTGCGAAATCAGCACATAGTTGGTAGTTGGTTTCGAATCAATCAACGAAACAATCTCGAAGTGCTGAAGCATCCATTTTTGTACGGTTTTCCCGTCTTCAGGTGGGATCTTCTCCGCGTTATGCCCGAAAGTTCACGTCGTCGGGAAAATCTCGTTCACCAACAACACAGCTGTTCTCGACGGAGGAGCCATCTCTTACACGGACCCAATCGAGTTTTACGTAGGCGACGTCTCATTTTTTTCAAACAAAGCCGGGTCTGGGGGTGCTGTGTCCTTGTATGCGACGAAACCGGCGACGGGAGGGTTCGAGCGTTGCGTGTTCGACACGAACGTTGCGTCGAACGGGGGTGCCTTGTACCTGAGCACTGGAGACACCAGCGACACCTTCGTGCCAAACTTCGTGCAAGATTCTGTATTTCGTTACAACGGTGCAGGTGAGAGCTGACGACCACGACCACCTCCACGGTACGGGGGGGAGGGGGACTCAGGACCTCCTATCTATGATGGTTGAAGAATGTAACCCTCTTTTTCAGTATGGAGAGTAAGCCTCTCGGGGGAGTATCTCTGCAAACGCACTTGAGTTGTGCTATGTTGGCGCCAAGCGGATGATGGAGGTGCGTTTGTCCAAACCGAACAGCGCAAACAGCTACAAGACTTGGCCCGTCTACCGTAGCCTTGTTTTCAACTTCCAACGACCACCAAGATACCACTAAGATACGACCAAGATACCACCAAGATTCGGACCTAGATACGACCAAGATACGCGCATACCGGACAGATGGGTTCCCTGTTCGGTATTAATGTATTTCGAGACAGATACATATCGCTAATGAGGGGGATTGGTTTTCATGGCCTACATACCTCGTTGCTGGCCGGGTCAGAACCGGATTGCCCGAAGGATGTAGTACGTTTCCCTTGGGCTGGGCGAGATCTGCACTGCACTATGTCAAAACGACAGCATCTAGATACAGGATGAAAAGTGCACTGAAATGCCGTGACCTCTCCAAGGCGTGAATAGCCCAATCACTTACTAATGCTCTTTTGCTCTAATGCTGAGTCCGTTGCTTTGACACTGTGTTTGTTGCGATTTTGGCCTGAGCATTCCGACTATATTGATGCAAGCAACGAACCCACCATATACTGAATGTGATGTCCCATTGGACGCGGACGAAGGCAGCAGCACTAGGATTGACACTGATCGGACCACCTGGAGTTCTTTGGTTTCGATATATCCTCCTCACGTGATAACATTTTTGGTTGTTCCCCCGAGGCGTATTCACGCTCAGCGTTTCAGTAGGGGTATAGAGTCTCTTGTGCGCTTGATCCAGCCCGACTACTGACAAGGCGATGACCTCCCTGCCTGGTAGTAAAAGGTGGGGCGTGGGGGTCCCCTCCATACCGTATCCCTGATCCGCCACTGTTCGTTCGGAGAGTGGGCAACTTCCACGTCAAAGCGTTGTCGTGGTCGGTGGTATCATGCTAACACCAAGGTGTTGTTTTTTTTATTTAAGAACTCTGATCCCCAAGACATGTTTTCCCCAATTTGGCAAGAGTAGTGCCTGCCCACCTTACGCTGATAATTCAATCGGCTGAGTACAATGTTCCGCGTTGTTGCGCGATGCAGTACGTCACAACGCTTGCTTCACTTCTAGTTCATGGCTGGTTCAACATTGTATTAGGACTTCACAAGCTCTGCTAACTGCGTTTTCCTGTTGGTCCTGCTAACATTGACATATATATAATCTCCAAACTGATCAACCATTTATTACTGGATACTCTAGTTTTAGTGGGCAGCCTATCTGGGACTCGAGGGGCATGGAAGTATGCTTTGCCGTTCTCACATGGTCAATGGCCCATTTCGAACTGCATATCAGCCCAGCTGACAGACCATTCAGGCGGATGCCCCTACAACATCGGCTCATTGGCAGCGAACAACGCGAATATAAATCTTGTGTCCGCTGCTAATCTTATCCCACACATATGCAGTACGTCAGCAGTTAAAAATGGGCTTGTAAAGTGTTATCGCGTGCTCTGTGCGTGCACGGTTTTCGTCGCAGACGAGTCAGGTGGAGCCCTGTTTAACGTCGGCTCATTGGCAGTCAACAGCACCCTGTTCGCAGAAAACTCGGCGACGGAAGGCGGATTGGCCATAATGAACGGAGACACTGACATCCACTTGTGGAACGTGACCTTTCGCGACAACGCGCTCATTTGCATGCCGGACGAGTACAGTGACTTCGATGATGTGAGGACAGTACGATGACAGTGCGATAGCAGTGCGATAGCAGTACGATAGTGTACCTTCAGTTAGGAAAGCTCTTGCCGTTAATACTGTAATTTGTAGCTGGCGAAAACAACATATGTATGCTGTGTGCCTTGTTGAGAAGGATTCTCATGGTACATATTTCTGCTGGTTCTGCAAATAAATAACTGATGATGTCGTTCCCGAATATTGTATGATACGTAAAGATGACTTGACCAGTCTTCGATCAGTTGTTTTGGGATAATGCTGCCGTCGGACATGGCGCAGAAGTTGATGCACACACGCCTGGAAACGAGTTACACCTTTGGTTTGACTACACCGTATAGTTGGCAACTCGCTTTGCTCGACATATTGCAAATGGGATTGCAGAAGAACCAAGACATTTTCTTTTCTGAGGGCCCCCGTTGGCTCGTTCGACGGTAGCCCGCCCAACGTTTCTTTGACTAACTCGATGGTCTTTGAAACCAGCCACCGGGCGTACCTCCTGAAATACGATGCCCCTTGCCACGCCGACGTCATCGTGTACTAGCCCGTTGCAGAAAAGAAAATACATTAAGGTAGTTTTGTTATAACATTCTTCCTAGTGTCGAGCAGCCACGAAAGCTTCGTTAAACAAAATCGCCGTTTTAGTGGGGGAGGCTATCGTATAATCAGTGGTGAGTCGAGTGAGGTCAAACCCAAAGGCCTTGCTAAGGCTGGATCAGCTTTCCGGTTTTGGAGACGTCAAGTATAGCCTTCCATCTAAACTTGGTACATCTTATACCGTAGCACGCCTTGAAAGCGGACACGCTGAGCCATAACATTATATCGGCTCGTTTTTTCTCACATGGTTGATCGATCGTACGCGTAATGGACTGACTCAAATGCTGGGAAAATGTGTTAGGCCAAAGTTCAGCTCGGGCCCTGCACGCGCAAAGCCCACTACATAGTGCGCTTTCGGCTTAATACGCTTGCCGCGGTCATTACGACTGATAGCAACCGTCTCCTTCGGAGCTATTTCTAACGCCAACGTCACGAATCCTGTGAACCAACGACTTATTAAGCCACATTGGCTGCTAAGCTGCCTTCTAAGCACAACCGTCTAAAGTCAGATTGACTGTTGTGGTTGGAATTTTTTCAGGATGAAACTGGCCTCCGTCGGTTCGAACTGGTATGCCAGCAATGCTTGGACGCGAAGGAAGAGCTCGACACCAGCGTTGCAAACATTACGCACGACACGGTTCCTGTGTGCACGGTGCTGCCCGTCGGCGTATTGAAATCGTCTGGGACTACGCTGGCAACGTTTGACCTGTTGGAGGGATACTACCGCACTTCTACCAACAGCCGAGAAGTGCTGGAGTGCTACCGAGACGAATCCTGCACTGGGGGCACCGACCCCGCCGAGTACTGCGCCACGGGCTACACAGGACCTTGTAAGTGGGAACCCGATAGGCGCACTACGTCGGCTACACCATCGAGCTAGTAGTTCGATGCGAGTCGACAAGGAAAGAAATGGCTGAAGTCTTGTGGGGACGAAAAAGAAGGCGCGTAACGTAGCGGGGAGGAGGGAGAAAAGCCTGCTTAGCGACCCTGGATCTGAGTTACTCACGTCTACAGAGGGAGGAAAGAGGAAGACCAAAAACAAAGAATAGATACAATGAGTTAAACAAAACGAAAAAACGACGATGCTGTCGAAACATTTCCAAGGCTCGCCGCGGGCAAACCATTACCTGATACAAAAGAGGATACGATTGAAGGTCTGCCAAGTCCATACCTACTAAGGTTTTTTTCGGGCTCCGTTGACGATCTAAGAATATTGCACTTTAGTGTATAAGCCGCAACTGCTGCCTGAAATAGCGCCTGCTTCAACCAAAAACACGTTTTGTATGTTTACCTCAGGTCTCTTTTGTTTCGAATTTGCCGCCAAACAGCCACACGATAACCCTACTCCTTGTACCGTGAAGGCAGCAAAAACGGCCAAAAGCCATGACCGTAACATATTGCCAAAAAAGGTATAAAGGGCAAGATTAACGTCAAGCCTTAAAGGAGTCCCGAAAATCCCCAGAAGCCATCCTTTCACCCATGGGGAATAGTTTGGTCCCAAACACGGATTTCCAGTTGTAAAAGGCTTGGCGGAAGGCGATGCGGGACAAGAACACAAGCCAATAACCGCGTTTCCACTTTCTAGCCATGACACGATGCAGATTGTGTGATCTGCCCGGTCGGCTGTGTCTCAACTAGCTCTTGGTATCTTGAAAAACTAACCCGAATAGCGAGGTCGAGCAGTACGGCAGGCTGCAGCAATAACAGGTCTTCTTGAAATTCCTAGTCTAGCCATAACCAATGCTTCGATGTTCGCTTTTCCTGACCTACCCCCTCCGTATTAATGTTTCCGGGCCCACCCCCATTTATGCAGATTGTGCTGTCTGCTCGGCTGGCTATGTGCCGGGGTTGCTGGGCCACTGCCGCGAGTGCTCAGCCGGAAAGAAGCGACTGGCTATTGGGCTAGCAGCAACTGCCCTAGCCCTGCTTATTATTCTCACTGTCTGGCTGTTGTCACGTCCACCGACAGTAGCTGACAATGAAGCAAGAGTTCGGATTCGGCAGGCGGTTTCGGTCCGCTACAAGCTATTCATCGGGGCTCTCCCGCTTTCGGCCTTCAAGATCGTGGTGGTGGTGTTGCAGATCATCACTCAGGTATGACTTTGCCTCGTCTTGCCTTGCCTTGCCTTGCCTTGCCTTGCCTTGCCTTGCCTTGCCTTGCCTTGCCTTGCCCGCTGTTGGTACCCGTGCGACACATCAAAACAGTCACCAGTCACGTGCAATGGGTCCTGGCGATCAAAAGCGACACAGCTGGGTAGAGGCCCATGCAGGAACGCGTTTGATACGATGGCTATCCACCACACCAATGACCACGTGATTGCGTTTGCATGATGCGTATGAAGCGTCGACGTGTACGAAGGGCGTGCAGCAGTAGACCTGTCATACCATGGGCGTAGCACGTTTTGACCCCAGCATTTCTTTTCGTCCTGGCCTCCTCAACCCAACACAACTCGAGCGAAGTTTTGCGTTGGTGACATACACACGCCGTGGTGGTAGGGTTAGGGTTATACCACTGTACTTGGTCGAAGTGAGCGTGTAAGTGATGTGCAGAGACCCTCAAATCGCGACGGTCGGAAACGATAGGTATCGAATGCACCCCATGAATCCTTTGTATCTTGTCTATCCTATGTACACGATACATCAAACACGAGTGCGGCTCTCGCAATTGTCTGCTTTGGTGTGACCATGCAACCGTGCGAATATCACCTCGACCTAGGCTACGGTGGGGAGATTAGCCCCACGTTCATCGCCGAATAAAGGATGGATGGGTCAATCAAAGCCAGACTTCTTTCTTTTTCTTGGATAAGCGTGTGCAATTTTCATCTATGACCGTGCACACCGTGAAGCCGAAACGTCCAGAAAAGCAGGGCGGTCATTCGCCTTGCCAGTGGCTCCAAGCCGGTGATAAAAGGCCATGCATCAATCAAAGTCACCCCCCTACGTTGGCCTTGGCCCTAAGCTGCGCGCGTGTCCGCGGTTCGCACGACTGGTTGCATTAAAGTGCCGACACCCCCCCCTCCCTACCAGAAAACCCCCGACCCTACAACTCTTCAGGTGTTCAGGTCTTCAGGTTGTCGATGCATGCTTTATATACTACTGTACGAGCAGCTAGATATTTCCCGATTCACCTTGCTTACAGACCTGTATACCCCTATACCTATACCCACCTCTATATAAACATCTGTATACACACCCACCCCTATTTTCACACACCTACTATTCACTTGCTATACACCTACTATACACCTACAATACACCTACCATACATCTACTGTATTATGGTTGTGAAATACGACGAACAGAGCCTCATATTTTATGTTAAACTTGCGTGTTATGAATCCTTTAGCAAGCAATTGTTTCCGGTATCATAGCAAAAGCTGTCCGATGCTGTCGTACTTGTCATCTCATTCCACATTTCGTTCTTCTGAAGACGCTATCTACGGTACTGTAGTTGCCGGTGGCGTTGTGACCAACGTGTTTGACGATTAAAGGAGTTCCTCAACAGGAGACGTAGCCGGTGAAATTAGCGTCGCACGATATACTCCGGAGTATTTTGTATCGGTTGTATGCCCAGGCCAAGGGGAACTCTCATCAGGCTGACTTTTCAGTTTTTGTCATGGTATGCTTTTCGGGGTCTAAACCTATCAGTAGGGTTTGCTGTGAACCCCCGGATATGTGTATACGGTGCACCCCGCTCGTGCCCCGTGCCTGAAGCCTCAATGGACTTTGTTGACTATGCTCATATCATACCATAGCATCGGTGTCGAATGTAACTATTGATTTTTTTCCCGTTGTATTCTCCAACACCTGTTGTGAACACGTTTGGCGTGCTGGCTAACACCCGTTTTGTCTGGTTTATGTTCTATGCACCAAATCGTGATTTGAAGAGGTCAGGGTGTGGTTGCAATACATTATTTTGCCGACGTTCTGTCTTTTTGCTCCCAATCTCAGTTTAGTGCGGTAACTATAGTAGCTTGATGTTGGTCTGTTTTCCATATAATCTTCGACATTTCTGTGCACCGAGATCGCCGGTGCAGTCTGTCCCGACGAGTACGAGCTTTTGCTTTGCAATTTTATCAATAACGTTCAACTCGGGATAACTCTGTGTGATGCCGCCACATGTGGTTGTATTGGAAAATATTTGATGTGAAGAATAACATCCCCGCCCCCCTTTCCCTTTCAGTTCTAAGTATAGTCTATCACATGTACATTGGACGACTTTGGGTGCGGTGGTTAGAACGCGTTTTCTTCCCGTTTTATGTTTCATTCTCCTGCTTTAGGCTTGAAAAGAGTTTGTGTGGTAATCAGCAATGTGCCATTATTTCCATACCTTCCGTCTCATTCTCCCGCTTATTGTTCGCCGACCCCGCTGGGGCAGTGTATACCAACGAATACCATGACGCCTTGTACAGCACTTCACCGTCGACAAACCTTGAGTATATTATGTCAAACTTTTGCATTGTCACGCAGGACTCCTATGACAGACTTTTGTCAAATGCTATGCCTGGTTTAGATGAAATGCTTTGAAGACATTGGATATGGAGTTTTGCCGCCCTTCCGCTGTCGCGCGATTTTGGTTTCACCGAGATAGCGAGCGCGGTGTACCGGACGAGTACGGGGCCTTCCTTTCGAAGAACCCAGTATATAGCTCGATTTCGTAAATGACAAGCTTCTTCCTCGTCACAAAGGGCTTCTACGACGGGATTGACTCATCTCATGTACGCCTCACATACACTATTTGCTCTCAATGCCAGCGTGAAGAGGTTTGTCATGGTGACAACTCCATTTCCCGCCCCTTTTTTGCTTCGTTGTCTCGTTTTCAGTTTACCGAGATCGCTGGAGCCGTGTACCCCGACGAGTACGAAGCGTTCCTCTCCAACATATCAGCAATCAACATAAACCTAGGATTTATCATGTCGAACTTGTGCATCGTCACGACGGACTTCTACGACAGACTTTTGATGACCACGCTAGCGCCTCTGGTGCTGCTGGCGGGTATATTCAGTATATCCCACATCATGGAGAGGTGGACCAAGGCAGACGTCGGGGACACCACACGTCAACGCAAACACCTGTCGACAGGACTGTTCATTTTGTTTTTCGTGTATTCTTCGGTCTCGTTCACCATTTTTCAGACCTTTGTCTGCGACGATCTGGATGATGGTAGTGCCTACCTACGCGCGGACTACAGCGTCACCTGCAACACTCCAACACACGACGCGTACCGGATATACGCTGGCATCATGGTGTGCATCTATCCTATCGGCATTCCTGTGCTGTTTGGGTGGTGGCTATCGCGCAACCGAAAGCAGTTGGTCAACCCTGGCAGGGACAGCGTTGTTCGTCTCCGTCCGTTTCGTGGTTTGTGGGCCGCCTACACGCCGTCGTGCTACTACTACGAGGTCGTGGAATGCTGCCGTCGGATTGTACTCACTGGAGCGGCGGTGTTTGTTTTCCCGAACAGCGCCGATCAGATCGCCGTCGTGCTATTTCTAGCGGTGATGTTCATGTTCGTCTCCGAGTCTCTTTCCCCGTTCGAAACGATGTCTGACATGTGGCTGTACCGTTGGGGGAACGGCATCATTTTGGCGAGCATGTACGTGGCTCTTCTCATGAAATTTGAGATAACGGGAACTGACAGCGGGTCTTCGATGGGAATGACGGCCCTGCTAATAGCGGCAAACGTGTTTATGGTGGTAACTGTAATCGTGCAAGCTGCTCTTTTGGTGAAAAAACTTTACTTGTCCCGGAGACTGGACTACCTTAACAGCGCCCCCTCCACGTTCGACGAGGTTTCGTAAAGAGTTTGCTTTTCTACACCGGAGTGAGCCAAGTCCTGTCCTGCGAGAGGGGGTTATACCGCGTTTCTTCTCAACAAATAAAGTCTTCGTGACGGGGCTCTTTACCGAAGGAACTACTACGACTACTAGTAGATATAGTTGCAGTACAGTTTGGGTTCCTCTGGACATTGTCGCACAAAGACAAAAAGGGTTTGCCTAAGTACTTAATTTGTTCAAGAGACCGGCCTACATGACCACCGCCTCGTCTGCGTTAGATGGGGGTTTGTGAAGAGGCTAATTGCGTGTGAGAAGGAGCATATGTGGAAGCTTTACTACATTTCTATACCCCCCACCTGCTTCTCAGGAGTTTTTTCGTAGTCACTTTTTTTTTCGCAACAACGGGGGTGTAGAGGCCTGAGGCCTGCATCCGTCAACAGCGCCCCCCCCTCTACGCTCGACGTGCTTTCTCGAGGTTACGAGAATGGGTGGGAGATTTTACTGCGTTATCAGAGCTCCGTCTACCTTCGATGAGGTTTTGTAGCATAGTGTTGTTTGTGAACACCGTATCTACGGTTAAAGGGCCATGTTTGGGGGATACGTTTTAAGTGGGCCGGGTTCACTCGCGCAAGTAGCCCCCCACGCCCCTTTCGCTGTTAAACTTTAGAGTTATTTTTGCGTTATGAAGCCGCCATGCAACAGTTAGCTAGACTGCGCCAAACAAATCGCTCGAGGAGTTTTGTACAGCGAGGTACAGAGTCACTCATGCGAGATGCCCAGACCTTGCAGTGAAAATCAATAATGTGCACCCTCTTGTGGCTTTCGTCTGAGGATTGGGCGTGTGGAAGTTTTAGATATATCAATAGGGCCCCATCTACTTTCGATGAGGTTTCATGGTGAGGGTTTTTTCTGCTTATTGAACGGGCCGTTTCGTGCTCTAAACCACGTTTACAGGGCTCGCTGTAAACGCTCTAACTGGGCGAGTCTCGTATATGGCCTTTCTTCTGGGCGAAAGGGTATCTTGACACTTGCCTACGTTAGACTCACCCTGTCCAAATTCGACCGGTTTTGCTACACAGGCGTTTGTCAATGGTGATAGATAAGTAGTTGGGGGCTGAACGAAGTTAAATGCTCATCCCTCACGTTGGAAGAGGTTTCGTACAGAGAGGAGTCTGTCTGTGACAACTGTGGAGTGCATACAAGACGACGTCAAAGATGCCCTGCATGCGTTTGATGGTGTTTGGTTTAGGGGCGTTTGCCCGTGAAAGAGGGGGTATGAACATTTTACATTCATAACGCCTCCTCTAAACGGGAAGAGGTTCCGTAGATGCACAGGAAGATGCTCCTAAATGTTTTGTCCAGTGAGCACGCAGGCTGTAGAAACTGCTCTACGCTAAAGCTCTTCTGCGGCGTGGTTTCGTGAAAACGTATTAAATTTGAATTGTGAGAAGGCGGGCATGGAGACTTAACCACTTGAACCCCCCCCGCTCGATAGTCAGCATGGTTTTGTGGCGAGGGTTGTGCTTGCGAGAAACGACGGGGTTCAATTTAACCTTGAACCCGCTTTAATGACGGCTACTTTACGTTACAGATAATTGTAGATATAGGTTTCGGAACAACGGTGTATGTGGAGGCTTTGCTGCTTTTTGGCGACCGAACTACACCGATTAGGTTTCGTAGATGGGCCGTTCCTTGTGATACAGCGGGGATATGTGTATTTGACCTCCGTTTTGACCCAGGCTACGGTAGGGGGGTCCCTTTTTGGGCCTTAAACTTCAGTGGCTAGGGGTCACTCGCGCGAGTAACCCCTTTGTTCTTTTGCGTTCTTACGGTTTCTTAATACTCCGGAGTATTTTATACTGACGAAATCCACCCGGAATGCAAAGGTAATCTAAGCTGCTCCAAAACAACTGTCTAAACCATTTTCATCCGTGAGGTACAGAGTCACTCGTGCGAGTGGCTCAAGTTTTAGTGAAAAAGGGGTACCCCCCCTACCGTAGCCTTTGTCTTTTGTTCGCCTGGCGTACATTCAATGGGGTTTCGTATCGAAGTTTTGTGTTGTGAGATATGAATGCGGAGACTGGACTTGATATACCCTGCCCTCTCTATACTCTGTAAAGGTTGATTTATTCTTTGGGTAGTAGGAAGGGGGGTGGTGTAGACATGACTACGTCAGTAGTCCCTCGCTTGCGTTCGATGACGTTACGCAGATGCCTTTTACTTATGAACCACATTAGCAGCGTCCGCTCTTCATTGAAAGCGTGGTTCCGTCGAAAGGGTGTTGCTTGTGAGGACGGGGGTATGGGGATTTGAGATAAGGATGGGCATCCTTTCACGTTCGAGGAGGTTTCGTAGAGGCCTTTCCTTGTGCGAATGACCGGCGGTGAGATGAGCCAGCTTTATCAAGGTCTCTTCTAGTAGACATTTGATGAAGGATGAAAAAGAGAAGTTCTCTTGTGAATATGGCCCGCGAGGATGCTTGAGTACGTTGATGGGGCTGTGATTACCTTCGATGGGGGTTTGTGGAGACGGTTTAGTTTGTGAAACATGGCGGAACCGACGGTATCATCGATCGTTATCTGAGCCTCTCGGGTTTTGAGCTACACTCAAAACAATGCACATATTTTAACACGAGTTAACCGTGGAGATTATACAAAAGGCGGTGTGCTGGAAAGAGTTTTTTTTTGGGTTGTTGTCCGTAGGCATAGGTTCAGCCCCCTGTAACGCGGTTACAGTAACACGCGCGATGTAATGATGCGTATGACTAAGCATGTTCTTGCAGGGGTTGTGGGCTAGCGTAACATGGCAGAAAAGAGGACCCCAGTCTTTGCCGGGTCGGAATGTGCACGCAACGAACCCCACGCCCACGCCGACTGCCGGCGACTCGAGCGTTTCCTTCGAGAACATGAATAGACATGAGGATGGCCATGGGTTGGTCCACCCAATGAGATATTTGTGTATTTGCGTCCCCGCACGCCTCCCTTGTCAATGGTTCGAAGAGGGCAGGGGGCGAGGGAATGGGCGGAATGGACGCCGAGACCTATGCACAGGGAGCCGAGTCCCATATACTGCTGTGTGCTTATTTATAGCCGGTTTATGGGTTTCCCTTGAGTTTGGTGTGCGACATCCTCATGTTGGCCCGAATACAAATGTTGGCGAGTGTACGATTATTGAGAGGGAGGTAATTAACCGGCGTCTCCCCAAGCGCAGTTAAATTCGCGTGACGACATCTTCAGAGCTAAACCGCCGACGCGGTCTCGGGTGCACACGTGTACCGATGCAATCCAACAGGGGCTGAAACTGCACGGCTGCTCGGGCGAAACGTGACCTGCGATATTTGCCGTGTCTGATCACACGCCGCCGAAGAGCAATGGTAACTTTCGGCAGACGCGTCCTACTAAAAGAGTGGCCCTTATTGACCAAACTCGCTGCATTGCTGACGAACGCGGTGGCTCACCTAAACAATTGGCAAACATCTTTGCATCTTTGTGCTTTGGGATGTGTAACCGACTTTCCACCCAGGCCGTGGGAGTGGTGACCGGGTAGGGTTGGACTTTCGATAACTAAAATCTTTGTTATCAAGTTCTTCGGAGAAGTATAGACTAGCTCATCAAACGAGGAGCCTCAGAAGCGTTGGCCGCTACCCCAGCTATAGAACGCATCGTCGGCACTATAATGGCACTATAGTGGCACTATAATGGCACTATTTTGGCACTGTGAAGGCAGTATAAGGGCGGCGTACGGCAGTATAATGGCAGTATAATTGCAGTACAAAGTCAGTATAATGCAGCTCGTGGTGCCATTTGACATTTTTATTGCTCCCGCTCGTGGTGGCATTGCAAAGTAGAATACCTTTAGAGGCTCCAACATAGCGCCCAGTACGTGTCGGAGGTGGAAATTATGTTTTTTCTGCCCATCTCCTGCCTGGTTTTATTCGTCGTTTTATTTTTATTAGCCTAGCGGACGGGCATGCAGGACACAGGGCAAACGTAAATCTATTCCTCTTGGGTGTCGACCTGCTCCCTGGGAGAGCACTTACTTCGTTTGGCCTATTATCCTTACATCGGAATGAGCTCGTGTATATCTGGGTTTGTTGCACTTCTCTTTGGTTTTGGTTTTGGCCTTGTCCGCGTAGTCACCCTATCTATGCGGTTTTCTTCTCGCAGGGTATCAATTACATCTCAATACAGTAATGCTATTGTTTGGTTTGAAAGGGATGCAGAATGTTGAACCGCAGCCAGTGTTTCGATTCCTTCAACCTGCGTAGTGATATGCAGTACACCTATTGTTTTGCGGTGCAGGTATTGTTTGCAATCGTCAGGGCTTCCTTCTTCGGACCTATTGATATGATGCCGTGTCACCCTTTCATGATGACGGGGTAGGTTTGAGGGGAACGACGTATCGTGATAACATCGTCGTTACTGCAGCAGACGATCAAGCTCCGATTCGTGTTAGTGGGAGGGTCTGTTCTACGCTTCCAATCGTATGATGTGAATACACGCTTTCTCCGATAGGATCGACCGATGTGCACGAACGCGGCTTCGGTAAATGCTTACCATCGCCACTGTTACACAGTCCACGTTGACTAGCGGTGCACAATCTACGAAGTTTTGGTCCCGAGTTTGAATCCTCCCATACTTCTTGACGTTTTCTGTCAGCAAATATGATTATCTTCCTCCGCATGCATGTGTGTGTTGTGCCACGTCGGTCTGTGTGCATGAGTCGGCCTGTCTGCGTGAAACGGCACATACCCAAGTAATTGCATTGGTGCGGTTTCGGGTGGGTGCATCAATGATCCGAGATGAAAGTTACGATAGGGGACGGGTACCCCATTTTATCTACAGGGGTTCACCACTCCCACCTATTACAGGCTTGTTCAAGTAGGAAAACCCATAAAATCTCTCCCCCATGAATACCGCTCGCAATATCGAGTCAAAGAGTGAATATTTGTACGGTGAATCATACTGACCCCCATGACTAGACTAGTCGAAGAGGGTGACACGGACAAATTCCCTTTTTACCGGCCTCGGGCAGTCTCCAGTCTATACAATAGGAGGAGCGAAAATCGTATGGACCAATAACAGGCCTCCATTTTTCTTCAATATTATTAAGGCTTTTTTCCAGCGGGGGGGGCGAAGAAAACAATTTCGCCGCGTTTTGCACGATCCGGTTGAACGTACTCCAAGGTAGGTTGGCAATCAAAATGTAGGTTGGCCATCAACCAAAAATCACCTATGATTAGTCTAGATTATCAAACATTTTGGGTGTGTTTTGCTTGATTAATCATGGGTATTTCGACCAAGGCTACGGTAGGGGGGCTACCCCCATTTTCACTGGTGTGTTTGAGCCACTCGCACGAGTAGCTCTGTACCCTACAGATGAAGATGGTTTAGGAACTTGGTTTGCCGCAGCTTAGATCACCTTTGCATTGCGGATTGATTTCGTCAATGTAAAACATAAATAAAACGTAAGATTGCATAGGAACAAAGGGGTTACTCGCGCGAGTGACCCCTAGCCACTGAAACAAAAGCCCCAAAAGGGGACCCCCCTACCGTAGCCTGAGTCTTTCATAATAATTTTGCGGGCGTGATTAAATCATTAGTATAAGAGTTGATTGATAATTCATGATGATTTCTTTTTTTATAGAGCAATGGATAGCATTTTCATGCCGGGAATATATTTATGGCGACCACGACAATCTCGAGCCAACAGCACACGCAGGAGCTGCCTTGTGTCATCCGGCCTTGTCTGCTGGAGAAATGAAAAAATCCGGCAAGCGCAGAGCAGCGACGCCAAGTGCCGTAGCTGCCGGTAAGCGCAGAGCAGCGGCGCCGAGCACCGCGGCAACGATGCCGAGAGGCACGAACGCGGACGAAGCCTCCGGTGTATCCTCGCTGGCGTTATAGTCAAAGGCAGACGACGATGATGCTGGCGCTTCCGGCGACGGCGACGCCGAGCTGCTGGGACTCGTAAATCCCGGCGCTGAGCAGCGCGCTGGCCTCGACGACGAAGCGGAGAAGCCCCCTGCCTCAGAGAACAAGAAGGTAGTGGCGTCTCGCCGCGCGGTTATCATGAACGAGTGGGAGGCGTACACGGTCGCGAAGGGCACGGATGAGACAGTGGAGCACCTTGGCGGCTCTCTCGCGTGGTAAAAGCAGAAATAGATGCTGCACCACCACACCGCCAAGCTGGCTTGCACGTACCTTGCGGTCCAAGCCATGTCGGCAGCATCGGAACGTTTGTTCTCGCTGACCGGCTTGATGGTACGTCGAACCGTAATCGCTTGTCGGGGGAGACAGCGGCAGAGACAGTATTTCTCCACGAGAGCATCAAACACAAGCTGTGGTAGTTCGTTGTAAATACGTTGGTGGTGTGCTAAGTTAGCGTGTCGTTGGTATGTTGGTACAACAAGGTGGAGGACCGCCATGAACGGTTTGTTTGTCATGAGTCACGAGTAAGGCACGTGCTGCCGCTGCCTTCGAGCCCGAGCATGGAGAATCGAGCATCGAGAAGCAGATTGATGGAGAATAAAGAAAAAGCATACCATGCAAACGCGCGCATATCGCGACTAAAAACAGCGGTTGACAAGATGTCCCACTCGACGCTCCGCATTCGAATCCATGGCAACCTTGTCCCATGAGCCGGGCCGTGATGTTCGCGGTGAGCTTCGCCAGCGGTCTCCATCGGCGGTACGGGGGGGGTGTTGTCGAGCACGACCAATTTCTCCCACGGCAACCTTCGCACAATTTCACACACCTGCCGCGACGTTTCCTGTAGCTTCTTTTTGGATTTGTACCACTGCTTGCCATCCAATATATCAATGACAACGAGAGGACGGTCTCCTTTTTTCTTGCCATGCTGACGGAGGCTTACAGCAGTGCGGCAGCGCTATAGCATGAGGCAAATAGTTATTTTCACGAAAAAAAATAAACACTAATCAACACTAATCCCCAAATGTAAGTTGATTGATGAATAATTGTAATTCTTGAAACAATCAAATAATCAAGGGTAAACTGATTTGATTCTGATTACAAGTAATCGACAAAAATTATCATGAATAATCAAACCTATTTTTGCCGATTACCAACCCTTCTCGAAGGCCTGTCTGTAGAAGGCTTCGCGCAAAAATCAAAGATCAGACCTCACTGTTCACAATTAAGCAAATCTGGCGAAAAAAAAGGATCCTACACCAATACAAAGTCATTTGAAGCAAATAACGTACCATAATCATTTTTCACGTATAAAAGGCCAAATACCCACGCTGTTTTTGAGGGAAATGCCCTGAAATTTTGCACACGTGTTCTACATGCACATCCCGACACCTGACCATCGTGTTTTGTTTCTTTTTTTTCTTTTTTCGCAGGAAAACAATGGGCTAGGGTGGTTCACATTTTCCACAAAATTTCAAATGACGAAATATCAGGCTAAAAACATATATTAATAATATGTTGTTTTCACCTTAACTCGCATAATCAAGTCCGTGGTCACAGGACAGGCTCCAGTTACTCTGGAGCTGAGGAATACCCCAGGAAAAAAACACAAACAAACCAGAGGTGGTACACGCATATATCACAGCTGACGCAATTCATGCCTCCTCCATAAACACAAATAATTGAAATCGGGAGTCAGCCTACGATGTGCCAGGTCCATACTGGTGCATACGTCTCACTACTGGCGCCTGAAAAAACCAACTATATACCGCTTGCCAACCAAGAAAGACTACCACGTATATATTGCCCGTAGTACTTATCACTACGCATACGCACGACAGACGCAAGTCAATCGGAAAAGAGAAACAAATAAAAGAATACAAGAGAAGATAAAGGAAAGGAAAGGAAAGGAAAGGAAAGGAAAGGAAAGGAAAGGAAAGGAAAGGAAAGGAAAGGAAAGGAAAGGAAAGGAAAGGAAAGGAAAGGAAAGGAAAGGAAAGGAAAGGAAAGGAAAGGAAAGGAAAGGAAAGGAAAGGAAAGGAAAGGAAAGGAAAGGAAAGGAAAGGAAAGGAAAGGAAAGGAAAGGAAAGGAAAGGAAAGGAAAGAAAAGGAAAGGAAAGGAAAGGAAAGGAAAGGGAAGGAAAGGAAAGGAAAGGAAAGCAAAGGAAAGGAAAAGAAAGACAAATCGATAAAAGGAAAAAAAAAAGGGAAGGAAAACAAGAGACAACAAAAACAAGAAAAGACAAGACAAGAAGAAGAAGCATGGAAAGAAAAAGAGAAAAAATGTAATGCTAGAAGACACTAGGAACTGACTCGAGACAGCATTCGGCTCATCGCTGGTATCATAGTGCATCATCAATGGCACTGGAAGGAAAACGCGACAATGGCGAAGAAGTCACGGAAGTCTTGTGATATCTTGACGCGGTCATTGGAAGGTCCACAATTTTTCAAGACGAAGATGGCCAGACCCAGACTACAGACTCTTGGGCGTGACGCCACCCCTCCCCCCCCCCCGCCCACCCCCACGCCCCCCCTCTCCTCCCCCCCCCCTCCCCCCTCCCCCCTCCCCCTTCCCCCCCTCCCCCTCCCCCCTCGCCCCTCCCCCTCCCCCGTCGCCCCTCCCTCTCCCCCCCTCCCCCCCCAGCCCTCCCCCCCTCCCGCCAACCCCCTCCCCCGACCCCACTGCCCCCCTTCCCCCCTTCCACCCTCCCCCCTCCCCCCTCCCCCCCTTCTCCCTACTCCCTCCCCTCCTCCCCCCCTCCCCCCTCCCACCCTCCCCCAAACCCCCTCCCCCCTCCCCCCCTCCCCCTCCCCCCCTCCCCCCTCCCACCTCTCCCTTTCCCCCCTCCCCCCCTCCCCCCCTCCCCCCCTCCCCCTACCCCCCTCCCCCCTCTCCACTGCCCCCCTTCCCCCCTCCCCTCCACCCCTTTCCCCCCTCCCCCCCTTCCCCCCCCCCCCCCTCCCCCCCCCCCTTCTCCCCACCCCCGCTCCCCCCTTCCCCCCTCCCCCCTCTCCCCTCCCCCCCTCCTCCCCTCCCCCCTCCGCCCTCCCCCACTGCCCCCTTCCCCTCTCCCCTCTCCAGCCCTCCATCATGCCTCCCCCCCTCTCCCCCCTGTCCCCCCCCCCCCCCCCCCCCCCCTCTCCCCCCGTCCGCCCCTCCCCTCCCCCCCCCTCCCCCCTCCCCCCTCCCTGCTACCCCCCACCCCTCCTCTCCCCTCTCCCCTCTCCCCTCCTCCCTCCCCCCTCCCCCCTCCCCCCTCCCCCCTGCTCCCCTCCTCCCTCCGCCCCCCCCACTCCCCCCTTCCCCCCTCCCCTCTCCAGTTCTCCTTCCTCTGCCTCCTCCCCGCTCCCCCCCGTCCCCCCACCCCCCACCCCCCTCCCCTCTCCCCCCGTCCGCCCCTCCCCCCCCCCCGCCCCCCCCCTCCCCTCTCCCCCCGTCCGCCCCCCCCTCCCCCCTCCCCCCTCCCTGCTACCCCCCACCCCCCCTGTCCCCTCTCCCCTCCCCCCTCCCCCCTCCCCCCTCCCCCCTCCCCCTTCCCCCCTCCCCCCTACCCCCTCCTCCCCTCCTCCCTCCGCCCCCCCCCACTCCCCCCTTCCCCCCTCCCCTCTCCAGTTCTCCTTTCTGCCTCCTCCCCTCTCGTCCCCCCACCCCCCCCCCCCCTCCCCTCTCCCCCCGTCCGCCCCTCCCCCCCCCCCGCCCCCCCCCTCCCCTCTCCCCCCGTCCGCCCCTCTCCCCCCGTCCGCCCCTCCCCCCCCCCCCCCCCCCCCCCCTCCCCCCTCCCCCCTCCCCACTCCCCCCTCCCCCCTCGCCCCTCCCCCTCCCCCGTCGCCCCTCCCTCTCCCCCCCTCCCCCCCCCAGCCCTCCCCCCCTCCCCCCCTCCCGCCAACCCCCTCCCCCCACCCCACTGCCCCCCTTCCCCCCTTCCCCCCTCCCCCCTCCCCCCTCCCCCCCTTCTCCCTCCCCCCTCCCCCCCTCCCCCCCTACCCCCTCCCCCCCTCCCCCCCCCCCCCCTCCCCCCTCCCCCCCTCCCCCAAACCCCCTCCCCCCTCCCACCTCTCCCCTTCCCCCCTCCCCCCCCTCCCCCCCTCCCCCCTACCCCCTCCCCCCTCTCCACTGCCCCCCTTCCCCCCTTCCCTCCACCCCTTTCCTCCCTCCCCCCCTTCACCCCCCCACCCTCCCGCCCCCCCCCTTCTCCCCCACCCCCGCTCCCCCCTTCCCCCCTCCCCCCTCCCCCCCTCCTCCCCTCCCCCCTCCGCCCTCCCCCACTGCCCCCTTCCTCCCTCCCCTCTCCAGCCCTCCATCATGCCTCCCCCCCTCTCCCCCCTGTCCCCCCCCCCCCCCCCCCCCCCCTCTCCCCCCGTCCGCCCCTCCCCTCCCCCCCCCTCCCCCCTCCCCCCTCCCTGCTACCCCCACCCCTCTTCTCCCCTCTCCCCTCCCCCCTCCCCCCTCCCCCCCTCTCCCCTCGCCCCTGCTCCCCTCCTCCCTCCGCCCCCCCTACTCCCCCCTTCCTCCCTCCCCTCTCCAGTTCTCCTTCCTGCCTCCTCCCCTCTCCCCCCCGTCCCCCCACCCCCCACCCCCCTCCCCTCTCCCCCCGTCCGCCCCTCCCCCCCCCCCGCCCCCCCCCCTCCCATCTCCCCCCGTCCGCCCCTCCCCCGCCCCCGCCCCCCCCCCTCCCCTCTCCCCCCGTCCGCCCCTCTCCCCCCGTCCGCCCCTCCCCCCCCCCCCCCCCCCCCCTCCCCCCTCCCCCCTCCCCCCTCCCCCCTCCCCCTTCCCCCCTCCCCCCTCCCCCGTCCCCCCCTCCCCCCTCCCCCCCCCCGCCCTCCCCCCCCTCCCCCCCCCCCCTCCCCCCCCCCCCCCCCCCCCGCCCCTCCCCTCTCCCCCCCTCCCGTCTCCCGCCCTCCCCTCTCCCTCCCTGACCTAGCATTAATCTAGATGCGCCATAACAACGACTCTGCCATCACCCACCCTTCTTATGACAGAGGGAATATGGTGCGCATTATCGAAAAAAAAAATATCCCAGACGTTGGCTTGCCCTCTTCTGCCTAGGTGTCCATAGGCCATCTACGTCATGTAAACCAGGGATATGTCTACGCTGAAATACACAGATTGTTGATTCTGGATAGGCATTTGACCTCTCCCGAACCATTTCCACTAAATATGACGCCACGACCCTGGTGTCCGGATGTGACTACATGTCAAATCACCTCAAACGCCCGCCTACAACCCGACGCATTGAGAATGTGTATGGAGCTAGGGAAACGAGATTGATTTTCAGCCAACAATTTTTCCTATCGTTCAAGTAACCCACTTCCAGACCCACGCCAGGGGGATGGAGCTCTTCGCGCTATCGAATGTAGGCCTCTCTCGGGCGTGTCTCTGTGCCCCTATCAAAACCGGACACAACAAAATGAGCTTGCCGTAGCAACCAATTAGTTAGTGCGTCAAAGCCAGGGCCATAATTGTCTACTGCCGTCTGGAGGGCGACCAAGTGCGCAGCTTGCGAACAACCTTCGGAAGGAGGGAGAAGGAGGGGGCTTCACCCCGGAAATGTGGGTCGGACCAGGTGGGCGGCAAGGTGAAGGTTTGGGACAATCTTCTCGTTGCTCGAAGGGTTCCAGCCTTGGTAATGTGCAGCCCGGTGCGGCTTAGAGGCCCACGCGCCTCCTAAAACCTCAAAGAAGAGAGGCGAAAAAAATTTGTTGTAGCTGTGCATGTTAGGAGCGTGAGCTGGAGGATAAATTAAAGGAAACTGTATAACTGTTTTTATGTGAACTGCGGGAAGCATGCGGGACGCAAAGGAAAACAAAGGTGGGGACTAAGATGTCTTTAAACGACATTAGCACTGGCCAGAGAATACAAACAAATGACGGTTACACGCCTTATGGCTCGAGATATCCAAACGAAACATACGGAACTCAAAGCAGCAGACGGTAGCATAAACGAACAGACGATGATACACCCCAAAGTTAGGTTAAGCGAACACCTCGCCTCCTCGACGACAGGCCCAGTGCCACACTTACGATTGGTGAACAATGCTCACTTAAGATCTATCGAATATTACAAAATACCACCAGATGCGTGGTACTATGGTACAGTAGGCGGCAAAGGATGATTCAGGTGGCCGTTAGACCGACCGAGGTGACACGCTGTGTCGAGGATGTGACCAGTTGAATAAGGCTGGAAAATTCGCCTCTTGAGGTCAAGGAAACCGTACGACTTTACGACGATGAACTGTGACAGGCTGAGATGCTGGATGACAAGTGTGAGCAGGAGAGGCAGCTGCACCTTGTTTCATCGACTTCTACCGAGTTTCCAGTTTCTAGTTCCAGAACCCTACGTGTACGAGGTTTAGATTACTGATTGTGCTAGAGAAGCCTACAGACGGTTTCCGGACTGTAATGAACGTTCCTTGTTGGTTCTCGAACAATCCTATGATGTGATCTTCGTACAACCCTCACCCCACAACATAAAACCACGATTACAGGGATAACGATTCCTGTAGTGAACAACATCAATATTCACGGCTGTTGTTTTCTGTGCGTCGTATCCTGGTACGTGGAACCCGGTAGGTTCCGCCTATGCTACGATATGCATGGACTGCGAGATTACGACGGCACTGTGACATTCATTAACAACTGTGTACGCTATCTTCAACTGCTGTGCCGCCGCAGCAAGTGCTATCAGGGATCTGTGCATTCGCTACTGAACATGGATGATGGCCACAGGCTGACGATACCTATTTCTTAACACTCCCCCTCAATGGATGTCGCACAGCCGCAGTGACGCAAACAAGTGCTCTCGTTGCGAAGAACTTCCACGTGGCCTTTGCTTCTTGACTTATGTATTCTGCAGTGAGATGTCGTTTCAAACGGTGTCCTCTTTATTGGCGAGCTTGCCAACGCAAGGAAATGCATGTGTATGCTACAAGATTACTCTGAATCACGAACTATCGACCCAACCTCATCAAGGCCCCATTCAAGTTTACCGTGTGCAGAGGTGACTAAACACAAAAAGGAAACAAGAAATAATAAAACTCCCCCATACGCCAACTTCCATATTCGCGTGAAAGCGTCAAGTACACAACTCAAAACTCCATATTTATCTACTTTATGTCGTGAATTCTCTGACTAGTTTACGGAGGTAGCCATGCCTGTGCTTACCTAGGTACTTCGTGCTGATGTCAGCAAGTTGGTCTTCTGTCTTCATGTAGTTGATGGAGATTGTTCCCTCCTTGTCTCGCTCCTACATAAAAAAGTACCGCAGAGCCACGGGTTTGACTCGCGGGCTGTAGGTCCAGTTTCCAGCTACGTCCAGGGTCGAGGTGATGTCCATGTACAGTGGTACACAGTCGAAGCGCGTGCCGAATCCCAGCCCCTTCATCATGTTTGAACGGATTGTGGCCTCCTTCACCGCTAGCGCCGCGGCCACGAGCTCTGCCTCCATAGCGGCCTGCGCCGCCAGCCCCTGCATCGCCATCTTGAAGCTCACAGGAGCATTTGGAAGGAAGACACATTAACTTGCCGTTATTGGGGTTGGTGCCCCACTTTGGGTCCGAAAAGCATTCAGCTTGAAACAATTTTTCTTGGAGATGATAAAAAATCCACTGTCCCGGCCAGGTACCCAAGTACGCCGCCATGTGTGATTTGGATGGTTGGACATCGCCCTCGTCAATTGGTTGACGGCGTAAAATATGTTATATCGAGTAACCGGTGAGAGGTACATTACGCTGCTAGTGATGGCCTGGAAACGATGCTTCTTCGCCTTGTTCAGAAGCCTCTCCTCCGGATGATGTAGCGAACGTCCTGTTCCCACACCAGGGTGCATGCACAAGATTGCGACTTGCCATGACGTACCGCTTCAACAAGGACTTGGTGTAGTTTTCCTGTGATATGGTCACCGTCCCTTTCTCACGGTCACGGGTGATGCCCACCCCGAGCACGAGCGACATGTCTCTCATATCCATCATTGACAAACGGCAGATCAGCTTCTGCTTGATTCGCCTGAGTACGGTGAGGTCTCTTCCAAGCAGTAGAATATCGTCCACGTACAGGGTCAGGCCAATAATGTCGCTGCCCTCCGAGTAGGTGTAGACGCACGGATCCGGCTAGAGACGTGTGAAGCAAATTTCCACCAGATCTTTGTCGGTTGTCTTTCACCAATTGGTTGGGCTCTGACGAAGGCCGTACAGGCTTTTAAGAAGTCTCATGACCATTGGGACTTTGTTCTCGTCGAACTCTTCGTATCCGGGTGCCATCTTGACGTGCATATCCTCCGTGATATCGGGATTCAGAAACGTGGTGTTATAGTCTAGCTGCCAGCACTCCAGATTGTATTCCAACACTATCGCCAGTACCATGCGGATTATCTGGAGTCTGCGCATAGGGGCAAACGCGCCGAAGCAATCAACGCCAGGCAATCGCCCGCAGCGAGGAACAACGACGCGTCCCTTGTACGAGTTGTCGGCCTTAACTTTGTAGACCCATCGATTGCGTTAATCTTGTGTCCTGTCAGGACAGAGGTCGTCGGCAGGAGGGCAAAGACGTTGCTCTTTTTTCATCTTGCCACTTCCTTGTCTGAGGGTCCTTCCACTGCGCCTCGGCCGGTAGAGTCATGGCTTCTTCGACAGTGTTAGGAATCACTTCCATGCTCTCCCCCGTCGAACAGTTTTGAATGTTGATGGCGGCATAGGCGTACTCCACGGTTGATTATTCTCCGTGTGTCTCGTGTGCAATATCCGGGACACTGATCTTGGTATAGAGCTTCAGTCTTCGAAGCTCAGACACCGTGGTCCGGGGATAGTCGCCGCTGGGTGGGCATAATTTGGACGGCTGTTGGCATTACGCTTCAAGGAGGATCTTGCTGCAGTATCAGCACGCCCAGCCGCAGGAGTCACTTGCAGGGGGGAATGCTCCCTCTGTTGGAGCGACGATGATGCAGAAAACGATTATTCGAGTGAGGCTGCCCCCGGCGACATTGGCGTCTCGAGATGTTCGAGAACGCCCCCCTACGGAACTCTCTCTGGCGATGTTATGTCTCGTATAATGCCTCCTTCTAGGACGTCCTCCGCCGACCGACCTGTGGCTCCTCCAGCCAGTATGTCCCTCCGGGTGATGTCACTGATCCGATCCAAGAGTTCGGCCACCGGTAAGTTCGTTGAGAACCCGCCTGCGGTCATGTGGTCCGCAGAAACAATAGTAAGAGGTTCAAACACCCAAGTGAAATCGCGAAGTTCCCACGAAACGTCGCTATCTGTGGTATAATTGTGGACGTCAGTTGCGTTGCTAGACGGAAGCAGCAGGATATGTGATACCTCCGACGGTAGCGGAAGCGGTCGCAATGGCGTCTCGATGAAGATGACGTTTCTGTTTTCCAAGATGCGCCGGATCACTGGATTGCAGACGCGGTAGTTCTTGCTTTCATTGCTATACCCCACCAGTAGTTCTTTCACCGCCTTGAGGTTGAGCGTTTGGGAATGCCTCTTAATGTGGACGAAAGTTCTGGCACCGGTGACTCGAAGAAGCCGAAGATCCGGCTCTATTCCGTGTCAGAAGCTTGTGCTGGGGCTGCAAGCCGATCGCGGAATGTGGCGCCCTGTTCCCCAGGAACGCCGCCGTGAACATCAATTCTCCCCAGAGAAATTTTGGCAGTCCGCTGTCGGCGAGCATGCACCGTGCCATAGCCTGCAAGAGTTCTTCCAACGCGCTCGGACATATCTATTTGCTGTGGCGCGTTAATGCTGGTGACTTTGAGTGACGTCCTTGTCTGAAGACAATACTTCTGTAACTCTCTGCTGGTAAATGCGCCTCTTTTGTCAGCCCTTAAACGCTCCACGCGGAAACCACTGGGGATCACTACAGAACGTGCGAATATCTGAAACGAACTGAGAGCGTCGTGCGTGGACTTCAGCAGGTAGATCTCCGTCCATTTATTGTATTCGGACATCTTGGTGACGTACATGTACCTCCCGAGTGCCTCCGGTGTCAAAGGTCCCATCAGGTTGACGATAACCAGCTGAAAAGGGATTTTGATGTTGTGATCAACCGTCTTCGGGTAAGCGAGCTGGTGACTCTTTCCCGCGCAACACACGTCGCCGTCTGTCACGGTCCCGTCGAGCTCACCCCGTTACTGTCAAAGTTATGTAGGATATCCAGACTTTTGCGATTTAGATGCCCTAGTGGTCGATACCACAGAAGAACGCTAGTCGCAGTGCTCATTGCCAGCTCCTGCCTGTCGATCCCGTCGTTGAATTAAAGCGAGAGAGAGTAGAGGTCGTACCCCAGCTACTGAAGTAGAATTGTGAAGTTGTTTGTCTCCACCCTTGGGGTGTTCACGTCAAAACTGGACACAATATCATTGCGCGCCGCTAGTTTCACCGAGAACAGGTTACGCCCTATGCCGGGCACAACCAGACTCCAAAGTTTAACTGAGCGCCGTACCCCTTTGTCGTCAATGAGATAGCCCCGGAGAAGCCCCCGCGCTGTACCAATCAATTCTCCATCCCCGGTGGTTGAGAGTGTTTTCGGGATATCCAAGTCCTTGTAGCTGTCCAACCTGTCACGCAGTCTGAGTATGACGGGCATCGTACAAATGTAGTCCGGACGCGCCCCTGTCCACCAGCACATTCACGGGCGCTTTGCTGCAGTGGGCTTGCCGCCCCGCCGTAGAGCCAGTTATGAGAGCCGGCACTTGCTCCGTGCTGGTGATGCCCCCAAACGTTTCTAGCTGCCCACTCGTGCTCGTCGAGACCATGCGGGCATTAGGGGAGTTACCGAGTGAGAAGTACAGATAGTGTAGCATGGCCACCATACCCAGAGTACCGGTTAACGCTCCCAATATGGGCCGGGAGGCTGAAGTTACGGAAAACCGAGTTAGGCCGGGCCGCTGAAAAAATTAAACTCACGCCGCCATGCTGTGGGTGGAATCCTTAGCTGCTGCCCCCAGGCTCCAGGTCCGCGAAGGTTCCCGATGCCGCACCACGATGAAAACGGGGCTGAAATAACGTATTTTGGTTATGATGGCCATGCTTCACTATCTGTGGCTCTAATTCGGTATAAGTGCCTACGAGCGAAGCGAGCCACTGGTCAAGTGCACGAGAAAAAACCGCACCAGGCGCGACGATCGTAAAGCTCCACGATCGCAGCGACCGATCGGTTGGTATTGATTAAACCCTTTTGCCACTATACCAAAAAAACAGCAACCATGAACTTTTTATTCGCCTCCTAGAGAATCCACTGCTGTATAGTTCTCACCCATTAGTTCTAACGAATGTACCCATTCTATGGCAGACGTGTACTTGCATCAGACGGGAAATCTTATGTTAATCGTCATCGTTACGTTGAGGTGCCGAGCAAGAGCATGCTAGTTGTACTGCATATAGGGGATGATCGCGTGACGACTCGGGGGCGAGGCAACCATAACTATTTTGCCGGTGCCGGACGTAACATTTTCACGCCAAGAAAATATTGACCATTCACAACCACTGTGTTGCCCCTGCTTATTATTCTCAAATGTATGTAAAAGGGTAAACGACTACACCTGAACAATTTGGCAATCGATGCGAATTCGAGGAGCGTCAACATATCGGGCCACTTGGTCGCTGAAGTCCACGGTTAGGATCATTTACCAGGCACAAAAAACGTGTAGTCAATTGTTGAAAGGTGTTCCTGCGGACACCGTATGGCTCGACGTCCCCACGCTGGTCGTTGGTATCGTGCTCCGTGTAAGTGTTAACCAAACAGCAGTGCCACGGTCTGGCACCAGACCGAAGAAAAACAAGATAAACGACCTGCTAGACAACCGCGACAGACTTGTGGAATCACCCTTATCGTGAAACCATGACATGATAAGCAATTAGGCTAGACGATATGTTGAACAAACGCTGTAAAGGGTATTTTTGCTTCGTTTCCCATGTCGTCGCCTACTACCACCTACGACTACGTTCTTCAAGGGAAAACGATCGCCACGGTTAACGAGAGTCCTACCGCGGGCCTCCTGTAACAAATTTGCGGATTCCTTGCAGCTGGGGGCGGTTCTTCTTGATGAAACTTTCGCAAGAACGGAATTTACTGCATGGGGGTTGAGGTAGTGTAGCGGAAGAAGCCCGGGCAGTATATTGGGGTGGTATTGGTGCTATTTCAACACGTGGATGTTACCGCTGCTGTATTGGTCGAGATCTCACCTGTCGCGCCTAGTTGTTCCGTCACTGTCATGATGCCGAGGAGATTTTGAACACCATTTCCGAACGAGACGACAGCACACTATTCCAATGCTACCGTTAATGATTTTTTTAATAGGGTTTAACACACAAACCATACCATTATTAGGGTTTATCACACAAACCATGACCAACGGCCGGTCACGAGTCCCCCTTAGGCTGCCCGTTCTATCCTGCATTGTATACAGCGTACGCCAGCGTGAGTCCCTGTGCATGTAGGCATCAGTCCTGATGTCGGGCAGTTGTGGCGTACAAGGCCGCAATTCCACGTGTGTCGACAATATATAAGTAGAGTAGAGTGCCGCTCATTTCATTATGGTTTCGTCGGAACCAGGGGCACTGCCTTATTATGTACATGATACCTCTGAGCCCTTGTGAGCAGAACGTGCAACGTTTGACGTCATACGGAGATTGAACCGCCATTGAAACCCTTGTAAGTGTAAGACGGGTTTTTTGTGGAAGGTTTACTAAACACGTCCGTCATACCTCCCTGGCTTATGTGTGCGTGAAAAAGTGCTGAGTCCGTACTTATTATCAAGTCACGTATCGGCAATGCCAGCGATTCGACGGCTACGAAACACAGTTGATACCATATACGTACATAAGACGCGTTGATCGTAATATATGACGGTGAGGGTATCCCGAACACCTTGCATTCACCCCGGAATCGCTGTTCCGATGAAGATCCCTTCCGACTTTGAGATCAGCAGGGAGGATGGAACCCGCTTCGGGCAGAGCCTAAAGTGCAGAAATTAGCGTGTCAGTACTTCAATTTAGGTCCCACTACAGACCATCAACCTGACCAAACTTGTGAAGCATTGACGTCGAGTTAGACTCCGTGGCCGGTTTGGCTAATCGCACGAAACATTTGGTTTACGTCGGACGTACGCGTCAACTGTTGGGTTCGAGAGCATTGCCTGCTGAAAGGTGTTAACTTACCTTGCCATCTTTCAACGAGGACCATCCTGTGGTCCTCACGAACTCTACTCTTCAGGTTGACGCTATCTGGCACACTATCTGGCACACTATCTGGCACCCTATCTGACGGTGTTTCCACGACGAATGGCTCTCATAGTGCTTGTCCCGGGACTGTGTTCACGATGAAGTTCCGCAGGCTGAACATCGTCTAAACTCTTCACGTTTGATAATTGCCTTAGGTGTGGGGAGTTCAGTTTGCCCAGGTGTTGGTATAGTTTATATCGTTCGAGAAGAACACCGCGTGACCCGCACCGACACTCCTGCCCACTTCGGAGAAACTATTTGCCAGATGAAACAGGCGGTTGCACCAATGATTGTCTGCCCTGGTCAATATCATCGTTCAAACGCCGACATAAAACATCGGTCAAACAAATTGGATAGATAATTAACAAATAGCAAAAGCCTCCTGTTACAACGCGATATCAGGCACGTGTCCGACAGTGAGAGTGGACCCTGGTGTTCTGGTTCTGGTTACTTGGGGTATCTCCGGCCTTGTCCAGACCGGTCATCTTCTGGCGACTCCCATCGAGCGTCTTCATATCAAACGGAGGAGAAACGCAGTGACAATGATGTTTTGCTCGTGCATATCACAAGCTATGATTAATGCTCTACGCTTTGGAGAGTGCCAATCCAATCGTGATCAATGCATGTATGTGGGGTGCGTACGCTAACTGCGACCGCTAGGTTGACATGGTGGACTTTGAACACTGGTTTTGATGTTTCTGGTCGACACACCGTTGTGTGTCGACCTCAGGGATTTCACCTTCATACCAACATGTACCAACGTTTTCAATATTCATACCGTGTGCCCTCACCGTTGGCTCGAGAACGCTTACATTTGCCGAATACTGCCGACCTCTAGGGGACGGACGCGTCCCTTGTAAGCTGCCTCCATTATTAAAAGCCGTGACATTTCAATAATACCTGAATGGACTATATCTCAATGTCTGTTGTAACTTGACTAACAACGAGTCAAGACACAGAGAGAGAAAGGTCTTCGGTTCAATTCAACACTGATACCTCTTTATCACGGTAACGATAGTTACTGTTACTGTGGGATTGGATTCAAGTTCAGATGAGTCTATCTGGAACGTCGGGGAGTGCATCGATTTCATATCTCCGTGTGTGTTTGTGGTTCGCACGGAACAAAGCCTGGCGTAGGCAAGCGAAACAACGAACGCAGTTATGTGTACATCCTCGGCTCGCGCCGTAGAATATCAACCTTCGACGGCGCAGTTTTTTTTGGCTTGGTCAGTTTCCGGTCGCAAGTGTTAGGCGTAGCCATCCAACACTAGACGCATTACGTCCAACAATGGCGTTCAGAACGAAGTGTAGATAATGTCCTACCCTACCCAGCATGCTTCCAAGCCCCCGACTTTGTTTGCGACCGACATCGGTGTCCGTGGCTGCAATTAAGAACACGATAGGCGCCGTAGTGGGGTGGGGGTTACTCGATTACCGAATACGCGGACGACGACAGTGGAGTCGTTCTACGAGCCCCCCCGATAACGAACGATAACGAACGGCAGGGTTTAAAACCAGCTCTCGGCCGTACCCTCTGATGTATGTTCGTTCCCCCTTGCCACCCCGACATCTTCGTTTGATACTCCTCTGCAAACGAAAAACAATATCAAGATATTTTTTTCAGAGCATCCTTGGCCGTGTTGAGCAACAATGAAACGTTTGTTAAAGGAAATCGCAAATTTCGCGGGGGGGGGCTATCGCAGAATTCGAGGGTGGAGGCTTCCTTGCAGAGATAATCCTCGGTCGTGAAATATCGGTTGTTGTCGGTAGCATCATGGTTTTCAGTGTTCCCATGCTCGGCGTGGAAACGCCCTATTCGTTTCACCTTTGTAATGTAGTTGTGATGGGGTCATGTATCGGTCTACTCTCGCACCAAAACACTCGCTATTGTGAGCAATACACGTCAGGTCGGGATAAAAGACGTTGAAGGTTGTAGGCCGATTGGGCATACCCACCCAAACGTAGTATGAGTGGTTTGCAGTGGCGCGGTTAAACGTCGCTGTTAACGTCGTGATCGATAGTCGAACGTTTTCGAAACATGTGCGCTCGCTAATTATAGCCAAACATCCCGGATCACGGCCGGAAACGTGAGTACTGTTATGCTATAATACCCCATTTTCTGTATCACGGAATTTGAAATTCCTTGTTACCAGCCAGTTCGCACACGGCATCAGACGCGCATGCTCCTACCACCTAAAGATGTACCAGGTGACCATGATTTCTCACCGCAATCAAGTTCCTCCCCGTTGTGTCGTTACATTTGTTATTTTTGTTAGTTTTGTCGCCTGTTGATCCATGTTACGGTGGGGGTGACACCGATTCTTATGTCTAATTTTTTTCATTGTTCTGCAGGGGTTCGGGGTCACTCGCGCGATTGAACTTGTTGACCTTACTGGCCTTACTCCTTTGAAGGGTCTTTTAAATTTCACGCGGCAAGAATAGGCGATATGAATCCGCAGTGGAATGGCAAGCTACTAATCCCGCTGCACGTTAAAAATGTCTTAAGGTGTGTTTGTCCGTGAGGTAGAGGGTCTCTCGTGCGAGTGGTGACACCCGACGTAAAATGTGCGAGGTACCTTATCTACCGTACCGTGCCGTCGGTCTGTTGTGGTGCAAAACCTACATCATCCTGCGCACTGATTTTCTGCAGGTGCGCATGTCGTGGCCTTGTTCGACGTACGCATTCCTCGATCCACAACCACTTTTCTATTCCGCGAAAAGCTGAGATTACATGGAGGGACGAAAAAGGCTCAACGGTACGTGATCAAGTTGGTAATACAAAAGGAGTATACTATAACAAATGAAAGTACACTCCAGCTGTGAGATCGAATCCTTTGTCGAACCTCATCTTTGCAAGCTGTGTGTGATACTCCGATCGCGCGTATTACGGGTTGTGTGTCCTCACTAAGGATATAGGTCGGCGACTCCCCTTGCAACTACAGTGTAGCTATCAGGGTCAACAGGGTGATGTTAGGCAGTCTGTGCGCGGAAACTATAAAACCCGTTTTTGAAGGGGATAAAATCTGACAGCTGTGGAGGGAAATGCATCCGTTTATCAAGTGAATTATGTAAGTGGAATAAACGGTGAGTGGAGGGCAGAGTTTCGAAGAAACGTGGGGGCCTGGTTCTGATCAAAAGGGAGCGGGGCTGAAACGGGGGGGGAAGGGGGGGGGGGGGGGGGGGGGCGGACGGGCGGGCAATTTGTGCGTGGAAGCTATAAATCCTTTAAGGGGATAAATATTTTTTCTAGGAGAAACAAAAAAACAAAAAAACAAAAATGCACCAGTTGATCATATGGGTTGGGGGGGGGTTGGGGCGGGGGGGTGGCGGGTGGGGCAGCTCAATCTGTGCCTGGAAATTATAAATTGTTTCAAGGGGATAAATGTGGCGGTT
Organism: Undaria pinnatifida; assembly: GCA_012845835.1. Taxonomy (NCBI): domain Eukaryota; class Phaeophyceae; order Laminariales; family Alariaceae; genus Undaria; species Undaria pinnatifida. The sequence continues at coordinate 289,505 of JABAKD010000006.1, read as the reverse complement.
TTGGAAAGAATGCATCAGTTTATCATCTATGTCCTGGGGTAAGTCGTACAATCAGTGAGCAGAAGGCGGAGTGTTCGAGGGGGTGGGGTGAGATGGGGTGGGGGGTGGGGGCGGGCAGAGGGGGGGGTGGTGGGGGCGGGCAGGGGGGGGATGGTGGGGCGGAATGAAGGGAAGGGCTTTAGGTGGCATGGATGTAGGGAATTTTTATACGTGTGGTGCTAGGTATAGGCGATGGTGCGGGTGGTAGGGAAGGAGGGGGCGTTAGGGGTGGGGGCCGGGGGGGGGGTGGGGGGGGGGGGAGTCACGGCATGGATGGCTCTAGAAAGATAATGAGGTGATATCCAGTGCGTGAAGTGTTTATTAATCCGGCGGATTTGGATATTATATTACTAGGTGGGGCGTTTGAGCGAGGGAGAGCGGGAATGGGGGGAGGGGGGGGGAGGTTTAGGTCACATATAATATTCAAATACACTCCGGCTGTGAGATGCAAGATATGTAGGGGCTTGTTATACGCGTGGTGCTAGGTCTGGGCAATGGTGCGGGTGGTGGGAAAAGAGGGCGTTAGAAGCGAGGGGGTTGAGGGGAGTGGGGGGAAAGAATGAAAACTACGTCATGGATGGTCAGAAAGATAATGGCGTGATATCAACTGCGGACCAAGGCTACGGTAGGGGGGGTACCCCCATTTTCACTGGTGTGTTTGAGACACTCGCACGAGTGGCTCTGTACCCCACGGATGAAAATGTTTTGGGCACTTGTTTTGGCGAAGCTTAGATCACCTTGGCATTGCGGATTGATTTCATCAATGTAAAACACGAAGAAAACGTAAGATTGCATAGAAACGAAGGGGTTACTCGCGCGAGTGACCTCTAGGTACTGAAATAAAAGGCCGAAAAGGGGATCCCCCTACCGTAGCCTGGGTCTGCGTAGAGGTATTTATTACTCTGGCCGATTTCGATTGTATGTGGGGCGTTTGAACAAACTAGGGGGGAAAAAAAAGGGAGGGGGGTTGGGGGGGAGGGATCGGGGGATGGGGGGAGAAAGGGTTGTGGCGTTTTTGAACAAAAGGGATCGGTGGAGGGGGAGGGGAGGGGGGCGAAGGCGGGACATTTTAATATGTGCGCGGAAACTATAAATCCTTAAAGGGACAAACCTGACGATTGTAGCGCAATAAGACATCCCTTTATATCATCTGCCTTGTAATGTTTACTATTCTAGAAGGTTTGATGTTCGATGCAGCATGCAACCCAGTGTTTAGGTGTAGTAAAAAATGTGTTAAATCTACATAATTTTGTTATTGTACATGGATCGAAAGCTAGAATATTTGTAGCTACCATTATTTTCTGACATCGCTAATTATAAGAAAAATATATACGTATTGCCCAATACATCATGCGAGGTGATGTGGTCATGCACTGTCAACGCCATGGAGCAACTAGAGGGAGAAATGCGAATCATCAATGTTTTCTAAAAGAACGCTTGGTGTACATGCGCTCAATTACGTTACCTCGTTAGTCATACTTCGCTTGGCATAGGTTGGGAGGCGATCATGCAGACGGTATGTACGAAATACCCTACGAAATGGGTTGGTAAGGTGGTTTACCGCAATTTTAACATATCTGCTTGTGCTTTTTCGTCAAATTGTTATTGTCTCAAATGTACGATCTCACGCCCATGATTTTTACCTTGCCGATGTGGGGCTCTGAGGTCGCCAATTCTGAGACGGAGATACATCTTACAAATACAGCAGGCGAGGTGGGTATGGGATGTCATATATATGCGATGTCACCACTATTGAACGCGAGGGTGACTTTACTTGGTTTGGCACATGCTACTGCGTTTCGTAGAGGTTGTCTAAGGAGGGCATACGATGGGTCGGCAGTGTGCTTTGCCGTAATTTTAACAGATCTGCCTGTGCTTCCTTTTCAGCATATTATTGTCTCAAATGTACGATTTCGCGTCCATGATTTTTACCGTGCCGATGTGGGGCTCTGATGTCGCCAATTCTAAGACAGAGATACATCTTACAAATGCAGCAGGCGAGGTGGGAATGCGATGTCATATATATATATATATATATATATATATGCGATGTCATATTTGGTCGAAACTCATCTTTGCAAGCTGTGTGTGATACTCCGATCGCGCGTATTTCGGTTTGTGTGTCCTCATTAAGGATATAGGTCGGCGACTACCCTTACAACTACAGCGTAGCTATCAGGGTCAACAGGGTGATGTTAGTCAGTCTATGCGCGGAAACTATAAAACCCGTTTCTGAGGGGGACAAAATCTGACAGCTGTGAAGGGAAATGTATCCTTCTATCAAGTGAATCTTGTAGGTCGAATAACCGGTGAGGGGGGGGGGGGGGGCGGAGTTATGAAGGACGTGGGGGCATGGTTTTGATCAAAAGCGAGCGGGTTTGGAGGGGGGGGGGAGGAAAGGGGGGGCAATTTGTGCATGTAAGCTATAAATCTTTTTAAGGGGATAAATCTGACGGTTTTGGCACCGATTTATTATTGGGGGGGGGGGGGGCGGGCGGGGGGGGGGGGCAGCTCAATATGTGGTAAGTCGTACAATCAGTGAGTAAAAAGAGGGTGGAGTGTTCGTGGAGGTGGGGTTGGGATGGGTTGGGGGGGGGGGGGGGGGCGGGGGGGGGGAAGGAAGGGCTTTAGGTGAGGGGTTTGTTATACGTGTGGTGCTAGGTCTAGGTGATGGTGCGGGTGATGGGGAAAAAGGGGGCGTTCGGGGCGGGGGGGGGACACAGCGGCATGGATGGCTCTCGAAAGATGATGAGGTGATATCCTGTGCGTGAAGTGTTTGTTAATATGGCGGATTTCGATATTTGGGGGGGCGTTTGAGTAAGGGAGAGCAAGAGGGGGGGGGGGGGTTTAGGAGGTTTAGGTCACAAACAATATTCAAATACGCTTCGGCCGTGAGATCAAAGATATGTAGCAGCTTGTTATACGCGTGGTGCTAGGTCTAGGCGATCGTGCGGGTGGTTGGAAAAGAGGGGGCGTTGGAGGGGGGGGGGAGGAATTGAAAACTACGTCATGGATGGTCACAAAGATAATGACGTGATATCAACTACGTATAAGAATATATATATTATCATCCAGTCAATATATCCAAGAAGTGCTTCAGCGGGAAATTTGCTAAGCTTGCCATGCACGTGGAACAAGAGGGCCTGTTGTTTTAGGCGTTCCTCTGCAACGTTTCACAACCCCATCATACGCCGAGTACACTCCGTAGCTTCCCCACTACGTCAACCAGTAAGCATACGATCGCAATGCTAGCACGATCTTAAGACTACTACGCAGAGCGGAAAGCATGCACAATTCCAATGATATAGAAACACCTCCACCCGGCAAATACCATTAGAAGAACTTCAAATCCAAGAATATAGCAAATTAAACCGGATCCCAAAGGCATGACCCAATCATCAAGAACGAAATATGATACCTGGTGAGACATAAACCACAAAAACAGCCATCAATACCAAAAATCTCACATCCAACAATCAATGCCAATACAAAGGGTTTGATCAAGGCCGCGGTAGGTGCTGCCTGTGATGTCTGTGATTTTGCACCGGCGATGGTTCTGCACAGACTTTAGAGCCTCAACGAATAGCTTGGACACGACGTTGAAGCGTACGTGTTACCAATAACCGTCGTTCCAAACGACCTAGAGACACGTTCAAGATATACAATAAGTTTACGAGACAGAGTATAGACTAGAGGGAAAGGCTTCCCGATAATCACCGTGGACGAAACACTACTACTAATACTACTAATAATACTACTAATACTAGTAATACTAGTAGTATTAGTGTTGCCCGTACGTCTGGTAGCAGATTTGCAATCAAGTGAAGGCTGGGTGAAGGTCTACCGCCCTTCGCATAAACCGCCTGACAAATCCGGCAGGGATTGTACTGCCCATTTCATATATGTAAGACGAGAAACCACTTAACGTCCCGCTGGGTAGGGTTACCGCGTGAGGGAATCGGTGTCAGGCAAAAATTTCCTACCGAGCCAGTTTAGAATACTGTCTTCTCGTGTCTGCAATGTACGACATTGGCCACACCGCAGCTAACGTACCAGTGTACAACATAACATCAAACCCAGTACAACATGCGAAAATCAAATGCTAAGACCACAATATCGAACCCCAAAACTGAAAAAACCATCTGAGCATGCAACGCAGGATCAAAACACTTTCGCAAGAATGTCAAACCCGCGACCCAAACGAATACCAGCATCTCAGCCCCAATCACCAACGCTTGACAGCTTCACTACCAAAAAAAAAATAAGGGTTGGGATCGCAATTTGGCGCGCGGGTTTTGTCGGTCATGAGGATGTGGCGGCGTCGCTGAGATCTCCCGTGGGGCGCTTAGATTGTGTGTGCACGATACGTCCATCGCGGGAGAAAGTAACTCCTTCCACTGAGTCGGGTCCAAAGGACTAGCATCCCCAATGCACCTTAGAATTGACGAATCTAACTTTCATGCATCGGCCCGTGTAGACAATACAATGTTACATCTGTCGGACATTTCCACGAGCAATCCAGCAATGGAATCCAAGACCCCCCACTTGTCATGACAAATACCTTGGAAATGAAATGCTAATAATGTTGGCCGTGAGTAATCCGAACCCCAAAACATGATGTTATACTTGTCTATTGCAAAACCGTGATCACTCGAAGCCAAGATCACCACAAGCGCAAACAAAATCTTCGCCAGACGTTCAGGTGTTTGGAATGAAAGATCGTTCTAACGCGCGTGATCTTCAGTTGCGTTGTTGGCCAAAACACGCCAATCCAGTTCCAAAAAAACAAAATAACGTACGAGAATTACCAAACGCCGGTAAGCATGTCGTATTTCCTATCCCATGAATGTAGATACTATCTCCAGTCATCAATTAACAAGCATGCCGTACTTAAATCGAGCTGCTCATCTCAATCCCATCATACAACTTCAAAAACAACCGAAGTATTTATCGAACTCTAGGCAAATTCAGTTTTAGCTTCCACGAAATAACCCTATTTTTATTTTTTTTCATTCCCTCAGGTATCATCGTACTTCTCTCGCCCCCCCCCCCCGTGTAGCAACTCCGATCCAAGGTCACATGGCGTAGTAACTCAGATTCGGGAGCACATAGCGGGCCTTCCTCCCCCTTCCCCACTACGGTACGTACCTTCATTTTTATCGCGAGAAAATTCAGCATTTTCTTCTCTTGACTCAGTCAGGTCGAATTGTACCTACCGACGCTGCTAGGGGCCCTCAGTTGCTATCACATGCTGCTGCCGTCAATCCTCCTTTTTTCACACTTTTGCGAATTAAGACAAATATCGCAATCGTAGGAGTCGAACTCAAAGGCCAACGCCAGTAGTATTCGAGGGCAACCACTAGACCATCGGGGCGACCGGCAAAGACCTCAATACTCTAATCGTAGCCATTAATAGTCTCAATTCGATTCAGAAACATTTCAATAGCATACAAAAAGTGTATACGGTATCGATATGGCGCCCGTTTACTCCAACACCGGTATATATTTTCAAGGTAAATCTGTGCCGTCAATTTCATTTGCCAATCAATACGTTTGCTCTCAGTGATCGATTGGGACAAGCCGTCGTCACCGGGCTCTTCCCTTCCCCACCAGGTTTTTTTTATTCTCGTCGAGCTTTCCCAACTCGTGCCAACTAACACCCCCGCGCTTTTCCTACTCAATGCACACGCAGAAAAATATCATTCGTGTACCGGTATTTTTCTTCAGGCCACTTACAGTTGGCGAAGCTGACTTCAGCCAAAGACAATATGCACCTCCTACTCCACGGCGGACGCCCGCCTCTACAATGAAGGCAAGACTAAAAGAAAGAAAAACCCAACCAGTCATGACTAATTGAGACATGACAACCTATTATCACCGATCCGGACAATGTCCATCACATTCTCCACAATTTGTTCCGGGGGTAGGCTGTAGCTGGCTCGAAGAACATGATCGTCGCATTTAACATTCTCCGCCTCCCCTCGTTCGCAAAATATTGGAGTTAGTTGGCTTGGATTTGTGCGCGTTGATCTGCTGCTGGCTGCTCAATCAAATGGTCGTTTTATGATTTTGGACACAAAATTGGGAACGAGGAAACGTTCATCCTGACCCCGTCTGCTTACGTCGCCGCACCAGCGCTCGTTAAGGGCAACTCTAACCCTTGGCAATCCCGCGTTGGAGGGGGAAACCAGCTCGTTCGGAAAGGTCGCGTCGTATCCACGGCTTGTTGCTGTGCTTCTGTGTTGCTGTTGCCTGGAGCTTCCATGAGACGCTCAGGTGATACTTTGCTTTGCATCTAAGTAATCCCATGAGAACCTCGCCCCAATATCGGAGGAATGGGATAAACTCTCCACGTGAATGTCCCTATAAAATTCTGCTCCTACGAGCAAGATCATCCCAACCACAGATTAGAAGATCCCTAATACAATTTTCAGCCCTCCACCCTCAAATAACCAAACGTACACAGCTATCTCTGTCGGACGGTGGTACGAGTAGTCCACCGCTCCAGTCCCCACTTCGGTCTGGGCGCATTATATGAGGCCAGTCAATTTCCCCTCAATACCCGTGATGGCCGAATACAAAGTATCCAGTGCAAAGTATCCAGTGTCCTGTTCAACTGCTTCGACTGTTACTTATGTATGTATGGTATATACCGAAAGCAAGGCCTTGGCGACAGAATATATGCTGTCGTCCATATCAAACACAAAATAAAGAATACAGATCAAACCTGAATCAACAAATTGTTGATCGAACGACACCGGCAAAGAAGCGTTTTCTCCAACCAGCAGTCTCAATCGTCAACTCTGCCGCTGCTACAACCATGCCCGCTGCCGAGGCGGTTTCCTCTCTCCGGACCTGGCATCACCACCGCCCAGGTGGTAGTGAATTCCAACTTGGGAAACGACAACTGACTATCATCGGGGGGAACTGACTCGATATCTGCGAGGTGGAAGGCGCGCCACCAATATGTTAAGAACGTTTGGCCCTTATGTCCGGATGAAAAGCTCTTGTTTGGTGCGCTCAAGATGTCAGCGTCGCCAGATCACAAATATCCTGTGCATATACCGAATGTACGTTTACACCACCATAGCGCCCAGTACGTCACGACGTAAGACAAATATGTCCACTCAGATGCCTTCTTGCTTGGCACGGTTAGCATCCATACCCCGTGGGAAATAGGTATGAGAGGAGCATGCCTGTCCTGCCCACGTATTCCTCCGCACTAACAAACGCCTGTTTTCGATTAGCTCATATAGACTATAATATAAAAATAGAAATACACTCATATATCGTAACACGCGATCGAAATATCACACGCCGATTTCAAAGTTGAGTTTCGACCACAAAACCTTTTTGGTCGATCTCACGGCTACAGTGTATTTTTTCATTTCATAAATATACATTATAAAAGTAAAAATACACTCCAGCTGTGAGATATGTTATGATTTTTTCAAGAGGTCCAACACGTTCTTTTTTGAGGCGCCGAAGTCGACATGACCTTAAACTCCACCACCTTCTGCAAGCGCACACTTCCCATATCTTCCACGAGACCCGCAAACTATGTGGCCCGTTTGCGAACCGTCGCCTCATTCATCTGGCTATCCGTCTTGGCAGGCACGTTAACGTAGAAACGTGTGCATTCTTTGCCTTTTCGTTTCTACCGACCAAATAATCGGGAAGTAGTGGTTTGACGAACTAGCCTTAGCCTATATCCTAGTCAGCATGTCTCGGCGGCCACGTGATGCATTCGAAGATTGTCGATTCTACGGCCTCGTGATGCATTCAGCCGCCGTGCTTTCGGTCGCAGGGCACACAGGAGAGAAAGTTCCAAGTCGCCGAAAACAAAATCAAGACACAGGTATGCGCCGCATCATCTCCATGTAATGCTGTCTGTCTTCGCTGACAGCATCGCACAAATTCCAAATCGTGCACTGAATATAGACCGCATTCAAAAGTTTCAACCCCGCATGGAACCAATATCCAGACGCCGATGAGAATGTGGGGTGATATGCCACATTTACCCTTCTCCGACAGCAGCCCTTTCTTTGATGGGAAGTACAACCGTTCTCACTACTGTACTGGTGGGCGCTATCGGAGACGTTGTCGGCTTTTTCAAACGTAAACGGATACTTCCTTCAGAACAGGGAGCGTTTGTGATATTTTCACGTTATTTATGTTTCAGTGAATCTCCGCAACTTTGGCTTCTGTGTTGACAAGGCCCTCCTCCCCTGTCCTCTCCTCGTTTTCCGAACCGATAGGCCTCACGTGTAGTGAAAAGGTACGGCGGACAGGTATGTCCACTCGATGGACCGGTTCCTTCACCCTACGCATTGCTTTCACCACAAACGCGATCTGAACCAGCACCGCCACCATCATGAAAACATTGGCCAAAATCAACACTCCGGAAAAGGTCAAGAGAGCTCCTTTCGTATCATATCCCACGTCAGCCTTCATGAGAAACGCGACGTACATGCTGCCCACGATAACGCCGTTCCCCCACCGGTAGAGACCCATGTCCACCCCCCTATTGAACGGAGACAAAACTTCAGAAATGAACACAAACACCACCGCACACAAAAGAGCACCGGATACATTTGCCATGCTGTTGGAAGGAACCAAAGCCGCAATCGCAGTCAAAGCTATACGACGGATGCACTCTACGACCTCGTAGTAGTACTGGCACGGCCTGTATGCGGCCCATATAGCGTGGAGCGGTTTCAAGTGCACCATTGCCTCACGGTTGGACTTGACAAGGTCGCGCCGGTATGAAACTAACAGCCACGCGAAAGCAGCAGCGACGCCGACAGGGTAAACAAGCACCATAACGAGCGCATAAGCCTTGAACCAAGAGTGGCGAGATGTCCTGCAAGAAAGGCTATAGTCCGCCCGAAGGTAGGTCTCACCATCATCGAGGCCGTCGCAATTAAAGGTCTGGAAAATTCTATGAGATACCGGAGAATAGATGAAGAAGGCAATATACAGTAAGGTCGTTTGGTGCTTGTGCTGAACTTTGCGCATTGCGGACTCGGACCCACTGTTCCTCTTCGTTCCGATAACGTAGCTCCCCGCCAGAACCGTGAGAACCAAAAGAGGCACGATCGTGGCGAACAGAAGATGGTCGTAAAAGTCGTTGGCAACGAAACACGAGTACGACAAGGCGAAGTCCAAGTCGAGGTTGATCGGGTTTAGCTTGGAGATGAAGTTCGCGTAAAGCTCAGGGTATACATCTCCTGCAATGGCATCAAACTGGCTCGAGGATATCGGCAGCGAACGGCATAAAAAGCGACAAAAGTGCGAAGCAGAATACGGACAATCGATAGAAGAATAATGTCAGTAGCGGGCTTTGATCGTCACCAGAGTGATACACTCGTGTAGCGTTAGCGAAAGCACTAAACACGGCACAAGAGATGAAAGTGACAGACATTACTTATGCAACACGACGGGGATGCAATTTGGTTGCGGATACATAGCTTCACCATGCGGTTAGTTATCCTTTGACGCCGTTGGATCGCACATACTAGCACCTAGACGTTCCTGGATACCGGTAATAGTTTATTGAAGTGGAGAGTTCGCCAAAACGTTCGTGAACGCTTCAAAACGTCCCCATTCAAAGCTGCGTGATCGCTCGCACGGAGGCGTCAAGGTTCGTTATGTTGGCACTACAAGCGTGGACGGCAGTACATAACGCGCCACTTACAATAGAAATCGACCAGAGTAATATACACTTCTAAGCAATGGATATCACGTCAATATATTTCTAGCCATCCATAACGTAGCTTTCGTTCATCTCCCCTCCCCCCCTCCAACGCCCCCTCCTTCCCCACACGCCGCACGATCGCCTAGACCCAGCACCGCGCGTATAGCAAGCCTCTACATATATGATTAATACGCGCGATTGCAGGATCAAACGCAATGTTGCGAAGATCAGTGTCGACCAAATGCTGGATCTCACAGCTGGAGTATATTTGAATCTTATATGTGACCTAAACTCTTGAAAACCCTTCCCTTCCCCTCCCCCTCTTTTGTTGTTTTTTCTTCTTTTCTCGCTCTCTCTTGCTCAAACGCCCCACCTAATATCGAAATCCGCCAGAGTAATAAATACTTCCCACAACCTGGATATCGCCTCATTATCGTTTTAGAGGTGTCCATGCCGCTGCTGCAATCCCCCCCCCCCCCCCGCCCCCAACGCCCTCTCCTTCCCCACCACCCGCACCATCGCCAAGGCCTAGCACCACGCGTATAGCAAACCCCTATATCTATGCGACCTAAAGCCCCCCCCCCCCCGCCACACACCCCTCCCCCTCCCCACCAGAAGGATTTACAGTTTCCACGCACAAATTAAGCTGCCCCACCTGTCCCTCCCCCCCTCCCGCCCTCCTTTTGATCAAAATCAGCCCGCCACGTCTTTGAAAACTCCGCCCTCCCCTCACCGGTTGTTCGACTTACATGATTCACTTGATAAAATGATGCGTTTCCTTCCTCAGCTGTCAGATTTTGTCCCCCTCAGAAACGGGTTTTATAGTTTCCGCGCAAAGACTGACAAACATCATCCTGTTAACCCTGGTACAAGCTACACTGTAGTTCCAAGGGGAATCGCCGACCTATATCCTTAACGAGGACACACAACCCGTAATTCGCGCGATCGGAGTATCACACACAGCTTGCAAAGATGAGTTTCGACAAAATCTTCGATCTTACAGCCGGAGCGTATTTTCATTTTTATAATATATGTGGTTCTTCGTCTTCCCGGTCAAATGCCCATGCCACAACGGCGGTGAGGCATCGAGCATCGCCACATACAAAAATGTCTTCGAAAAAGAATCGTGCTACGATACAAGCAGCAATATTGTCTCGCTGACTCACGGGAACCCTCTCATAACAAGCATACACCAAGTACACCTACCTACGTCTATATCTTCGGAATCTTACAACATCATTTATTCCACACCTCGGCCATCATGTAAACAACTTTAACTAACAAGACGCGTTTTGTTTCGGTGAGGACCGCCTGCGATGGTAACCCTTACGACGTAATGGTGCATTCCACTTTCATTGTACCACGCGTGGAACAGTACAGCAAGGTGGCAGGGCTTTATCTGGGCTCCAACTCGAAAAGACCCGTTGATCCATTACGGAAATGGGTGTTTGTTCTCCACGCGCAAAAGTTGTGCAAGGTTCGACTGTTATCACTTTTTTCTTTGACTTAAATACTACTGCTACATTAGGGCTACAGTATATTTCGCGTGCAAGCCAAGGCGGACATACCTGCGAAATGATCTGCCAGACGGTCACCACAATTTTTATTGCTGTGAACGGAATCCTCTCCACGAGGGCCGCTCGGAAAGACGAACACCTCTGCTTCCATGAGCTTTGAACTCTCTCTACGCTTTCGTCGTGTACCACACTTCCGAGATGTGCGATCACAAGAGTGGCCAAGAGTAGCACGGCGAAAATGGACGTCGCCATAAGCATCACGGCCGATCTCGTGACACCTCCGGAGCATTGACGACAGCTGTAGGCAATCCCTGGCGCAAACCCTTGCGCACAAACCGCACAGTCTGCAACCCCGATTGGGGATGAGCAGCAGGCAAGTTGGTCGTGTTGACAGGAAATTGCATGTGAATCAATTGGCAAAGTGAATGCGGCCCTATTACTTCGTGTTTAGAAGTGGACCCATTGACACAAGGAATGCACTTGCAGCTATGATAGATATATATGAAAAAATTATTTAGACATGAGGAGCCATAGACTATGGGTCTAGTGTAAAAATAACCTCACTATGACAAAGACAAGGTACGACCGTGTAGTTCCGTGGCGGATTCCCCAATGCACATCCCAAAAAATGTGATTGCCAGCCAATATTGATTTCTCACATGGCCCCATGTAGCCAGTTGAACAGTACCCGTCTGTGCCGTTGCCACCACTGCAGGCATTCTCATGGAAGCACTTCAGAACGTTGTGGCTCTCTTTCGAGGTGCGGAAGTAGCCTTTCTTGAGGGTCAGAGTCTGGAGTGTCGTTCCGCGTGAAGGGGCGACAGCGCCTGGGGGTGACACTGCGCATACAGGGAGGCCGTCAATTTGAACATCTTCGCCGTCCTCCACGCCTTCGCGACCCGCCGAACATCGAGAACAGACCTCTTCAAAGCACAAGCTGCAGAAGTCGGCCTGAGCAACCGGGGCACCAATTGGAAAGAACTGGTGAATGAACCAAACAAAAGGTCAATCACCAGCACCGTTAAACCACTTGCAAGACGATATTTTACACAACAATATCTAACATTCTCGGGAAACGGTGGCAAGCAAACACTCTACACAAGCTTTAAAATGTTTTCAGTTTTGTGTAAGGAAAATTACAACATTTTGCATAGGCCTCTCATGAGAAGAATGTTATTGCTTACCCCCCTATCGGCCACTTGTTCCAAACACGCATCCAATTGCGGGAAAGGTTGTCAAAACATTTGAGCTTCTCACGTCCTGCTATTTCCTTCCAAAAAAACAGTAAATACAGACGAGGGTCGACGCATTGTATGCTGCTACAGGATATGACTTTAGCCAGATGTTGCATGTTCGTGGTGGACAAACACGTTGCTTACCTGATGTTTGTCGATATAACCATGCTCTCCGACACGACAGTAGAACGTGTTTTCCGAGAAATTAACGTAAGATAGGCCTTCCAGAAACCCAATGCTCATAATGGCGGGACCTTCAATGCCAACCTCATTCGCCACGAAACTCGTGTTGGAAAGACGGAGCAATCCTGTGTGGAAGATGGCTCCTCCTGAAGTATCTGGAAATTCGTTAGAGAAAGAGCAGTTCGGGAGAGAGCCCGCATCCGTGGCTGAGATGCTGTCCGTTCACCCCGTAAAATACCGATTTATCACTACGACCCCTACGTCTTTTTTTTTTACCAGTTGCGACCAGCAAGCTCTTGACGAGCAGGATATCGACGCACGGCCAAAGCCTAACGTCCGATTTGAGATCACAACATTCAAAGGCTGCGGTAGTTGCATTGGTGGCTGATACTCACATATCCGGGGACAGCCAATTGGGATCCAACCAAGCTGGAAAATGCCTAAGCGCTGTAGTACATAACCCAGGCACATAGCTGCAGTGTGTCAACGCTTTATGGTGGAATCTTGACCTGGCATCATGCCCGACTTGTTCAACTCTGCTTCACTACAAAGCATAGGTCTATTCCACATATACTGGAAGTTCTGACAGACTCGCCTGCAGAATTGTTGCGGAAGACGGACGCGATGAAATTGTTGGTCCCCTGAGCTGTATTCAGGTAAACCGCACCCCCGTCTTCAGCGATGTTTTCTTCGAAGACACACTCGTGAAACCTACTTTGTTCGTCTGCCACACCTACAATGTACATGGCGCCGCCGCGCGGGGCTTCATTTGACCTGAACGTGGCACCGCTGACGTTGAGTAGGACAGCTTCTGAAACATCAATCGCGCCTCCGAAATTAGAAGCAGAATTGTTGATGAATGCTATGCTCCACGTAGAAATGAAGTATTCGCCCGCTCCGGCATACGACCCGCCTGTAACGCGTCACGACCGACGTATGCAAGCGTCATCTAGAGCTCGATTGACGCCAACGCCGATACCTGCGCACGTGAGCTGAGTGACTGCATTTCGTTTAGGATAAGCAAGTATTGAGCAACTCCATCTTTGACGTGACATCAATCCACCGTACCCGTACAAACTCGTGAGAGGGGCATGCAAGGAGATGGTGTTTTCGAAACACGGCGTTCAAGCGGTGTCGCCGCTTCAAACATGCCCCTGCCGCTTCAACAAACATCGTCTTCACAACACCGGTTAGCAAAACACTTGAGGAAAAGGTCTGATGTACAAGTCTAAAACATCCACAAGATCGCGCCGCATTGAGAGTCGGCACCATCATACCTCGCTCGGAACAGTCAACAATGTTGCGAAGAATGGCACGGCATGACGTCGGACGGGAAACGAGATCCAAGTGGGCCGCGAGGTATGTCGTGGACTAGTGTACATCTACTCTCCTTTTATCCGCTTGGTAGACCAGCGATCGTTGGATGAGCATGTATCAGTCCAGGATGGCGATCATCGTTCACAATGCTTCTACTGTAGCTCCCGATTTTTGCGCAGAACAACAAACATTTTGGAGGATGAGAGTAATCGCGCTCATCACTGTTAGTGCAACATTTCCATCGGTATCCGGTTCGAACCTTCATCATTTGCAAAACATGCCCGAATGAAACTCGACAAGCCGACAAAACGTCTGGTGCTCCGTTTGTCATTGTCATCAATATATTGCAGAAAATGCGTGAGATGAAAATATCCCCCAATCAGCCGCACCATGACAACTGCCTGCTCTCACACCGCAAAACATAACTATCACGATAAAAATACGTAGAGTTTCGTACTGCGTTATGCGACAATAATATATTTGCTGAGGGGCAATGCCACATGAAGAGAGGACTGTAGCTATAACGACCTCTGATCTGCCATAATATTTAATAGCCCTTGTACTCGTAAGCAACATGTATGTTTGAACCACTCTGAAACGTTCGAATTTTTTGTTGTTGGCTTGGATATGCACAACGGTTTACGGTTGCTGGTATTTCCACTTTAGGTACACTACAGGCAATAGGGTTAACATCAAAAATGAACAATTTACTCCCCGGCGAATGTCCACGCCGTTTTTTTCGACTCAGACCGTGACTTTTGCACACGACTTGTACGCGCTATTGCAAAGACCTCACATGTCGGGGATGGTCGTTATTTGTCGTTTTTTGTCCAATTTTTCGTCAGTTATTTTTCGTTTAGATTGTCTGACCCACCTTAGACCAAAATATTTAGGCGAAAAAAAAGAAATGTAAGTCAGGCCTTAGGATGGGCATGTAAAACACGTGTGAAAAAAAATCTGGGTGTTCATCTAAAAAACGGCGTTGACATTCGAACTTTTGTGCGTAAAAATGAATAAGATACGGCGTTTCCTTCAAATGATTTGGTTTTAGTGTAGGATCCAGTTTTCTTGCCAGATTCTGCTTCATGGCGAACACAGGCAGGTCAGGTCTTTGTTTTTTCACGAGATTGTTTTTACAGACATGCCTCGGACCACCTCCAACCGCTTTGAGCAAAATGCGGCGCATTTTTTTTCTCTTGCGTCCTCTTGGAAAATTCATGAATTTTATTGAAGAAAATGAAGGCCTGTGATTGGTCGATACGAGTGTTGCTCCTACAGACAGCCCATTGCCGTTGGAAAAAGAGGGGCCATGCCACCATCTTCCATTTCTAATGGGGATTAGTATGATACCCTGTACCAAATGTTCACCCTAAGACTCTATAATGCGAGCGGCATTAGCCGGGGAGAGAATAGTTGTTTTTTTACGTGAACCAACCTGTAGGATACCGGTGCGAATCGTTTGTGTTTGAGGTCGGGGCATATCCTTCAGAACTACAGTATCAACTACAGTCAGCGCAAGTAGGCGTTTCACCTCAACGTGAAACTGCCTGGAAAATATTCTTGATGGTTTTTTCACAAGAGTGTACCCGCTTTACTGGGGGAAAACAAGGTTGAATATTTGAGGATTTGAGGGCTTTTCGCTCTTCCTTGACTGCCATGTTCTTAGCTCAATACCGGACTACCGCAATACTTGAGAATTTTAAATCCACGGCAATTTTTCCCTGTCCGCAATTGGTCCGGTTACGTACGGAAACATGCGTCGAGTGAACCGCGCAAACCCCGGGTTACTGTTTGTTTGTGGCGTCTCTTCCTGTGTCCTGTGGCCATTTTAGTGTATACTAACTTGCAAAGGTATTAAATCGTAAATTTGTTAGTAATCTCCAAATATATACTTTGTCGATGTCGGCTGGCAGTTTCGACACCACGAAATCACCCCAGCCATTTATGGTGGCCCACTACTGCTTCTCGTATCGCCAGACGCCCTCACGCGCATCATTGTGAGTGAGTTGCTTGTTCACGGGCGGTGGTTGCCTGCTGACATGTATAGCTGTGTTCAAGTGAGTTGCGAACGTTCAGTTGCTTTTTTGATGTTGTCTCGTTTTGGGCATCTTGAGGTTGGACGCTTTTGGATCACCAAAGTCGAATCGCAAGCCTTCGTTGAAATCTTGCGGATGGCCATTCTGAAAATAACCAACAGCTCATGTGGATCCAGCTCATGTAGATACAACACTATTCCCAAAGAGCCGATGTCCCTGAGGCACCAGGTAGTTGAATGTCGGTATTTAGGTAAAACTGCTGCGTAATTGACTGCACCACAACAATGTCTAGATATTATAGCGCCCCGGAAACCCGGGGATGGGAGGCAGTTAAATATCCAACTTGGCCTAAACGGAGGCGTGTACCTAAGCTGTACTTCACATCGCAGAAAAACCGAACCAAACAAGCAGTCTACTCAAACATTTCACCTAACAGAACGCTCAGAATCAACTTTTTTTTAAAACAATTTGTGGTCGAAAACAAACAACATAGGATACCTTCGCCCCTTGTCAATCGTGTTGTTCGTGCAGGGTGTTCGCCGTGTGCAAATCGGACACAAGACAATTGAGGACGAAGGGGCTTCAAACTACGGTAAGAGTCAAGACAGCAGAAGAAAATACGTGAAATATTACAAAACATTTGCGTTTGTCTTTGCCATATGCAGGGGGGGGTCACTTTCCGGCTCGCGGTTTTCAGTGTGGCCGAGGGCGCATTGAATACTTGAAGCACGACTTGCTTTTTAAGGACTTTGACGCGCTTTGCGTGATTCTTGAACAGACCGGGAATGTGGAGTGGAAAAATGCCTACCGACTCATTAAATGATGAGGATGATGAGAACACCAAAGTAACCCAAGTGGGAGGTGGTTCGTGGTTAATGGTTGCAGCAAAATAATTTCCCGAAAAGGGTGGTTTTTCTTGTGTGCCGTTCATGTTTTTGATGGCCAGCTTTGGCTCGAAAACAATTCTCAGGATCATATGTTAGTGAGAGCTTGACTGCAGAGGCGTGGTAGACTCTTCGTTAAACAGGCGCTCTCTCGAGGAGTCGTGTGGTTGTGTGAACATAGAATCGTGAGTGTGCTACTCGTTTCGATAAGGGAGTAGGTAGTTTTAAGTAGAGACGTTTGTTAGTGCGACGTTTCGGTTGCCGTGGCTTCTAGGTTTGCGTTGGCAACAGAAGGTGTCCGGGGACGAGTGATGCCGTAGTTGGAGCTTTGCCGCAGTGTTGGACTGGGTCTCGTGTTTGCGATTGTTGCAGAATCAACATATGCATTTGGTATACGGGGAGCAGCAGCCGGAAGAGAAAGCATCGGAACAGCAGAAAAAACAGTACGCACATCCGACTCGCGATGTAGTAGCAGAGAGCACAACCCAAGCACGGCAGCATTACTTGTAGTACAAGAGTGAAGAGCTGCGTGGCAGCGAGAAGGCCGTCGGTCAGGGGAACGTTTCTTGAAGCATTTCACCCACCCACACGTCTACCCACACACTCACCCACCCCTACGTGCAAGCGGCCACTCACCCATCCACCCACTCATCCATCCACCTGCTCACCAACACACCCACCCACACACCCAACCAGCGACCGACCGATCCACCCACCCGCCCATGATTGTTCTCTCGCCCCCTGGCGAACCCAGGCAAACTTAATCTAATACAAACCCAACCCAACATTCGTGGGCCGACCAGAAAGACGTCTTCCCGTCAGTGGGCTTTTGTGTGTGTCCCAAACACGTGCAATCACAAATATGTTTGATATAGAATATTACAAAAACAAGAACACGTACAACATGTCATACGTCACGCATGGCCCCGATGAACGGTGGATACGGCTGCAAACTAAATTTCTATGTGCAGTTTACTTGTGGTATCACCTAGGTACAAACGCAGAATGGTACGCAATGTTAAAATTTTTTCCATAACATATATAACCGTCCTACCCCCTCACCTTCGTCTCCCGACACATGTTGGGCATGCGTCTTCTCGCCGGCGAGATTGAAACTGGAAGAACTCAGTTCAATTGCACCTGCGGGTACCGCCAAAATGAAGTTAAGGCATTAATGCAGGGCGATAATATGACCTACAATACTCTATTTTATACACTACAGGTAACCGCACAACGTAGAATATACTAATGGTGTATAACCTTAGTATACCTCCACGACAACCTCCTCGTTGGACGTCGGAACTAATGGACTACTTCCTACACCTACATCGTGATACTCCAACCACGCGTGGATCCCGGCTGGTCTTGCAAACAACAGGTACTCGTCACATTTTTGGATATGGCCAACCCAATAAGGCAAGCCGTTTGCTTAAGAGCAACGAAACGACGGATTAATAGGAAGTGTTCAATTGAGGACCACAATATTTTCGTCAAGCCACAAGAGACCAGCGCTCCCGACAGATGAGCACAACGCGAATCGCACCCTGAGGCCCCCGAAACCTTCGAGGTACAAAGGAGGGTCTCTCCTTTGAGTTTGGATAGCCGTCTAGGTAGGCGCTGGCCTTCTAGGGGTTGCTTTGAATGTTCTCTTAACGCCGTTTTCTGAAAATGGCGTGCCTTAAGGGCTGTTTCGAGCCCTATGAGCCTTAATGCGGTAAAGCTCGTTGCTTTACGGCGCAAAAGGCCGGTCAGGAACGTTTTGGGTGTTTATCGCATGAGATAAGAACGCCGTTACACTGGGACTCCAAACAACCGGAGTCAGGGGTTATGTATTTGGTGAGTGTGCGAGACCCGGATTCACACGTCAGACGCCAGCACTCCAGCTTGCCCGGTACCAGCTCTCGCGTACACGGACGTAACACATTTCACACATCCGCGTGAAGGTGGCTCTAGTGAAAATCATAGTGTGCAGTTGGCAGTTGACGGATACACACAATGCACGGCCCTGTGTTGTGAACGGCTCCCATGGTTCTGTCATATTACGAGCGTCGCAGCTCTGCTGAGTATAGTGCAGAGCTAGATAGTGCACCGCTTGGTAGGCCGCCGGTACTCTCTTGAGTGTTTTCTACTTGGACAAAATTGTCCTGTAGTCGTCGGGGCAGACGCTAAAAATATAACGTCCACTTCAACCATGTGTTCGATCAGCGACAGCAATTCGATTGCTCTTTGTCACGGAAATGTTGGCACATGTCCTGCACTAAAAAAAAGTCCAATTTTAGTAGCATTGCTCTCGTGTTCGTCGCAGATATCATATATGTCCGTTGAGAGTGTAACGTATTGCGGACAACTTATTATGTAGAATTCTCTCGTCGTAAGACCTTGTACTCACTATTCCCTCATCTCTCTGAATCCCGATGATATCCTGGCTGTACTAGCGTCTGGGAAGCTGCCATCGTCTGGACTCCTGCATTCACTGTGGTTGATATTTGTGTGTATTGGCCACTTAAGCTCTGCGTATATCACGTCATTGTATCCACTGCAACGAATTATCTGATACTTCTCATTTACCCACTCTCAGTGTCGCCATCTCGATCAACGCCGAGGGCACAGCCCCTCGTCACAGTTTCAAGGGTATCCACCAGAATATCCATAACAGGTTATGACCTCGAGAGCGTGGCGAGTGGATAAATGTTTTGTTGGAGATCGTGATTTTCTGTCGTGGAGCGCTGGTTGGCGTGCGCTCCAACATGTGTTTCCTCACGCGGGGAGTTTTCTGCTGCAGTGAGCTCCTGCTGGAGGTCGCCCTGGGTCAACCCGTCTACTATTGGGCCCTGACTGATCTCTTGGGTTCACCGCTCGCTGTATTCGGTAACGTGCTGCTTGTGTGAAAAGCGGTCGGGAGCACGAACTTCTAGGCGTTAGTTTCGTTGGGCGAATGGGGTTGTGCAATGCTTAGTAGTTGGTCGTGTGCAGAGCGGCTTGGTGTTCCACGTGCGTAACTATCTTCAAAAACGCCTGCGCGAATTGCATTCGCGGCGTTAAAAAGCCGTTCAAGATATCTCCACGTGCTGAGCGTCGTCTCAGTGGCATGTGTAGGTTGCGGATCTGACTCGGCTAGACTAGGGGTAGCAATACGGCAGCTTCACACACATACACGTAGATAGCCGCCACGTTTACGTACCCGCACATGCGTTGTTCACGCGAGATAGAGTCTATCCACTAGACCTTGCGCCTGCTGGCCTGAGTTTGTGTATATGATGAGGATCCGAGTCGAGCCGTTAGCGTCTAGCTTCAGCCAAACGTATGCACCGAAAGACGTGTAGCATTCTGAGCAGTATATCTGAACCGTGTGCCTGCAGGGCGCGGCCGGAGCTGGCAACTCGGACGCCACAGCAGCGCAGGCTAGCCACCTGCGATAAGGTTGTTATGTGCGTTCGTGGAGCACCGGAGTCCCGGCGGAGGCTGGAACTGTACCCGACGGACATAGGTTGTAAGCTTCGGATCTACACTCTAGTGGAATTTACACTAGAGGTTTAACCTCCTCGCTGGTAGAGATGGCGGAATAATCTTCCTCTGATCTCAACCGAGACTTGGAGGCAGGTGGCAAATGTGATAGACAGCCGAACTACAGCGAGTGAAGTGAGACGACTCATCACCCAACTTCTCTTTACGCCCGGAGCTACTAACCGTGCTTGAGGTACCTTGCCCCGCGGACACCGCGCGTATCACAATTGCAGCCGAAGCGTGGAAGACGGCCACCAAAAGCCTTTATTCTCGGTTCTCTACCTCGCGATCAACGGGTCAGCACACATTACTGTAAAAGCTCACACGAGCAAAAACACCGGTTCCTCGGGAGATGGGGCGGCGGCATGGAAGGCCCTGCAATACTGTTTCGACATCAAAACCAAGGAAGCTCAGCGTGCCTTGCGGGAGCAGCTCCACGAGAAGACGATGAAAATAGGTTGCGATCCCATTTGACCTCATGGTAACCGTGAAGGACATCCTGAAAGAAATTTATCACGCGTCCTACACATACTTGCATCTGAACGCCCTCACGCCGGAGTTCCCGGTCTTCATGGATAAGAGATATTAGCTGGAAAACGCCTTCGACTACGGGATGCTCACTCACGCGGCTTGCTACAAGGTTTAATCAATCAGCAGTCGCGGAAGCCGTCAGCACCGCCGATGGCGGAGCGTGGAGCAGCGATGGCGGCCACTTCTTGTCTAGGGCTGATCAAAACCACTAGCGAAGAAGAGCCGTCTCAAACGGTGGAAAACGATCGGTAAGAACGGCGGAGAAGGAAACTGTTCGCCCACGTGGTCCTCGCCTTACAAGACCACTTCCACAGCGACGCGACATGCCACACGCTGAGGGAACTCCAGCAGCTGTGGGTGAACCTGGTAGTTCTTATGCCGCAGGCCCAAGCGGTCACTAGCATAGAGAGCGCTCACCTGGCACAAGCGCCTCAGCCCGAGGACCAATATTTGCGTTCATTTAGCGCTATGGGTGCTTCCTCCGCCAAGGCGGCGTCTGCTGCGGATGCGTCTGCTGCTGCTTCTGCGAAGTCATTGACATTAAACAGCTAAACCTGCGTCTACTGCGTCGGGGCCAGCGCAGCCGAGCCACCATTGGCCCCATGGGGTCTTGGGTGAGGTCAATGCAGCCGGTACCAAACTGCCGATGGCGAATCTCCGCCGTCGCGTGGTCATCACGATGATGGCGGACAGCGGGGCGACCGACAACTACGTCGACCCACACCTCATTGTCCAGCTGCAAGAGTTCATGAACGATTCTAAGGTTTTCACCGTTCTTCACTTTATCATCCCAGCTGGAGGGCACGTGCTTAACGGTATCGCAGCGAGTACTATCGACGGTACCGTCACCGACGACGGAGGGAGCAAGCAGAACGTCTGCTTCAGTGCAGTTGTGTTACCAGGGCTAGGCACCAACCTGTTTTCTGTCATCACTGTCATGCAGAAGGGAGCTGCTTCGCTGTTTAAGCAGAATAACCGTCGGTTGGAGAAGGAGGGCAGCGCCGTTTTGCCGATGCAGGATCTCGGAGTCGAGTCCACTGCAGGCAAGAGACTGCGTTCAATTGACGTGGGGCTTGGGCACGGAGTTAACAACCCTCTGGACCTTGGCGTCACCCGCGGCAGAGTAGCCATGCAGGCGGCGACTGCTGACATGTGGCACCGACAGATGGGACACATCAACCGTAGGAGCATGGTTATCCTCGCAAGTGCGGGTAACGGCGTGAAGTACACGGGTAAAGTGGAGGCGTGCGGTACGTGCCCTCTCTGGAACAATGCGCAACAACATCACCCGAAACGGCAACGTACAACGACGTTATACTGGCTTACGAGCTTGTCGGCATAGACACCTTGGGGCCAATCAAACTTCAAGCGCTGGGTGATTACCGATACGTCACCAAGTTCGTCGACCAACGTACAAAGTGGAAGCAGGTCTTCCTCACGAGAAACAAAACGCACACCATCTACTCTATCTCGTTGTACAATAAGGCGGTGGTGATTTCTTCCGGCACCAAGTTAGAGTTTGCTTCTCCTCCGAACACTCCTCCGCAGATCGACGCAAACTAGAGCGCAGGACGAACGCGTACTAACATGGTGCGCTAGTTCTGGCCGACGATTCTTGCCGACTCCGGTCTACCGATGTTTCTGTGAGAGGAGCAGATGCAAACTGCTGTTCACCAGAGGAACCGGACTCCACACGCGTCACTAGCTATTGAGACACCGCATTAGCCTCTCTACCGCAAAAAGCTTACCTCGGACGCCTTCGGGGGATCGGGGCAAGGTCGTTCATGCTCGTAGAAATTCACGCCACGATGGTGGAACATGGTGTCTAAGAAGGATCCTTTGTAAGGTACAGCATGGACAGAAAGTCGTTTCGCATCTTCTATCCGACGACGAAAAACGAACGCGAGAGCAGGAGTGCCATCTTCATGAGACACCCGCCGTCATGCCTGAGCCGGACGTGGTGAGTGGTTTTCATTACGGAGAGTTGACGTATGACGACTTGGATGACATGGTTCGAGACGTGCGAAGCCATACTTTCAACCAAGACCTCAGTTTGCGTTCTCCTCACCTAGTCATCAGATTACCTGTCTTTACGTGAGCTTCTCGAGCACATTCGTCAAACTAGAGACCGTGACCCACGAATAAGTCCTGTGAAATCGACCCCATTTGCTGAACGCCAATCGGGCGCTTCAACTAGGGGAGAAAGCCCTGCTCCTCCCGCCGGGAGAAATCCGGCGCCGCCTGGGGAAGTTAGCCCCTCACGGCCAGGTGATTAGTCTCCGGCGTCTGTTTCTCAGCCATCGGGTTTCGAACCGTCTGGTACGTGTGGTTCTGCGCCGTCCTGTTCAGTGTCGCGTGGTGGACGTGCTGCATCTTGCTGAGGTGTTGCATCGCGTGGTGGACATGTTGCATCTTGCGAACGTGCTGAATCTCGCGGTGGACGCGGTGGTATTACGTCGCAACGTCATGCAACCAGGTCGGTGGCCAACGTGCCTTGCGCCAGGGCCCTCAGCGTACGACGTCTCCGACGCGCGCTACCCGCAAAGGGCGGCTTATGGACATCGCTCACAAGGGCGATTTTCCACTTTCACGGGGTATGCGTACGCCCCAAAGACAGTGCCACCTATCGTTCCGTGGACGTTTCGGGAAGCGATAATGGTGTCCGTTGCTGAGCTGTGGAACTCTGCCTTCAACAAGGAGATCAAGTGCTTGGAAGGCTTCAAGGTTTTCAAGCTGGTTCCATGCTCAACAGTTCCGCCAGGACAAAGATTTTGTAAATCCAAGTGGGTCACCACGCTCGAGCCTGAAAACACCCGCAAGGCGCGTCTAGTTTCTCAAGGCGGAAAGCAAATCCCATCACAACTGCAGTTGGACCGTCGCTCCAGTTTGCCGGCTACAGAGCATTTGGATGGTGCTTACGATTTAAGCGCATTTCGGCTGGCAAGCACAGCAGATGGGTGTGCAAACGGCTTTTCTGTATGGGGACATCGAGGAGGAGGTGCTCGGGGAAGAGCCACACGGTTTCAAGACCCCAGATGAGGATGGAGGCCTCTTAGTGATGAAACAAAGGAAGAGTCTACGGACTGGCCCAAAGCCACGGGAACTAGTTGTTCACTATAGGCCCCGCCCTGACCAGTTGTATTCGAATCGCTCAAGTCCGACACCTGGGTGTACACCCACCGGCACAACGGAGCCATTACCATCCTCACACTTTTCGTGAACGACCTTCTCATTGTCTGTGCCAGCATGGAAGTGATCCGGATCGTCAAAAGGAATCTGATGGACAAAATTATGATGAAGGACATGGGCGACGTATCTCTTGTGTTGGGCATGCCGGTTACGCGACGCCGTGAGAACGGTACGCTGACTGTTGGCCAGGAGGAGTTCACCACGTCGACATTGGACCCGTTTGGCATGGCGGACTGCCATGTTGTTATTAGTCCACGCTACGGTTCCGTGTTTTCCACGAAAGAAAAGGAAGATACGGTTCTCAATGAAGAAGAGGACCAACTGTACCAGGCCATTACTGGCTAGGTCATGTATCTTGCTCAAAGTCTAAGGTACGATGTCATGTACGCTACGAGCTATCTTGTTCGTTATATGTCGAAACCTGCGAAGGTACACCAAGGGGCGGCTAAGCATCTTCTGCTATATCTGGCTGGAACCGCCTTTTCAAAATCGCTTACAATAATACAGGCCCTCACAGCCTTCTCGGACTCCAACTAGGGCAAAGCCCGACAACGGCAGGTCGATGGTTAACTAAGTTACATCATGATGTTGTGCAGGGCTTCAGTGAGCTTCACGTCAGGGGTTCAGAGCCTGACAGCAACGTTCACGATGGAGGCTCAGCTGGTTCCATCTGCGCTAGCGATGAAGGAAGCGGTATTATGTTGGAGCATGCTGTATGAACTACGGTTTGATGAGGAATTTAAACAATTGCCGTTACAAATAGACATGACGGCCGCACTTCACATCATCGGGAACCGTTCATACAGTTCTCGCACAAAACAAATCGCTTTCACCTTCTTCTGCGTCCGTCTGCTGGTCCAGGAAAGCAAGATTACCACCCACTACGTTTCGACGGAATACAGTTTGGCCGACAACGATACCGAGCACCTGAAACAAGAACCGTCTTCAACAACTACTCCGCACAAAAGCAAGAACTTCTGAACGATATCTTCAACTAGTGTTATACATTATAAAAATTAAAATACACTCAAGCTGTGAGATCGAATATTTTGTCGAAACTCATCTTTACAAGCTGTGTGTGATACTCCGATCGCGCGTATCACGGGTTGTGTGTCCTCATTAAGGATATAGGTCGGCGACTCCCCTTGCAACTAAAGTGTAGCTATCAGAGTCAACAGGGTGATTTTAGGCAGTCTGTGCGCGGAAATTATACAACCCGTTCCTGAGGGGGACAAAATCCGACAGTATGTAGGACACACAACCCGTATTACGGGCGATAGAGAGTATCACACACAGCTTGCAAAGATGAGGTTCGACAAAATCTTCGATCTCACAGCTGGAGTGTATTTTCATTTTTATATTATAATATGTTTGTGTTCACATATTTGTGTTTGTAAAATGGTTTATCGTGTGAACCAGTTTACTGTTCCAGTGGTCGACATTCGGCCGTGCATGATCGCTGGCCTTAGGAGCTACGCAGGATTTGACACGATATTGATTCGAATCGTGCAATAAGACTGGCAGTATCGTAAGAGCAAAAATGTATGTAAGGTGGCAATAGTACTGACACGTATGAACGTATCAAGTCAAATTCGCTCCGTGTTTATGTTGCTGAGAACGGTATATTTCGTCTGCTTTACGTGACTATCATCATGTAGGTTGTAAAGTTGTTCTATTTTACACTGCAACTTTCCTCGAGCGGGAGGGTTGTGGAAATATTGGTACTTATCCTGTACTGGTCAGTGTTCAGTTGCATTGATCTCGTGCCTACATCGTATGGATATCATACTTGCCGGTTGGAATGTAACTTATGCGAAGGTATTAATGCTGTAGAATTCTCTTGTCATAGGACCTGCTACGTCACTAGCTGCTACTTTCTCCGGATCCCCATGGTACCCTAGCTATCCTGGCGTATCTGGGAAACTTCCATCGTCTGGACTTCCGCATTCACCGTAGTTTAAATCTCTATATGTGCTGGTCACTTGAGCTCTGTGCTTGTAACATCACGTCATCGTATCCTTCGCACCGACGTATCTTCTCATATCAGTTACCCGTTCGCAGTGTCGCAAGCTCGATTAACGTCGAGGACACGACCTCTCGTCACAGTAACAAGGGCATGCACGAGAATACCTATAACATTCTGAATAGCCTTCCTCTGTTTTTTTCCTTGCATGTGAACGCATCCACAGCGGGATCTACCGGGGCATAACGCCAGTCTTGAATGATGACGACGTTATACGCAGACTTGGTGGATAATTGCATATACTCATTGTTTCTTGTTGTCGCTAAGGGTCGACATATACATTGTGTTGTTTAATGGTATACACATTTAGTTGTGAGGTACCAACACCAATCAACACTACCGCCATGTGTGTACACTACCGCCATGTAGTATCACGCAGGTCACAAGCCAGCCACTTCTTTCTCTACTACTATGGTGTTAGACATTCCAAAGTGATATGTGTGTGAACCCTTTTAGAACGGCAAGAGGTCCTCGGTGGCTTGGTAGGTTATCTTCGCGCCGACTAAAGTTGATCTGGTGAATTCAATTGCCACCGACTGCACATTCTCGTAGATATTTGTTTTTTCATACAGAGTGATTGGCGGAAAGCGCGATAGTATTATATATATATAATATCACGATTCAGCTAATGGCTCCCACATCTTGATTAATGAATGCATCCGGTTCATGCGAGGTTAAAAAAAATCATTTTTTGATATTTAATGGCCTCTCTCGCCCAATAGTCCATTTCACGACTTTTTTATATATATATATTATAAAAATTAAAATACACTCCAGCTGTGAGATCGAAGATTTCGTCGAAACTCATCTTTGCAAGCTGTGTGTGATACTCCGATCGCGCGCATTACGAGTTGTGTGTCCTCATTAAGGATATAGGTCGGCGACTCCCCTTACAACTACAGTGTAGCTATCAGGGTCAACAGGATGATTTTAGTCAGTCTGTGCGCGGAAACTATAAAACCCGTTTCTGAGGGGGACAAAATCTGACAGCTGTGAAGGGAAAGGGGGGCCTGGTTTTGATCAAAAGCGAGCGGGTTTGGAGGGGGGCGGGGGGGGGGGGGGGGGGAAGGGGCAATTTGTGCATGTAAGCTATAAATCCTTTCGAGGGGATAAATCTGACGGTTTTGGCACCAGGATATTATTGGGGGCGGGAGGGGGGGGGGGGGGGGGGGGCGGGGGGGCAGCTCAATATGTGCCTGGAAACTATACATTATTTTGAGGGGATAAATGTGACATTTTTGGAAATAATACATCAGTTTATCATGTATATCCTGGGGTAATTCGTACAATCAGTGAGTAAAGAGAGGGTGGAGTGTTCGAGGGGGTGGGGTTGGGATGGGTTGGGGGGGGAGGGTGGGAGGTGGGGGCGGGGGGGCGGGGGGGGGGGGGGGGACGGCTTTAGGTGAGGGGTTTGTTTTACGTGTGGTGCTAGGTCTAGGCGAAGGTGCGGGTGATGGGGAAGAAGGGGGCGTTCGAGGCGGGGGGGGGGGGGGGGGGACACAGCGGCATGGATGGCTCTTGAAAGATAATGAGGTGATATCCTGTGCGTGAAGTGTTTATTAATGTGGTGGATTTCGATATTTGGTGGGGCGTTTGAGTAAGGGAGAGCAAGAGGGGGGGGGGAGGGGGGGGGGGATTTTCAGGAGGTTTAGGTCACAAATAATATTCAAATACACGTCGGCTGTGAGATCAAAGATATGTATCAGCTTGTTATTCGCGTGGTGCAAGGTCTAGGCGATCGTGCAGGTGGTCGGGAAAGAGGGGGCGTTGGAGCGGGGGGGGGGGGGGGGGGGGGGGGAAGGGGGGGGGGGGGGGGGGGGAACACAGCGGCATGGGTGGCTCTCAAAAGATAATGAGGTGATATCTTGTGCGTGAAGTGTTTATTAATGTGGCGGATTTCGATATTTGGTGGGGCGTTTGAGTAAGGGAGAGCAAGAGGGGGGGGGGGGGGGATTTTTAGGAGGTTTAGGTCACAAATAATATTCAAATACACTTCGGCTGTGAGATCAATGATATGTAGCAGCTTGTTATGCGCGTGGTGCTAGGTCTAGGCGATCGTGTAGGTGGTCGGAAAAGAGGGGGCGTTGGAAGGGGGGGGGGGGGGATATAATTGAAAACTACGTCATGGATGGTCAGAAAGATAATGACGTGATATCAACTGCGTATAGGTGTTTATTACTCAGGCCGATTTTGATTGTGAGTGGGGCGTTTGGACAGACTAGGCGGAAGGGGGGGGGGGATCGGGGGACGGAGGGGCGGGGGGGAGGAAGGGTTGGGGTTTGTTATGAAAAAGAGGTCAGTGGAGGGGGAGGGGAGGGGAGGGGGGGGGGGGGGCGGGGGGCGAGACATTTCAATATGTGCGCGGAAACTATAAATTCTCAAAGGGGACAAACCTGACGATGAAGCAATAAGACATCCCTTTATACCATCTGGCTTGTAATGTTTACTATTCTAGAAGGTTTGATGTTAGATGCAGCATGCAACCCAGTGTTTAAGTGCAGTACATAACGTGTTAAATCTTCATAGTTTGTTGTTGTATGATACATTGATCGAAAGCTAGAATATTTTATAGACTATTTGTAGGTACCATTATTTTCTGACATCGCTAATTATAAGAAAGAGATACGTTTTGTCAAATGCAACAGGCGAGGTGATGTAGTCATGCACTGTTTGTCACCATCATCATACAGTTACCATTATTATCGACATCGCTAATTATACGCAAGAGATACGTATTGCCAAATACAGCATGCGAGGTGATGTATGTGGCCATGTGCTGTCTCCGTCATTGAGCATTAGAGGGAGGGATGCGAATCGTCAGTTTTAAAGGAACGCTTGGTATACATGTGCTCAATTACGTTACCTCATTAGTCATACTTGGTATACACGCGGTCAATGACGTTACCTCGTTAGTAATACTTCGCTTGGCATAGGTGGGGAGGCGATCCTGCATACGGTATGTACGAAATACCCTACGTAATGGGTTGGTAAGGTTGTTTACCGCAATTTTAACACATCTGCCTGTGCTTCCTTTTCCAAATTATTTTTGTCTCAAATAAATGTACGATTTCACGCCTATAATTTTACCTTGTCGATGTGGGGCTCTGCGGTCGTCAATTTTAAGTCAGAGATACGTCCTACAAATACATCAGGCGAGGTGGGTATGTGATGTCATATATATGCGATGTCATCACTATTGATCGCGAGGGTGATTTTACCTCGTGAGGTAAATGGTACTGTGTTTCGTAGAGGTCGTCTCAGGAGGGTATGCGATGGGTCGGCAGTGTGTCACGTCTGCTTGTGCTTCCTTTTCAACTTATTATTGTCTCAAATGTGCGATTTCACGTCCATGATTTTTACCGTGCCGCTGTGGGGCTCTGAAGTCGCCAATTCTAAGACAGAGATACATCTTACAAATACAGCAGTTGAGGTGGGCATGCAACGTCATATACATGCGATGTCACTACTATTGAAGGCGAGGGTGACTTCACTTCGTACTGCGTTTCGTGAAGGTTGTCTCACGTGGACATGCGATGTCACCACTATTGGACGCGAGGGTGACTTTACTTCGTTAGGCACATTCCACTGCGTTTGGAATAGTAGAGGTTGTCAGGCAATCATGTAAGCGGATGGAGGCACGAAATACCCTGCGTAATAGGTTGGTCGTGTGGTTTACCGCAGTGTTAACATCCCTGTCTGTACTTACTTTCCACATTATTATAGACTATATATAGTGTACACTTAAACGTCCTGTTTTCTCCCCACTGTCGTCGAAGATGTTGTAGTCCTGTAGAGGTCGCGTCCATTTCTGGTGCTCGTGTTAGTGGTGTTCATGAAAACATGCCCTAACATGTAGTAGATGATCGCTCAGTGGTGTTCCTTTCCTTTACATCAAGCCAGGTAGTATATGCCAACGCAACCGCTTGCTTGAAAAATGACAAAGATATAATACCACGATTCAGCTAATGGCTCCCACATCTTGATTAATGAATGCATCCGGTTCATGCGAGGTTAAAAAAAATCATTTTTTGGTATTTGTTGGCCTCTCTCGCCCAATAGTCCATTTCACGACTTGAAACCACGCAAGTGCATTCATCACGTGCACTTTATGGCACCTACGAATGCAATGACGCGTTGCTCGTTACATGCCACCGACATGAACACCTTCAAATGAGTAGACCTCAGCCGCTGTGGTGCTGCCCAACATCCTCGGCACCACTCTGTATCTCTGTACGCGTTGTGCATGCTTCGACGCGCATGGACGTGACATTACACAACACAAACACCGCCACCCTATTTATGCATTCATCAAACGTCGTCACAACATGTCAAGTAGTTACGATTGGCCATGCCCACTGCAGATTACAGCATTGAGATGCCCCATGCCCGCTGCCGCATACGAGCAAATATGCGGATTTTCTGCAGAAAACCTCGCCAATCAAAATTCCGCCGCATATTATGTTTACCCGCATCTACACTACGCATCTACGCATCTACATTTCCGCCGCAATCATACGCGGCACCCCGCCAAACCTCTACTGCCCATTCCGATGCCGTCAACACGACAATACTCGAAAGCTCAACAGAACCGACGCAACGAACAAAGGCGACTTCGACGCGCGAGGAGGAACGAAACACTCAATTGTCGCAGAAATTCACGTGATTCCAGTCTATGATGGTGTCCACGTGGTTGCGTCGTGATTCCGTTATGGCGAAGTCCGAACGATCCGATGGCAGACATCCGTGACTCACAACATTCACCAACAATGTGTGCATTTCCAGGAGTGCTCTTGCACAACGAACGGGACGCTACACACGTGAGGCGTGACGGGTCATGCTAAACATGCTCAATCCCCACAGCGCCAATACAATAACCCACGAACGAAACCATTCACTATGTCGCCACGCATCCCCCTTTGCATCCACCACTTACCCACCACGCACACACCGCCCACCGCATCTTGCTCTCTTCACCATTGATTTTTATCACGGAGCCATTACACTTACTCCGTTACATAAACAACAGTGCGGCGTCACCGATGTCTCTTTCCGAGTCATTCATCCGCCTGCCCATCCTTCGTACTTTCCATTGATATTTCATCTAAAATCATACTGATTACACATTCATCGCCCCTGATACGGCCACCGCGTTTCAATTCAGTCATGCCCAAAGTCGCGGGGATGTATCATCGATGCCACTTCCTCCTTTAATAGACATAACCTGCATCCTCCTCTCTATTTCCCGCACTTCTCATCCTCAATTCATTGATTAACCTTCTTCGGGCGTATCTCCGGGTGGCCGTCCCGCCGCCTACGGCGGGCGGCCACCTTACCCTAGTACGTTATTATGACCATTCGATGGAAATCGACGAGCAGTGAAAACGCCGAACTCCATGCACGATAAAGCCAAGGCACGTCACCGGGCGTGGGAGGGAGACGATACCTGTGACCACGGTACTTTCAGAAGGTTGCTGAAGATAAACCTCCTACGAGGTAAGCTGGAATGCAAAAGTGGGGATTTGAAAACAATAAACACGTTTATGGGGACGAACTGTTTCGATGTGATGTGGGGTACCGTTTTTATCTTAAATGCGTTAATGTTCGCTCATATCTTCTTTCTGGCTTGTGCTTATCTGGTCAAGCCTCGTTGAGGCCCTTTAGGTGTGCGCCTTAAAACGTGCCTTAGCCATTTGCCTTAACGTCCCAAAAAGCGAGCCTTAAATGTCAGGGCCTACGGTTTGGTCTTACTGACAGACGGTAACTGTACAGTTAGTTTACGTTTCCAGGAAAAGTGTCATTACCGCCCCGATGTAGACCAGATAAATTTCCGTGCGTATGAGTATCTTGCCGTAATTGCACCTGCGAGAACACGCAGCAGTGACTGCGCGGACCACTACAGGTTGGCACTTACTTCAAATGTTATACATTGGTTGAGGTGCGGTGTTCGAATTAGCTGTGCTGTTCTTGTAGATGAATGGAGCACATCAGCACCATCCATCTCTATCAAGATCACACGGCTGAAACCCTGCCGACACACTATCTACCACATGCCTGCTGATCAGTCACAAAACCACGGGAAAATGGCATTGACCGGAGCGGGACAATGTCGCACTTCTACAACAACAACGGACGAGGTTCGTTGATACTCACCCATGCATGGCTGTTGGGTTTATGACGATAACCACCCTTACCCCTCTAGGGAGAGCTGTACGTTGGCAACCATGTCTTGTTCGGCGGCTTGACGCCAACGATCCACAGAAACTGTAAAAAACACTCGCATGTTCTTGCGTCTACTCCTTTTTCGTCTGCTACATTTAGTAGCAAAGTATTATCCATACTGGTAGCACGAGGTTCATGTCCATCATCAACTACATCAAACGACAAACCAACAAGACCGTTTCATGTCCACTGTGAAGATAAAAATGCGGGCACCAAACTGTAGTTGGGTCTGTCCAGCGAATCGAAAGTTTTCTTACTTGTGGTAAACAATCACGTTCCAGTTCAACAGACGCACGACGGGGTCATAGTCGTAAAGGAAAACGTCCACAGTACGCTGGGCAATGCACCCAAACAAGATCGGGGCAGGTTCCAGATGCGTTACTAGTGGTGCAGTTGTGGCGAACTCAACCGGTGACCGTAGCTGGCGGGGAAACGAACGTGGGAACTTCTGTGGGTTTCACATAGGACCGAAGTGTCCGGTACATGTTGGTCAGAAAGACGGTAAGCATACAGGTTCTGCCAATAGCGTTAAGGTTTCACGTTTACGGGAAAGGGCGTTTAATAGGCAAGCTGGGTTGGGGTCGGCCGCAGGCCCTCTCTTGAAGTGTTAATATGGGCCTCCTGCACATCCCGATCAAACTCCGGGCCGAAGGCGTTAGGCTGGTTGTATATTAATGGTCATAATGTACACGGGAGATAAATCGCCAGTAACTTTTCACTCAGCTCTGCGCTTCAGTGTGTATTCTCAACCAAAGCCTATCCGGTGCTTGTATAGTGAACACGTCACTAGTACTTACTGATGCACGTGTCAGTAGAGACGTCTCTAGTACTGATGCCATGGTATACACGACATCCATGGCAGAAATGAAACATTAGGGCAAACTGCACATGGACATTAGGATAATATGCACTTTCGACCAAGCATACGATAGGAGGGGTACGCCTATTTCTACCAGAGGCTTCTAGTCACTCGCGCGAGTGACACTGCACCTTGCGGATAAAAATTCTTGAGGCGGTTGTTTTGGTGCAGTATTTGTTCCCATTCCATGTGCATTCCAAGTCGCAGGATTAAAACAGCACAAAAGCTCAAGACCGCAATGTAAAAAGGGGTTAAATCGCGCGATCGACCCTGACCCACTGCAAACAGCTCTCCCTACCATAGGCTCAGGCGACGGATGCCAACTTCTTTTCACGAACCTTTTCGAAGAGATATGAAGCGCCATTCCAGTTGCAGATACTTTTTCAAATGGAACACGTACCCACACATCATCCACGCATACCCGGGTGGCTGAGAAAACGGAAGAGACACTGGCCTTCTCTCCACACCCAAAAAACTTATCTCAAACAACATTGAAACGGACCTGTGTCCTAGAGACAACCAGGGTCACAAACTCCACTCTGAGTATGAGCGCAAACAGTGCTCTTACCACCACAGCTATATATTTTGGTGGATTGTTCCACGTGGACATTCAGTATGAGGCGGTTGCAGGGAAGTCTGTCTATTTGGGATCGTTATTGCGCTCATGGACTATTTTCTCGACCCCAAATGAGTACATATTAGGTGATAGTATCTTGATGTTCGCCCCCCTTTCGTCATTAGGCGGATAATGGTTTAACTCTCTTTTCATTTTGTATGAGACACGCCGGCTGTGTGTGTCACCGATCACCGCGCTTTGTGAGTTAGACCAGAAAGCAGAATCGTTTCCTATTGGTGGATCCATCGTATATCCAATGTATATAGCGTGTTAGTTTACAGCTATGTATGCACTTGGTGTCGTATTCCGATATAGATTCCAACTGGTAGTGGTGCTGTGTTTCTCGTGGGGACCACAGCACTGTGCAGGTGGCGGGCGTGAGGGTGCCCGACGCAGCTGTTGAGATACTGCTAGTTTGCAATCATCACTCTGCGTGTACGATATGCTGGAGCAGTGGTTGTGTGGGCCGATGTTCTTACTCTGAGCTAACCGGCAGTTTTCAATGTCTTGAATGTTTTTGCATTTTGGCATAAAATTCTTTGATTCGACACCCGGTCGGTAAGTATTACATACCGGGTA
The DNA here is from genome assembly GCA_012845835.1 of Undaria pinnatifida. NCBI lineage: Eukaryota > Phaeophyceae > Laminariales > Alariaceae > Undaria > Undaria pinnatifida. The sequence goes on along the minus strand of JABAKD010000006.1, from coordinate 255,077 downwards.
TTGAATGGTAACGTCCTCGCACAAGTGCGGAATGTTGAAAATTGGACTCAACGTGTGAAGGCACTAAACCATCTCCACAACTACGACACATATCGCGTAGGCACACCAACCCACGACGGACAGTCGCCGTCAAGATGATACACTGATCCTCACAAGCGGTTAAAAAGACAGCGGCAAAACATTCCAGCCTTGGCGACAGACACGGTCGATTGCAATAATAATGTAGATCTTGCGCGCCAGATGCCTGCCATGTCACTCGTAACCCGGGGTCTTTCCCTGATATCAACAATCAGTCGATGCTTCTTCTGTGGCAATACATATATGTACTAAAGTAGGGCCAGCCCCGCCGCCTCAACGGTGGCGGTCGTATGACCGATCAACAATCTATTAAGGGAATAACGATTGTGATACTTTTCCAGAACTTCGACAAAAGTCAAAGAGCGGCGGTTCCTTCGCCGATTTTTCGCAGGTTTTGCACGCTTCATCAATACGATGGGAGCGGCTAAATCAGCAGCGTTGCAGACGGCGGGTTCTATCGCAGTTTGAGTAAAGTTGCGGCCCCCATCAGCCGGATAGTGTACACAAACCGGCCGCACCACAGATAGGGGCTTACTCACGTGATCATCTGCTGGAGGTGCGCGTCCCTCGCGAGCGTGGCTGTAGGACGGTTTGTCGTACAACGACCAACAAAACAAGCAAACCGCTGGCGACATGAAGTTGACATCCGTAACTCTAGCGAGTCGGTAATCGCTACTGAACGACTAGAGCCTCGTCGTAACCTCCCGCTCCGTTGCCTGCGAAAGGCCTTGGGAATATCCTAGCCCATTCTTTGCAGGGCGGTCGGATATTCGGTTCACAAAGCTTACGCCGCTACAGGCTGGTTCACGTAAAAATCCCGAATTCTCTCCCCCGCGAATGCTGCTCGAAATACCCAGTCAAAGGGTGGATATTTAGTTTCGTAGTGATCCCCATTAAATATGGAAGCGGGTGACATGGACACTTGGTTTTTTAGCAGCCTCGGGCTGTCTCTAGAGCAAAACTCGTATCCAATCATGACAAGCCCTCATATTGTTCAATTATTCAGGCCTTTTTCACGCGGAGGTGAGAAAAAAGAATGCTCCAAACTTTGCACGAACGGGTTAAAGGTACTCCAAGGCACGTCTGTAGACTTTTTCGCGCCGGTGTTCTCGAAGATCTGATCTGCCTGTGTTCAACATGAAGCTGAATCTGGCGACAAAACTGGATCCCACACTAAAACCATGTAATTTGACGGAAATAACCTATCTTACTCATTTTTACACACAAAGGTCAAGATGTCCACGCCGTTCTGGAGAGATAAATACGCCTTGAAATTTTGCACACATGTTCAACATGCCAATTCCGAGACCTGACCTCCTGGGGGTTTTCCTTTGTAATTTTTGCCGACAAATTTGGTCTAAGGTGAGCCACATTTTCCAAAACTCTTAACTGACGTAAAGCCAAACAAAAAAAAAAAGAACGACAGGCAAGTCTTCGCAATGGCAAGAAGAAGACGTGTACAACATTCGACGGTCTGAATCGAAAAAACGGCGAGGACCTTCGCCGGGGAATACATTTTTTTTTTTTTTCGTCAACCAGCCTGTGAGACGAATTCAAGACACTCTATGAGGCGCACAATAGACGTGGAGGTTAAGACAAATCTAAAACTTGCCAACAAAAACGACTTGGGATAAGAACGTCTCGAACTTCCTATATTTGTCATAGCGGTATGTTCTGCGCAACTTCCAACCTTGGTTTGTCCGCACAAAAAGGTCGTGCAGATCACGACAACCCTCAGGTGATAAATACGACCAGTATCAGGTATCAGTATACATACATCAGATACACTACACAACATACACAACAGCATGAGAGTGTAGAAGAAAACGTATTGCCTAACAATGAAGCGGCTGCGAAGTGCCCCGTCCGTAGTCAAATTAGTTCTGACACGAAACCTACATTCGAGGTCAGTCGCGATTACCAGGTTGAACAGCTGCTACCGTGTATATTATTATCCAAACTGCGTATTTGGTGCTACTGCAGCAGTAGTTAGGATAACCTGACGATTGCACCCACTGGAAGGTGCCCGGGTCGAGATGTATTTAGCTGTCTGCTCTCGTGTCGGCAGTACGGAGGGGTAGGTGGAGACAATGAGTAGAATATTGAAGAACACACGCATAAAACCAGGACATCCCCCAAGAAAAAACCACAAACCAAAAGTGGTACAAACACGCAGGGCTTCGCTGCGGGGGGCTGCCGCCGCCCTTGGTTCCGCGCATATCCGTCATTTTCGGGGATGCATGGCATTTGCTACAAGTATATAAGATTTCAGGCAAATAGAGGCTCTACATGCGATAGCACTGTTAAGGGGTACATTCAACTAAGTCGTGTTTGCGTCAAAGAAAAATCACACCGGAATAAGGTGCAATATACCACAGCAACACGTTGCGTCATCCGGCACACGATGACCAACAACAACAGCAGCTAAAGGCCGCCCCGGCACAACTTTAATGTACGTGTAATCAATGTCATCATCAGCAGAGGCGGCAGCTGCTCCAGTTCGACAACAGCACCAAGAAACATTTCCAGTGTACTAAAAGCACATAAATAGTGTACATATCTCTCAATCGTACTATCTAGATTAATGATCGTAATTACAAAGAATACTTTGTAATTTATTCGATTAAATTGTGAGAAAAATGAAACATATCAACATTAATTTCCATTTGTCACGTAAAACACAGTCGGATTCCGCCAGTCGAAAACGGCCCCTTTCGTCTGGACTTTTTTTCGACTGGATTCTTCTGGTCATACTCATCCTCAGTGGTGTCGACTTTCAAGTACTTGTTCTCTTTCTAGAGGCCGTTGGTGTGAGAGAGTACTGCTGTATGTAGGCTATGCGGGCATTATGGGCCTGGCCCTAGCTGAGTATTTGTCGACGATCGGTTGGCAGCTCTGCTGCGCTTCGCGCGTTTTCCGCGAATAACGCGTGCTTCGCGCTCAACGAACCGTCATCCCAGCCGGTTGGTGGCTTTGGGATTGGGCGAAAGCCGCCAAAGGTACGTTCGTGAAGTCGCACTCAGCCGAGAGCCGCCAAAGCTACAGCAGGCGTAGTGGTTGTTAGCGAAATGGGAGCGATACCGGGCGCTGCTGCCGTCGTGTGATACACGCTGTTGGCGAGCAGAGGTAGGGGTGCGCCACGCTGACTTGCGGCGAAAACCAACAGCTGTAGCAGACAAGCCAGCGCCGGCGCCATGTATGACACTGCAGTGTGGTACGTGATATAGGTGTATGAGTGTGTGGGGGTGTTATTGGTGGTGGGATGAGCGATACGATGGGTTAAAAAAAACTGTAAAACGTTTTCGACTAAGTTTTTCGACTGGAAAATCCAGTCGAAAAAGTCAAGGTTTCCAACTGGATCCCCCAGTGGGAAAACTCGGTGCTGGAAAGTTAAGTAAAAAAATGCGTATTATTGTCGAGGCACAAGAAAATATGCGTTTTGTATGTACGGAAGAAGTTTGGGGTTATTGCACGTTGACCAATTGATGAGAGCAACGTGGGTGGTTACTTCTCCTTGTCCTGGTATAGCAAAGGGAACCTTGGATCAGTTTCTCTGGTTGCTGACTAGAAAGCGAAGCACGCAGAGAAGAGAGAAGCATCGTCAACGAAACGGGTTCAAGGTGTGATAGATCGGCCGATTTCGAAGTTGAACCTTCAGTTCCCTTGACGTCGGGGCTTATGGCCCCCGCGTGGACGGGCCCATCGGGCACTCTCTCATAGTCGCCGACCGTCTCGACCTCTGTGGGTCTCTCGCCCGGGGTCGTTGACGTTCTCCCCTGTCTGGCGCTGGCCAACGCCCTTGGCGACGCGTTTACCTTGGCCGTCATGTGTTTGCGTTCGCACACCTTCAGCAACTAAAGTATGCTGTCCGTCCCAGAAGCGCATCAGTGCTATGTGATATGGTGAACCGCGACATCGCTTCGTGGATGAGTGAGCTCATGCATGCTGCACAGTGGTCGTCCCCTGCTGTTGTCCCTCCCCCAGCTGGTACGGTGTTCGACCCCCCACCCATGCCCGCCTTCGTACGCACTGTCGAAGTTTGCCGCGGCGGGGCGGAGGTGCTCCGCCTCGTGCTCAGCACCATCGGTTCCGGCCCACAAACACCTACTAAGCGGAAGGCCACGGATTCCCCCGCTGGGTCTCCCGGGTCCAAGGGAAAGGCCAAATTAACTCTCCTCCAGGCCTGCCGGATGTTCGCACGCACCGGTAAATGCAACTGGTCTCCGTGTATATTCCTGCACGAGGCCCCCGCGGCCGCGGCATCATCGCCATCTCCACCCGTTCGCAGGGGTGGAGGCGGTGGAAGCGTGGCGGCGGCAGACGGTGGGTCGCGGGCTCGGTCGCTACGTGCGGTCCTTCCCGCGGGGGGAAACAAGGAGGGCGAGGGGGGTTGAGGCGCTGGTTCTAATTCTGGATGAAGACACGGCGCTGCCGCCAGGTGGGGTTAACCTTTGCGGGCGCAGCTGAGGCGCCGGTGGTGGGTGCAGTGGCTGCGTCAACAATTGAGAGTGGCGGCCGCGTGTCGGGTCCAACCTCGAGGGACGCGGCTGGGGCGTTAGCGGCTGGTGGGGGGGTTGCGTCGACGGTTGACGTTGGCGGAGCGCCGACCGTACCGGCAGTCCGCGGAGTCACGGGTGGGTTTCTGGGGCGTTCTTTGGAAGGGCTGGCGGGCGAAGACGGCGTTGGGCTCGAGCGTGTGCCTGTTGCTCCGGGTTCCGTCGTTTTTGGGAATGGAGGTGACCATGGGGAGCGCGCGCGTGCGAGTACGTTGGTCTCTGCGCGCATTGTAGGAGCTGGCTTATCGATCGCGCGCGGAGATACAGTTAGCCACAGCGAACGTGTGCGACGCTCGGATTTTGTCTGGGAGTGCGGACACATCTCGACCGACGGCGAGCGCGCGCACGCACAGTTGGACTCAGCGGTTGGGGTGTGGCGCGTCGCGCCGGATAACGTAGCACGGTCGGTGTCGTCAACAGGTTCCGAAAATCTCGATGTGGTTGCCAGCGCGGGGTCTTCTCTTTTGCGTGCCTGTGCCGACAGTGTTATATTTTTTACATCCGCTGTCCGATCCGCTCGCATTGCCCCACATAATCATCCTCACATCGTTTGTCATTGGTTTGGGAATGTCAAGAACTTCCCTCGTATTAACCAGCTGCTCCGCTTTTTTGGCACCGGGCTCCCTGATGTGTGTTGCGCGGGGGGGCAATCTGACTGCAGAACTTGCAAACGGTAACCACCCGAGCGTCGCCCCCCATGCCGTTGCTGTTCACCAAACGATATGTACTGACGTTGTGCACGGTCGGGCTTTGGTGTTAAATTGAGTTCCGGGTCTGATATTCGGGGTTTACGTGTTTCGCCGTCGGCCGTTCTACTCAAGCTTAAGTTTCGCATCATTCATCATCTCAGGTTTGAGCGTGCGGGCGGCCATTCCAGTGTTAACGACGATACCTATTTTTCCTCCGCCCCCTCCTGCGATCTTGGTAATGTACCACGGGATAGGATATTACGGGTGTTGGTTTTGCGGCAGTTGCACGGTCCCACAGCTAGAATCGTCCTTTGCCGCGTTGACGTGAAAGACGGCCATCGTCAAGTCTTTGTTGACCCGGTAGGGGCGCCGGTGTTTGGGTACGCCATAGGCGAATACGTACTTGTGGATCTTCGCTTGCAATTCGGGTGGCGTAATAGCCCCGGGCTCTGAGGGCTGATGGCTTCTGCGCTGGAATATTCCCATACCTTCTCTACGTTTCAAGATGCGGCTGTTTCCCCACAAGAGGCGGCTGCCGTCGAACATGTTCGTCTTGCCTCGCCGTGGGGGGCTTCGGTTACTTCCCTCCCTCGCGATTGTCGAAACGTTTCTGGTAGCGCCGGCTACGCCGTTAGTCTTATTTTCGTGCGGCACTACGTAGACGACGGCATTTTTGTCGAGGTTTAGTGGTGGCCGGACGGCCGTCGCTGTATCCGGGCGGTGCAGTCGTTGGCGTCGGACCACTCTCGCTTGTTAGGCGTACGTGGCGCGTCCGACCCTCCTCTGTTGTCCGCCAGCAAACCCACTAACTGGGGCACGCGTCTCGAAGTTCTGGGCTGGTTGGTAGACACAAAGGCGCTTACGGTGACGTCGCCGCTACATAAGCGCCTCAAGCTGCAATTGCGTTTAGCGGAGCGGCCTTGACTCGCACCTATGCTTCAGCGAAGCAGGTGTCGCAGCTGGCGGGTTTTTTCATGCAAATCTCTCTCTCTGTTCGTCCCGGGTCTTTCTTCGTGCATCGCTTGTTGGCTTCGGTTGGGATGCCGCGCATTGCTGCTGGTTATCACTCTGCTGGCCGAACGGCTCATCCGAGGCGGCGTGTTGCCCTTGGGCCCGAGTTCCATGCGGATCTCGAGTTCTGGCGGTCGTTTGTTGACAAAGGTGCTGACGCGCGCCGGGGGTGCTGTTGGCGCCGATGTATCTTTTGCTGGAGCGCCCGGCACAACGTGCGTTGTTCTCGGACGCGTGGGAAAACCACCGTCGGGGGATATTTTTTCGAAACCGGTGTTCACTGCCACTATGATCTCACAGGCCAGGAACAGTCACAGTTTAGAGGCTCGAGTAAGTCCGTCCGCGGCATGGACGACTTATCTGTCAATGTGCTTGAACATTTCGGCATAGTTGTGTCAGCAATTGTCCTAGTGTCCTTGGGTGCCGATAGACCGTCAGCGACGCGAGATTGTGTTTTGTTACAAGGAGACAACGAGGCCACCGTGCATTGAGGGCGACGGTGTCAGGGGGGGCTGGAACCGCATTCTGGTGCCCTCATGCGTCTCCTCAGCGTTCTCGAAGTGCCATCCGGATGGCATTTCGAGGCAACGCATGTGCGTGGTATCCACAACGCTGCCGCCCACGGCGTATCTTGCTGATGTCCCGGCTCCGTTCTCAATAATTTGCGCGCCGTTCGTCCCAACATCCCGTGGCAGGTTCGGAAACTGGGGGCCATCGGCATTTCTCTCTGTGCTTCGGTGTTGACCTCGGACTCATTCGACACGCCGTTGCGGCCTTGACGTAGCGAGTTTACTTGAGGCATTTTGGAGCATGAGTAGACTTTCGGGTACGTTCTGGTGTCCCCGTCTTTCTTGATCGCGGCATTGACAAGATATCCAACGTGTGGCACTTGTTTGAATACGTAGCGTACGCGTTTGTTACAAAGAAACTGTGGTCGGCGACCATCGAAAGCCATCTGTCGGCCATCAAGTTTTTACATCGCATTTCACGCGATTTCGAGCTCGACACCACTCACTCCATCATCACGAGCGCCCTCAGAGGTGCGGCGCGCTCGCATACCGAAGTGGGAAATCAGGCGACCGTGCGTCGACCCGTGTCGTTGGCTATGTTTACTGCTGGCGAAACTTTGATTCCTGCTTGGCGTAACGGGGGCGCGTGTTGTGGCTTGCGGTGTGTGCGTCGTTTGGGTTTTTGACCCGCGCGCCCGAAATATTTGCGGAAAATCGGTGGCGTATCTACGAAACGTATTTTTTACGGTGGGCGGACGTGGCCTTCTTTCGCCGCCGGGTACAGTTGGGGGTGGCGCAATGGACGAGAGCCGACCGCGTCGAGGTTCGATTTCGTGGGTCTAAGGGCGACCAGTTGCGTAAAGGGGCGGTTATTTCGCGCGTTCGGGCGAGTTCACCGAGGCCCGTGGGGGCTGGTGACGGTGCTGTCGATCTTATGCTCGAGTTAAGGTCTTGTTGTTTGTTTTTGCCTTCGTCGGCTCCACTGATACCGTATAGCAGTGGAGGTGGCAGATGGTCCATGTGGACAAAGCAACAAGCGACGGTAGCCCAGCGAGAAGTGGTTGCGTTGGCGGGCGCGGGGCGAATAAGTACGCTCTGCACCCCCTTAGGGTCGGGGGCGCAACGCACTTGTCAGCAAGGGGTGCCTCCCCGGAGACGTTGCAACGGCAGAGCCGGTGGGCATCTGATGCCTATAAGGCTTACGTTCGTAGCCACGGGAAAGATGCCAGCCGGATAGCAATGTAATAGCCAGAAGGGGATGGGTAACGGGATCCAGCCGGAGCACGGTACAGAGTGGGGGCAAGTTAGCCCCATCCCAAAGCTGGAGCGGTAGAAGTCGACGTCACTACTTCAGCTAGTACGCAACCTTATCGTTTGTGCCAAGCGGATAGAAAGGAGAAATTGGATCTTGACGTGCGAATCCTAGGGGTGGAGCAAAAAGGGTAGGGGAGGGAGGCAATGCCTCGTGTATGTTGAGCCAAATACCATTGTTGGAGGCTGGCATCGAAAGCTCGGTCATTCTCCAGTCGAAAAACTAAGTCGAAAACGTTTTTACTTGTTTTTTAAACCGATCGCATCGCTCATCCCACCACCAAACACCCACATGGCCACACGGCCACACGGCCACACACCCATACCAAGTACCACACTGCAGTATCATACAAGGCGCTGACGCTGGCTTGGCTATCACTGCTGTTGCTTCTCACCGCTAGCCAGCGTGGCGCATTCCTAGTTCCGCTCGCCTGCAGCGTGTATCACACGACGGCAGCAGCACGCGTTATCGATACCTTGCTGCCAGCAACTGCTGCGCCTGCTGTAACTTTGGCGGCTCTCGTCCGAGTGCGACTTCACGAACGTAGCTTTGGCGGCTTTCGCCCAAGCCCAAAGCCACCAGCTCGCTAGTTGGTCAAGCCGTTTCCCGAGGAGAAAGCGCGAAGCACAGAGCTGCCAACCGATTTCGACTGCCGTACAGCATCAGTATTCCCTCACACCAACCGCCTCTAGGCAGAGAGCATATGAACAATAAAATCGACTCAACTGACGATAAGAAGAAGGACCAGAAGAATCCAGTCGAAAAATAGTTCAGTCGAAAAGGGCCGTTTTCGACTGGCGGAATCCGACTGTATATGAAATGGCCGAACACGTTGATGTCTCCATCATAGTAAAAGTATCCATCGTTACTCTTCAAAAAAAATTGACTAATGGAAAAAATACTATAAACGGGCAACCAGCTCTTTACCTAGCTTGCAAGGGTTGTTGTTGTTGTAGATGTTGTTGTTGTTGTGGCTGTTGTTGTTGTTGTTGTCTCACATTACCTCTTGTCCACACTCTAATGTCCGTGGTTACACAAGGGTGCTTGAGCCCTAGGAACATACCAAAAACCAAGTGAATATCAAATTCGTCCAGGACATTCTACGCTTTCCAGCGCTTTCCCGCCTGAAACGCACGATACGAAGAAGCCGCACGAGTGAAATGATCCAATTTCCAAACTGAACTCACATCACCGCGGGTATCCACTCAACTACAGCATAAGAGTCCCCCTCTCCCACAACTAACCAACTCGCGGCTTCAAACTACAACGGTTGGGCTGCCTGTATCGTACGAACCGCACGGTGATCGTAAGCACAGACGATCGCGCTTACTGTCTGGAGTGCTGTCAGAGTGACGACCCCCGGGCAAGCACTGAAAAAGAGTAATCTAACCAAAGAACACCATAAAAATATCGATGAACGCCACGCCTTTCTGAGTTATCTGACAGTGCAGCGAAGTTTCGACGCCCGTGCCTGACAATTGTGGGCGGCCGTTCCCCATGAAGGGTATACCACTCCACCAACTCTACAAAATCAGTGACATAAGTAACATGTTGTAATATTGCCTCGTAAAAAATCCGAAAATAATACGATCGCTGCTCTCGTGACGATGGTGTGCGTGCGGGTCGTAGGTCTCCGTGTGCCGTCTTCCTGCTGCGTTTCTCCATGGTCGCCTCATCGCCTGCCCGCTCTTCCACTCTGATCTAGTTGACTCTCAATTCCGATCGGTTCCCCTTGTTCCCCGTCCTAATAAACAAAATGCTCCTCGCGGCTTGCGGTGCTGATCTGAAAAACAAAAATTATCGTTCAGGGAGAGTTCAATCCGTCTCTTTCCTGCCCGTTCACGCTCTGTCACCCTCCTCGTTCGTGGTCGAATCCAACCGCCTGTTGAGGCAGTTCCCTCCACGCAATTTGAAACTCCGCCGTAGTGTGGCTCGTAGTGGTGTCTTCCTCCGCGCACGAGCATCCCGATTTAGCATTGCTGCTTCGTCGCTGCCGCCTAAAACGACGCGCCAATCGCAAGTGACCATACCTAACGCACCAAGTAAGACCCAACTCTACCGCCACGGCCGAGCCTCGCGACCACACGCAGCAGCAAGAAGGTATCGTTCCTCGAGGGTGAGTCCTGCCTTACGCTGGCCAGGAAGACTCCCCACACTTGCTACAAGTCTGCTAGGGCATGCCTCGCAGCATGCTTTACCGAGGCGGCAAAACGGAACGGAGATATTTTTGAAGTAGCGACCATAAATTTGTCTAACTCACACCTGACTTAGTTACAATAATTTTGTTAACATGCATACGATGATACTTTCGATTTGCCTAGAGTCGGTACATAAATAACTGATGCATTCCTAATGCAACCGTCAGATTTGTCCCCTTCAAAAATTAAAAGTTTCCGCGCTCAGATTGAGTTGTCCCGCCCGTTACCCCCCTCCCCCCCTCCACCCAACGCCCACTCCGCCCCCTCCTCCACCCCTCCACCCAACGCCCCTTCCGTCCCCACCACCCGCACCATCGCCTAGACCTAGAACCACGCGTATAGCAAGCCCAGGCCCGGACGCCCTTAAATACGCCGCCCTCCCCTCACCGGTTTTACGACTTGCGGGGTGCACTTGATAATCTGATGCGTTTCCTTCCACAGCGATCAGATTTTGTCCCCCTCAAAAACGGGCTTTATAGTTTCCGCGAACAGACTGACTAACATCACCCTGTTGACCCTGATAAAGCTACACTGTAGCTCCAAGAGGAGGCGCCGACCTATGTCCTTCATGAGCACACACAGTAACATGCGCGATCGGGGAATCACACACAGCTTGCAAAAACGAGTTTCGACGAAATCTTCGATCTCACAGCTGGAGTGTAATTGTGTTCTGTACAATAAACCCCAAAGTATGAGGGGGAAAATAAGCTAGTACAACTAAAAAAGGATCGGTACCAACCGAGGCTTGGACCCAAAGGGAAGAAAACAAGGACCTAGCTTTAAAAAAAATTGAAATCGCCGAGACTTGTGGCTAACGAGTAACAATCGTTCGGGGCCAACCTTCACTATTCTATTATTGTACAAGTACTGCTGGGACAACATTTTGTCTTTGTGTTCGTATGGTTACGCACTCGATATTACGCAACAGAGATTTGGAAGAGCACGACTTCGCACAACCTGTCACAGCACGAACCGAGAGTGACAGAGGTCGCCCCCGCCAGAGTCGGAAGGACAAGCAAGATGAGGCACGTCCAGGAAACAGCGTGCCGAGAACCGGACTTCAGCTTGTGGTTTCTCGAAGACGGCTCAAACGCTGGTCCAAATCGGGCCTCTCGATCGCTGAGACAACAGGACCTACATGTTTGTGTGTCTTTTCAATAACAGCAGCAGGAGTAGTCCATCCACATACGCAAGCCGTAGAAGCACGGTATACATATAGTTAACGGTAACAGCAGCGCCAACGCCGTGCAACTCTTGTGTGAGTGCAAATTCAACAGCGACAAACAGCATGCTGCCGCAGCGGCAGCACCAACACTACGACAAATGGCACGCAGTATACAGTGCAATCCGCACCAAAAGTGATTGACTGCTCAATATTAACCCTCCGTACAACAAACGAGCGGCAGGTGTATCACGCAGCTTGCAAAATACGAGGATCGACCGTACAAATTCTCAAAATCCCAACAACCAGAGTTGAGAAGATTTTTTTTTTTTTTTTATGCCCAGTTTGGACCGGTACCTGGTGCCTAAAGACAAAGGGAATATATAAAGAAGGCGTAATGGAACATATCGCATACACGTGGAAGGTTGACCACGAACAAGAGAATAAAATACACACACGAAAAAAAAGAGCAAGGAGCAGCAGCGTCAGCCCGATGACAAACGGCAAAAGCCGTAGAAGTATCATACAGCATGAATACACATACAAAGACAGCATCAGCAACAACGCAAAACCCTCATGTGCGTGTATAACCAACATGCTGCAGCAGCGGCAGCGCCAGCCTTACGACAAACAGTAAGTAGTACTCATTAGACACATGTTCACGTCAACCCGATACCCGGTACCTCTAGATCAAAAGGCGCACCCCAATTAGACACAATACAAGAGCAACAGAACATCAATTTTAAATTGCAAGCAATATTATATATTATTGGATACAGGTCGAGATTCGAGCACAAACGAAAAAAACAAATAAATAAAAGACTTCAGAGTAAAGCAAAGCGTTGACGCCAATGCTCGTATGTGCGACTGGTCACTACAAACAATGACGGCCTAACGGCGGAACTACAATTATACTGCTGTCATTGGCTTTTGTTGGAAGGAACATATAGTTTGGTCATATGTGCGGCTCCGCGCTTGGCATTTTGAAGCAGACAAATAGCGGAAATTGTTATGTTTGCGTAGGCCACCATGACACGAAGCGTCCATGACCGACGTTGACCCCAGCAGGGTCGCGAGAGTCGAGAAAGCTGAGGAACCTCCACGAAACAGCACGTCGAGAGGTGGACCACGGCTCGAGTTATCTCGAAGACAACTGAATACCTGGTCTCAATCGGAGCCCTCGGCGGCTTTTCGTGCCGGCGGCAACACATTTGTACATGCATATAGAGCGAGTTAGTTGGGACCTTCCAAGGTCCACATGAATTTCCACTGGAGAAACATCCCTGTAGTTTCTATGAACTCTCACGTGCTTTGCTAACCATCCGATACGCCTGATACCATCAACAGGCTCCCTACTAGGTGCACGAGAAAACACACGTATATAATATACCGGCGATTAAACTATGATCACCGAACACTCTAATACATATGCTATCATGCCCGAGACGTATTTCAAAACCCGAATCTCAAATTCAATCCAAATGTCAAATCTGGAATTATCCAGCTTAATGTCGGTGGCCCCGGTGGTGCAGTGGTTATCCAAAAATGCTCCTATTAGTAAGACTCGTTTGTCCTCCAACTTGGGCCACGAGGGTGTTAGCGGCGTGTATCGTTTCGATTTGTGACACCCCCGGGATTTTACGTCACCCACATCGCGAAGGGAAACCTTGTATTATGGTACGAATCGGAATGTATTGAGGAGCTAGATACGGCGGCATCTTCTCTCTCTCTTTTTACATGTAGTTGCTGTTATAATGTGGTTGCCGTTTAGAATAGTACAATGATGCGATGCCGGCCCCCTGTGATAGTTGCGTGCACACGCCATGATGCACTCGCTTGGGTTGCGGGATACGGCAATAATATATATATATCCGTAATGAGGACACACAACCCGTGATACGCGCCATCGGAGTATCACACAGAGCTTGCAAAGATGAGTTTCGACAAAATGTTCGATCTCACGGCTGGAGTGTATTAAAGAAATTTAAATAAATATATACCTGGTAGTCTATTTCCTTCTCACTGCTGTTTCATGCGTATGAGGCTGTGGTGTCCTGCGTAGCTGTATCCGCTCTCTTCGCGGCTCGCGAGCACCCGCCGTTGTGCATTTTAAGGGCGATTGTTTCCGCACCCGCCGTTGTGCAGTGGAAGGGTAGTGGTTTCCGCTTGAGTTGTTAGATACATCTGTCTGATGATGCCTAGTACAATGCTGCGGAGTCTGGCACGGTTGTTTCCGCTCTCTCTGCCGATTGTCTTTAGGCGCCGTTGTTCATGCGGGGGGTTTCCGCTAGAAGTGCCGGATACGGCTGTATTCGCTCTCTCTCTCCTATGTTGCGGTGGCCGACACTGAGGTGCTCGATACGGCTGTGTATCCGATTCCCTCTTTCTTTTGTTGCGATGGTTGACAAGACGGTGACCGCTTTCTTTGCTTTTTATCACACGCAGGGGAGTTTTCGGTGGTCCCTCAGCGGTATTCACTCTATTCGAATGGCTGCTCGAATGGTACGATTCCGTGGGGTCTGGCACGTACGTGTCCGCGTCTTTATCGTACGTGTCGCTTGCCCCGTTGCGATGATCGTGGTTCGGCGCCAGTTCTAGCCTCATAACGTCGCTAGGACTAGGGTCTGCCGGGACATAACTGGTTATTGCATTGGGTACGACTTCAAATACACCAGGGGCCCGTCCGCCGTATATTTTGGCAGATACACGGTCAAGACGGGCTAGAGGAACACTGGGTATTAGGACGTTGTCGGTCGTTTCAGGGCACATAATTCACTACAGGCGTTGCCACGGCTTGGGTTTTCCGTATTAGTGTTCCGTTTTATAGCGTTTATTACACCCTTATTCATGATTGGACGATCACGTTTAGGTCTGCCGGTATTATTTATCACGAACGTCGGGTCCGACGACTACATGCACCTTGGAGAAGTGACGGCGCGTCGCGTCTTCCTCTCCCCCGTCATTGAGAGTCACTTTTCTAGAGGCTTCGACCAAAGTTGCTTTCTTGAGGTTGCCTGGCTCGGACGCACATATTTACTCCGACAGAGACAAAGTAAGTAGTCGACTGTTGTATATTGTACGCACCTACGTAGGCACTAAGGCAATTCGATATAACATCAACAATTTGAGTACTGTATTTTGACATGTATACTTATAGATACACCCGGAGTTGCGTTGCCGGTGCCTGTGCAATGGTCTTTTGGTTTCTTGACGATCCGCCTGTAAGCACAGCATCGCCTCGAGGCTTGCTCCAAGCATTATTTATTCCTTTGTACCGCGGGTTGCGTAATACCCGCCGGCGTTGCCTCGATTACCTCACTCACTGCCATGAACACGCACGTTTCGAGGATCATGAAACTGTACAACGTTTACCTCGAGGGCCCTAGCTGGGGGAGTGAATTTCCTCCTCCGGAGCCACGGACCTCGTACATATCGCAGCGCTCTGGTCGATCGCGGTATTCACTATCGTATAAAATGGATATTCGAACATGCTCGTCTCCATGTCGCTTTCTGGGTGGTCGGCTATGCTAGATTCCAATGCCTGCAGAGGTGGAGCCAGTTGCACGTTGGGGTGTTTCTGGACGAACAAGGTGGTGATAGTGGCTGGGGTAGATTCGAATGTTGCTTTACATTTCTGCATGACTTCCCCGCTCTCAGTTCAATCTACACCTGCGCCACTCCTCCCGGCCGTTCTTTCGTGTCTTGTACGCGGCTTCAAATACTTTTTCTGTGCGTTGCCTTAGGGTCCTAATTGGAGCGCAATGGCGCTCACACTTTCCCTGGTTTGAAACGCTCTGCCTTATGGTCCTATGTTGGTATTTTTTCACGCTGAATTATGCCAATGGGAGCCGTCCCCTGGAAACAGCATCCCTGGGCAGGGTCGTAACGCGCTGAGACCGTGTGCAGTTTGCGTTGTTTCGCCACTGTTGGAAGACAAGTACTCCCGACAAGGGTTTCGATTGCCTCTGTTTCCCGGATAATCGGGGAAAGGGCACTGACACGGTGCATGGATTATCTTGCCCCGTCGCGGGCTGTGCGGGTGACGACGCGTGCCGAGAGGGCCCCTTGTGTGCCCATATTTCCCGACTGGTTCAATCGGCCAATGGTTTGCCTGGCAGTTTAAACCGGCAATAAAATACCGAAAAGAGAAGAATGTGACCTCGTTGGCCGGATTGCCAATCCGTGTTGAGGCCGTTGACAGATTCGTACCTCATAACCTTATGCGAGGACCAGAAGCAGATCGGGGTCAATCGGCGGCACCTTTGTTGGAGCACACGTCCATCGGTCTTCGCAGCGAGACACGACGGCGTGCACGGGTGGGTGCCATTGTGGCCGCTGTAACTATGTGGCGAGAAGCGGCTGCGGATACTCGTTGCTGTTAAATGCATGGTGTAGGGTTACGATTTTTAAGTTGGCATTGTGTTTGCACATCCAAACATCTCCAGCTGTGTAGGGGTTAATCCTCAATTTTTCGGATTCACAGAGAGCATCGGGCCTCTAGCCAGTTGGTGGTCTGGTTATCAAACTGGGACTGCACGGCGATTCGCGCGTCCTGGCCGGTCATTGCGTACATCTCGGCCGCGTGGCGGTTTGGATCGGACCTGACCGCCGGGCACCCGTCGCCCGTGGTCTCGACTACAAGATTTCTGGTACCGCCTACCTCTTCGAGCACATCCGAATGCGGCCAACCCGCAAAACCATTTCTTGGCCGGCGGCGGGGGCTGCGGAACCACTTCATGATGCATTATTTCGTGCGGGAGGCTTCTCCAACACATTTTTGATCGGGGCGGCTTTGGACGAGATCATGACGATCGGTGGCCACAAGACGGGGTCGACAGCTTGGTACAAAACCGGGGCCACTTCTAGTGGACAAATGGATGGCAAGAGGAAATGCAGCCAGAGCCATGCAGGTATTAGATAGCTACCGCTGACACCGCGTATGCGGGGAATGTTTTGCGGCAATGGTAAGGGAGTTTGGTGAGACATCCTTCTTCAAGACTAGTGGTCGAATATAAATACACTTCGCCTAATCCTTAAAGCAACAAATTATGGGCGGGACCACGTGTTGAAGTAAGAGGCCTAATCCAAATCCAACATTTACATTAAATGGTCCACGGTAATTAGACAGAGTAACAAGTACATTGGCGACCGAATTGGATGGGTTCAGGTTTGGTGCTAATAATAAAACCACGAATCCGATGTAATACCTCAGAATTGGTATCACAAAGAGATCACGTCTTATTTTCGCTCACGAAACCTAGTGGGCAGATTTTGGACCCGGAGTTCTTGAGACCATCCCACCTGACCGGTAGTAGGCTTCACAGGCTTGAGTAACCAGATTCTAACCCAGCTACGATAATACGATACGCGAGCCTAGCGTCCACTCTGCGGGGGGGCACACCAGGCGAGGACCCTTTCTCGGCGCAGGAGGCCTCATCCAAATCCACTACTAACATCGAATGAACCACGGTAATGAGGCAGAATACATCATTTAAATGGCGATCAAATTGGATGGGTCCAAGTTTGGCACAATGAATGAGACACACAGTGAGGGAATGTCTGAGAATGTGTATCACGAAAATCACACATTCTTGTCGCTCCCGATAAGCCATCCCACAGTAGGGGTGGGTGCAGCATAATCAGATCAGTCCCTAAGCTCCTCACATGAGGAACTCAATATCTCACCCGAAAAATGAGTTCGAAGGCATTCGGTCGCGCAAGAGTCATCCCAAGGTAGGGGTTGCACTTTATGCGCGAAAAAGTCCCTGAGCGATTGAGCTCCTCAATTGAGGAACTGCCGGTCAATGAATTAATTTCACGAGGGCGTATCTTTTTAGGCCGAAGGCATACAAGCTTCGTCGGGTTGTGCGAATGAATGCGTTCGAGGTCATTTTCTGGGTGAGAGATTGAGTTACTCATGTGGGGAGCTCACGGACTGATGCTGCAACCCTACCGTGGGATGGCTCACAACCCGACCAAGTTTCTATGTCTTAGGCCAATAATATAATGTACTCGTCAAATTACTTCATTGACTGGCCGTTCCTCTTTTTTAGGAACTCAATCGCGCCTAGGGACGTTTTAGCGCAAAGCGTGCAACCCCTACCGTGGGATGACTCGAAACCTAGTGAGAAGAGTTGGTCACGAAACTATTGTGACCATTCCACCGATCCGGTAGTAGTATTTATATGCATGAGTACCCATATCATTCACAGTTACTAACCCGCTTATAGTGTAGGACACACTAGCCTAGCGCCCACTCTGCTGGGGAGCATACCAGGAGAGGACCTTGTGTCGCTGCAGGAGGCCTCATCCAAATCAACTACTTACGCTACATGATCCATGACACTGAGATCGAATACAGAACAATATCTCTAGAAAGACACATATTACATCGACATCTTTTTAATTAGGACACGATCTAGCTTTCCATGGTAGGAAATTCCTTCTGAACCTGTACAGAATAGCAATATTCCCGACGGCTACAGAGCACAGGGCGCAGAAGACAGACAAGAGACGACATCGACAGCGGCAAAAGTTGTTGGCCATAGCCAACAGCCCGTCTGATCGTATGTTTAGAGTTGATGCTTCTTTTCCAGCCTCGGCCACGGGGGATGCTCCTGTGGTGTTCGCGAGGGCTTCTCCCGTCGCAGTCACTCGGTCTTTGGCGACTCGAGTAGGCGGCACCGCTGGTTCTACACCTACCCCCTAGTGTTACACCTACCTCTGAAAACCTGCGCTTCTGGAGCGGACGCGGGCACTACTCTGCCAACAATAGTCACTGCCCACCGCGGGGGCCTAAATAACGGCAGGAGGCTTTTTTGTTTTTATTTATCCTCCGGCGGATAGGGAAAAATAAAGCTTTAGCTCACCACACTTCCACGTATTTTCATACGCGTCGTGTGTTGATTTAACTCAGTTGCTTTCTCAGCCCAACGCTAGCTGGCGCACCCTTCGGGTCTCAATGTAGGTATAGCGTAAGCTGTCCTTATCAGTGGTTCTCGTTATAACCTTGGCAGCGCAAGCTGCCGTTGTATACGGATGCGTGTGTATGTCGACCCGGCCTGTCCCCTGAGGGTCAGTTTCGGTGGAGATAGCCACCCGGAATGTCATCTTTCCGGAGGCAGGAGGCGTCTGCGGCGATTGAGTCTGTTTCCAAGAGGCTGTGAGTTTTTCCCCTTTATTTTCATCTTGGTCCCTTCCCTATCGCGGCAGTGTTCGGTGGTGTCGGCGGCGCCTTCCACGTTTCTTGTCCTATTGAGCCGCAGCATTCTCTTGTTGCTGATGCTGGCCGTCCTGGAGAGGGGGGGTTTATCCGTATCTGTCGTTGTGGGATCAGAACGTGCCTCGGGAGACGCAAGGGTAGTGACTGCCATCGCCGTGGCCCAAGAAGCCATGTATCCTCGGTGAGGCTTCGCCGCTAAGCGACTTCTGCAGCAGCCCACGTCGGTGGTTAGTGACATATCTCCAGCGACGGGGGCCATCTTAATGGTTGAAGGGGTCAGTTTGTGGACTTCATACATGTGCAGTAGCGGTGTACCCCTTCTAGAAAAAAACAGGTGTTCGTAATTACAAACTCTTTTTATGACTGCCTGTCACGGGTACGCTCAGCGCTTTCAAAACCCTGGGGTATTAGGAGCTCGAGTACTCGCGAACTCGCGAGTATTGAATACGCCGGCTATCAACTTATCCCGCCTGGAAACCACGGGGATGGTGCATATTTGTCCACCCTAAACAACTTCTCCTTTGCAGTACATTGTACGAGTTCAGCGGGAAACCTGTCTATAATCACAAAAGATGCAGTTCGAAGGATCTCTCACACAACATCGAGGTGCCCAACACGATGTGTCCGACCACCTACAGGTACAGCGCCATGAGCACGCAACCATAGCAGCAGTAGCAACCATGGCCATACGTCCAACCCGACGAAGGACGAAGGCCAGACTTTGTCCGAGTCTACCGGCGGGACCCCAAATACGACCTGCCACAAGCAGTAGCGGACGCTCAGCAGGACACCAACAGCAGCAGCAGCAACAGGAACAGCTGCAGTTTTTGCTGATTTGCGTAGATCATTTTCGGAGCAGACCTCCCGACAGAAGCTTCCATCCATTATTATTTTATTCTCTTGCACGTACAGCCTGTGCTACGTTAAACGACAGCAACTTATTCCCCGGCAAATGTCCATGCCGATTGGGATTTTCAGATCGTGAAATTTGCACACAAGTTCGGAAGGTATGTGCTATTGGAAAGACCTCACTTGTCGTTTTTGTTTTGGTTTTCCCCGTTTTTCGTCGATGAAGATGTTTTGGAAAATTTGGCCCAACTTATGCCAAAATCGTTCATCGTAAAAATCCGAAACGGAGGGCAGGGCCTATAGAACACGAGTGCAAAAAATCACGGTCTTTATCTCCCAACAACGGCGGGGGCATTTGGACTTTTGCCCTTGAATACGAGTAAGATACGTCATTTTCTCCTAGTTGCTCTCAGTTTGAATATTTGAATTCTTGCGCGAAAACGTCTACAGGCATGCCTGGGAGTACCTGAAAAATTCGGCGCAATTCTTTTGTTTTCGCTCCCGTCTGGAAAAAGCCTTGATACTATTGTAAACATATAAAACCTGTATAGAATGATAGGGGTCAACGTGCCCGAGACGTTAGGGGAATTGTTTGAAACCCATTGCGATTCCGCGCCCAGGTTCGAGTGCTGCTGTCGACGCCATGGGTAACAAGATTCAGCAGCTGTTACAGACACAGGCCACTCGTTGCAGGTCTCTCAACTTGGCAGGCTCCACGTTCGTCACTCACTTGAACTAGATAACTTCATGTACCAGTTCCGCACCCACCACGGACGAAATGAAAAGCGTGTAAACCCGCGAAGCTAAGGCACCCTCCGATTCTTCCCTTACGCACATGTCTTCAAAGAAAGCCCTTTTTTTATATCCGGCCGTAACCCTTAACGTTCGCCTTGTTTGGGACCCAGAGCAACAACACAACACGGGTCATTGGTTGATACGTGTTTCGCTTCTAGAGACAGCCCGAGACCGTCATTGGAGATGTATAAAATGTCACCTTCTTTCGCTGGTCATTGGGATCAGCATGGTGCCAAATATTAACCCTCTATCTAAATACTGCGATCGGCATTCGCGGGGGAGAAATATCCGCCGTCTAACTTAGACAAGTCTGCATCACGCACGATGGAAATATCACACACAGCTTGCAAATAAATGTGACTTTTAACGAAATCCTCGATCTCACAGCTGATTTGTATTTTTGTTTTGTTTTACACGCTTTCATTGTAGCAAGGGGGCTTGTTGCCTGATTTCTGTCCGACGTATATTGTTTCAGGAACGCATGCCCTGATCATGATGTGCCAGGTTTTGTTTTATTTCCTTGGCACGAAAAGTATGCGCTCATTTAGCTGTATTATGGACACGCTTGATTTATAGCTTGATTTACGTACTAGTTAGGGTTAAGGTTAGGCACACATTATCAGCTGGTAGAGATAAAACAGACATGTTTCGGAGCAGGAAACTGGATCGTTTTTGACTTAATGACCCGCCTCTTACATACATCCGAAAAAAAAATCTCGATTCGACTGCCTCAGTCAAAACTGTTTACGAAAGCGATACCATCGCTCATCCCACTCATATCAGGTACCAAAAAGCAACATATTAAATAACGTCAACGCTGGCTTGACTTATGTCGCCTCAGCTGCTCCCCGCAATGAATCGTGGTACATTTCCAGTCTCGCCTGCACGAAGGGTGTATCACTCGATGGCAGATGCCCACAGCGCCCAGTATCGATTGACGTTTTCCCGGCAACAACTACGCTCGCTGTCGCTTTCGAGGCTCAAACTTGAGTTCAACACCACGAACAGAGTAGTTTTTCTTGTTTTTGCGGCTCTCGGACGAGTTTAACGACACCAACCCGCCAGGACGAAAGACTGCCGCGTGTGAAGCGCGTGATCGACAGGTTTTGACATTTGCGAATGTGACGCTTTACCATGCGTTTAGGTGGGAGGATATATGTGGTTTCTTGGTTTAGACGAATGTACACTGTCGATTCTGAACAAAAATCCAAACAAGGCGTTATGACGAGTTTAACGATAAAAAAACTCACTGTAAAAATGTTCACTTTAGGTTGGATTTGATTGGTCTAGATTTGCAACATCACAAAATAATCCACTTTCGGGCTAATAGTCTAGACTATTGAACGAGAAGAACAAAAATTGTCAATATATATATTTTGAGAGGGGGAAAATGAAATGACAATTTGAGAGGGAGCCTAACTTGATGTGGCATGCTCACGGTGGGACAACACGCCCGCGGCGGTCTCGTGCGATTGTTGCCGCGTCGACGACCACGATGAAGGCTATCAAAAACGAATGCTACGATGGAGGTAGTATCAGTTTTCGTCTGAAGTGGTTTCTGATTGACGGTGCTCCTTGACCCAAACTCGTCGGGAAAAAAAAGAATAGGTCATTGTTTTACATGTGATTCACGTTTCGTACCTAAGTTATGAAATTTTTCATCGGATAGCAGTTTTGACTTTCTCCAAGTAAGGTTTTGGGAGTATCATCATGTCGATGGTCGCAAGATTCAAAATTGGGGAACCTCAGAAAAAGGTGGCGCACCTCTATTCCAGAAGGCGTAAAAACGTAAACCTCAACGAGATTCGGTGGGGGAAATAGGGACGCCCACGGCTACACACTATGGAGCACCGGATCCCGGTGGTAGCGCGTAAAACAATGTCGTGGCGGCCGCGATCCTGTTTTTTCAACCGGCTCGCTTGGGCAAACAAAAAAAACCGACCTAACGGTCCCAAACCACTTTTACTCCATCAAGAGCGTTGCACAGCTTCATCGCGCCATCTCTGCGCCGCAAACGGTATTTTGAGGCTTCCTCCGCCAACCCAACAGCCCTTGAGGATTATGATTTCTTAGCCTGGGCGGCCAAAAGAAGGAGAGGCTGGGAAAGCGCTCGCGCGACGAAGCAGGGTGTCGCGTTTGGTGCTCTCGCCGGTTTTCGCCAGCAGGGTGTTGTGTGACTTTCTACGCTATTGTGATTTCTCACCACTTTTAAGAACAGCGCGCCCTTCCCTTGATAGGAAACAAATATATTTTGTTCCATAAATCGAATCTAAATTTGATTATCATTTGCTCTAATTGAATTGTCACCTTGGAAACAATGTTGAATAATATTTGGGTTTGATTGGTTTAGATACGTCAAGTAATTAATTAACCCGTTTTCGGGGATATAGAGATTTGAAGTGAACGACAAAATGTATGTTATTGTACCTTTTTGGGGGTGAATTCCGAGTCCAAGTTGAGAGCTGGATCAACACAACGTGGCGTGTTCGCCCCGGGGCAACGCACCCGGGGTACCCTGGCGATGTGTTTGCACGCGTCGATGACCACGATCCCGACGATCTAACGCAAAATTCAACAAAAGGCGACCGGAATAATAGTCGTGTCTACGCCTACAGACCGTAGACCATCGTCATCCGGCCGTGGTGCCTCAAACGTACTATGGTTGCTACGATCCCAATTGTTCGACCTGCAACTCTCTCTACGGTAGCCCCCAAGTTTCCCGTGATAAACTCGCCGGTTATAAAACCAGCTCTTGGCCGTATATCCCGGAATACGGTGGCCCTTGCCACCCCAACATTATCGTTCGGTTGTTATCTGCAATCGATAAAACGGATGATTGGTTGACTTTCGTATTGCCCTTCGTCGTGTCGGGCAGCCATTCAAAACTTTCGATACATATATACCGCCTGTATCAGAGGTGGGGCTATCGTCGAATCTGTTCTACTCACTTTACCAAGCCGCACGAAATCAACCCTGCGAGCATGAAACACGAGTGGTAGCTCAAGCGTCTGATAGCTTCATCTCCGGTCCTTCTCCCACGCGTGGCGAGTTGAGGGTCAATGCGCCCATCCAAGAGGTGATGACGTCTTAACATGGACCACGAAAAGAAAGAATAGGCTGGCGGCGGCGCGCGCGCGACAACGCCGGCCGCCGCGTTTGTCTATCTTCATCGGTTACTCTTCAACAGGGCGTTATATGACCTTTTGTGTCATTCCTATTCGCCATAGATTTAAAGCAAAATTCGCATTTTTCTCGATAAAAAGACCATCAGTTTTTTCGCAACAGCACATTGAAGTTGGATAATATATCTCCTAGCATGGAGTATTTTTGGTATATTTTTAAAACTAGCCCTTCGCTAAAGCGACGACGAGATTATCCAATTACATTACGCGCCGACGGTCAGATGTGGTGATAATGCAGGCAGTACTCGGAAGACGAGTGCAATTTGATTGTCTATATGCTAAACGGACTACAGAAGGAGCAGTGTATACCGGTAGGGACAGGTTTCATATCGTGTGAAGGGGGGCGACTTCGCAGAACCGTTGGACTACTGGCACTGCATACTTCATTTCCGAGTTGTGCGAACGCCTTACACCGCGGATGGATCATGATCTTGTATCTTCTCCCGTAATGAGAAGTATTACTACATTATAGACTAATCGCTATAGGCATTCAACTGACTCCCTCATGGGCAGCGTGACAGGCACACAGGATGGAATTTCGTACCAGCAAAATTTTTTGTGGGCGTCGAGTGACATACACCAACAGAACGTTATCGATCCAGACCACCGTGATGCAGCCGATGGTGGAAAAATAAATGGATCTTGTCGGAGGAAGCTTTGACGAAACCAGAGGCATTAAGGAAACCGTTCAAGACCTGCAGCGAACTCAACGTCCCTTACGCCGCGACGAGTATATGACACCACAATGCATGCCACTCGGAGCTGTGTACTACGAGCTTGTTCATAGCCAAATAGGTGGTACAATTTCAATTTTCCATCCATCTGTCTCAGACACGAGCCGGTGCTAAACCGGTTGCTCAAGCAGTCACGATCAACACGACGCACATCCCGGGGATGAAACCTACAACCTTTCGAGCGTTCATGCAGACCACATATAATATGGAGACGCCGTGATGGGGAGTTGTGGCAATACAACAGCTGCAGTGCCAAAACCTAACCGCCAATCGTTCGCCTGCCGGTGGTTTGCCAACAAGCCCACAAGTTGAACGTATGCTGTTTGTGAAAGGAGGCAAAACCATTCTTGTTGGCTCAAGGGTACCGAATATCTGGTGGCCGGCGTTGTTGTCGATACGAGCGAGATCGATCAATCGATAAGATTTGTTTTCTATCGGTTATGTCGCTCAGTTCGCTCAGCGCCATGTCTTATCCCAACGCAAGTTAATGGCGGCAATCTCGACTTCGCTTTTCTTGGTGTCCTGTACCAAAGACGCTACTTTCCTGTACGTAAGTAACACACGGTTAATTGTTTCAAGAACACGAATCGAACCCATGCACGCTCGGCGACATTACTCACCTCCGCTAGCAAGAACCCAGTTGTTTTCGAAAATAGTGCTACCCACGATGGTCATCTTCGAGCGCGTGGCGGAAATGGCGCCTGCAGAAACGAAAATTGACGCAGTTGGTTGGTGTTGCAAGCAATGTATTCAACAGTTTTCAGCGGACAAAGATATATACCATATAGGTGTTTTCCAGAGTAACAGAATTGTGTTACACAAGCATTGTCGAAGTCGTCTGTTCCTCCGATACACGGGTATAATTCATGGTGAACATGGACGGAGGAAAACATTTATGATACAGTCAGAGAGAGTAGCGTTGTCAGGATGGATATACTATTGGCATGATACGTCATCAGGACACCTAATATACGCTTCTACGAGGATGCACGATGCCTTAATCCGAGCAGACACCTACGAGCCGGCTTAGACAACGTTTGAGGAGCATTGTCGAAGAGAGAGGGGAATAGGTTGCCGGGTTCAAGCTGGGCAGGGCTATTATGCCTCCGCGCGCATACACAGAGTAGCTGAGTAACTTCGTGCTCTAGACATACCTAGGATTCGATGGATGTACATTATATGTGCGCTAGAGATGGTTTAGCGAGACGGGGAATGTCAGCTGTGTACGGAGATCGGACGTGAACAGTCCTTACTACATTAGCTATTACGGCGCTGGTGAACATGTACCACGCGCAAGAGCAGCACAGGCTGTGGCTGGTGGGTGCGTTGATGACGAATCATCGTCACGAGTACTTGACAGGGTTTCCAATGGGCAATCTTAACGAGGAAGCTGCAACCTGACCATTGCAAAAAATACCTCCGAATCAGATGTGAATTGGTAAAACACAAAGTCCGATGTATTTAGGTCTAAAGTTCGATGTTACGTAAAAGTCCAGACGAGTCCGTTTCCAACAAACAGGCTGGCGGCATCACTGTCGTCTCTTGAGGGGAAAAACAGCGGCTACGCTATTGTATTGCACCTCTTGGGGATTAATGGATATATAACGGCATTAACATGGTGATAATAGGATGTGCTAGGTAGGCTCTCTAGCGAGAAGATCGGTGGCCGATTTGGAGATGACGGGGACTGCAAGAAGACACAGCGTGGTACTTGACAGGGGCGACCACTAGGGGCGACCACTAATAGCGTTACGGGGGGATGTCATCTACACTAGAACGTGATGGTCGCTTCCCGTTGATGTGACCGCAGCATGGCCGTCAAATTTCCAGGGTGCGTCGAAACTAAACAACATGCCTCGTGCACTTTACGGTGCGCTGAAGAGACGGTAAGGTTGGGTGACGGACAAAGGAGAGATGTCTAATCCCCGTTGAGCGAATCCCACATGTTGTAGAAGAATAGGGAAGTACAGCCACAGTATAGTGCTCAGTAATGGTCACCAAAAGTTAATGAACTACGAGTGTGATCACTCCCCAGGACGATCGTCCTTCACTGTAAACACTGTAAACAAGGCAGTACAGCACTACTGTTGTACCTGGTAACAGTTAGCAAACAGGTCCCTATTATGGAGCCGCCAACCTCAATTCTGAACTAATGTCTGGTGTGAAGTATAGAAACTGGGGAAGCTCGTTGGCCCATGCGTGTTGCCAGTATTATGACACGGAAAATGCCAATACTGCCCAAAACACTATTTTAGACGCTAATCTTAACAATAACCCTAACCCTAACCCAAATTCACCCCCCAACCCAGCCCGAACCAGTGGAACGTAGACCAGAAAGATCTCGTTTTTTGTTGTTGAACCGTTTTGTGGAGAAATATACAACGTGGTACACGTTTGGAAGGTCCTGTGTTGTTTGCCCCATTGCCCTATCCCGCTGCCCAGTCCGACTCTTTCTTAGGTTGGTGCCGTGCGGCTTATAGATAGGTTACGGGTATAAAGCATGGTATGGACGCTGCGGTTGGCGTCATGGCGTCATGACAGCTAGCCAGTAGCCTGTACAGAGTCCGTGCCAAATGCTACTTGTTCGTTGCGACAAACTCAATGACGTAGTCGGATGTTGATGTCAACAGGTCTTGCCTGCACCAGCGGTAGTCACGGTGATATGGGCGTGTTGAAGGGTACGTGGGGGGAGGGGGTACGGACACGTGCACCGTGAGAGGAAATGACGTTGTCTAGTGGCCCCAATGCCTACGCATCCCCGAATGTTTGATATTGTCAAGGAAGGTTTTGCTCGTTATTTTCGCTTGCTCTGTAAGTGGTGCGTGCTGTGTGCGTGCGAGGGGGGGGGGGGTAAGGGGGGACGGCGCGTGTGGCGTGGCTGTCATTATGCCCCATGGCCGTTACCAGGAATAGCGGCGTAGTCTTTCCAACGGTGGTGTCTTGTTCGTGTCACTCGCGAAAAAAGAGGCACCGCCGCCGACCTCAGCACGTGCGAGGCGTCCAAATTAGGCTTGCCGGGGACAGGTTGTCCGGTCCCGTCCCCGAGAGGCCGAGTGATACGCGGGAACGTAGGGGTTCTGGAGCAGACTCAGAAGTATTTCCCTCTCGCCTTGTTTTGTGGTGTCCTTTTTTTTGTTTTTCTTTTCCGAGCAAAGGCGTCTTCGTACGAGCATGGGACATTGACACCACCCCCGGCACGCATGGTTTCGTGGCTGCCGTTTGTTTTGTAGGTACACTAGAGCGTATGTACCCCGTGCGTGCATGTGATACGTCGTGCATCACAATTGGTATTGATAGGCATTGTTACGGGCGGATACGGGGCGGTCGGACTATTGGAGTAGATTGGTTGGTGAGTTGTGGACAGAGTGGGGATAGGTGAATGTGTGTGGATGGAATGACGCATTGTGTCGTCGCCTCAAGAGTTCTTGCCCCCTGACTTATAGGCCTGCAAAGTAGGAGTAATACAAGGTTGTGAACAATATGTCATAACCCTTGCGCCCATGCCATTTCCTGGGTTGTGCGATATGGTTATTTTCTCGCGATGGCTGCATGTTTTGGTGCTTTAGGTTAATTCACGAAGTAAGGACTGAGAAGTGAGAAGAGGTGATCACCGGGAGGGTCCGACGTATTGTCATGTACATGCCTAGGCACGTGCCCCGGTCTTGATTTTACTTCTTCATGTTTGCAAGGATTTGTATTAGCTGAGGAAAAGCAGAAAGTCGTGGTGGTCGCCGGCAAAGGACGTTCTACAATACTCACGCAGCTATTCCGTGGCTTATGCTGGCGCTCGTCGCCCCCTGCCATTATGGATATGTTGTTTGTTAAGCATGAGTGTAATTGCTGGACGTTGGGCGACGGAAGGATGTATTATTGATTTTTGTTGCCGCAACATCCGTTTCGCTAGTCCGCCGTTTTATTCAGTTGCTGTGGTGTGGGTCTGTTTCTTGCTTCGGTTAACAAATATTACGCAATACCAAGGGAAGGGGGAGGTCACGTCATGGGCGTTCCGCCTCCATACGTTGGACGAGTCGACATTTTGTGGGACATTTTAGTAGACAATAAGCGCGTTGTTGGTTGCAGCGAAGCACAAACAAGGGCGACCCCCGGTCTTCCCGGTCTTTGGTTCTCCATCCGCGCCGTTGTACAACATATACGTTAAAATGTCATGGAGGCTTCCAACGTGAAAGGGCGTCAAAGTTAATTATTTACAGGGTTTGTGGCCTCCCTCCCGCCCAACTGTTCATTTTTGTGTTGGAAGTACACGCAAGGTCCACGGGAGATTCTACGGGTTCTACAAGAGCTTGGACTAGTTCCCTTTCACATGTTGAAGCTTCCGTGCTCGCCGTGTGAGTGCCGGAAGAGGACGTTCTCAACGCCTAGAACGTTTTAATCATGGAGGTGCCAGTAGCTTCCACCGAAGGTTTCCGGGACTACATGCACTACTGCTTATGTGGGTGGAAGCTTCCACAGCTTCCACGGAAGCTTCTATCGCTTTCACGGAAGCTTCCCAGAACGCTGCCTCCATCTATTGCTCCGTGGGAGCAGCTGTCGTGGAACACTCCACGGGAGCTTCCACGTGCTGGAAGCTTCCAAGGACGCTTTTGAAGATGCCCACGGGAGAATGTTTCAACGGAATTCTCCCTGTTAGTTCCCCCGCAGATTCGTAAATGTATGTTACGTAGAAGTAGCTTCCATGGACGTTTCCACCGGAGATTCCGTGAATACCCATCGCAGTTGCTTCCACGGCAGCTTTAACCATTTTCATGGATATATGCCCTGTGGCTGACCTTCCGCGGAATCTTCCACGGAAACAGCTTCCATAGAAGCTTCTGTGAAAGGTTCCATCGTCCCTGGAAGCGTTGGTGGAAGCTTTTATCGATGCGTCCATGGAAGGTTCCAGCAGAACATCCACGAAAGCGCTCGCCGCTTCTATGGAAGATTCCACGCTTCCATGAAATTCCCAGAAAAAAACAATTAGTGCGTGCGTAACCGGTGTGTGTAAACTATGTGATAAAAAAACTCACGAAGTTTCTCCAAGCGCTCTGGCAATGACGCGGGTTTGCCCACGAACCGAACGTGGACGTTCGCAGCAAACCACCACTTCTAACAGAAGAAACTATACCTGGGTATCACCTTGAGTGAAGCTTAGGCACCTTTTCCACAAAAGCAATGTATATCTGTGTTCGCTGCACTCATGAGACGTCACGTTTAGGTCATCACCAGTGCTGCACGCGGCAGTGCGCAGATCGTAGCTCGTTATCAGGCCCTTCAGTGAGTCATGTTCAACCTTACCGTGCCCCCTCAAATGTTAGGAGTATTGGGTGTGGGTGAACCTCCACGGCTTGCTATGTGGGGATTCCGCTGGTCATCTATCTATGTTCAGGTCGCGGTTTCGAGTGCAGCAAACTCCACTCCACATTACGTATCGGCTCTCATTACCTGCGCGCAGTCGATAGTATGGCTAGCCCGGTGCAACTATTAACGCGTATATTTTTAGATTATTTACGGTGATATGAAATTATGACGACGAAATTACAATCGTGAAACTTCACAGCCTAACGCCCTTGAATAGATAGGTGTAAACTCCTACCTGGAACGTGAAGATACTATGGGAAAAGAAACGAGACGGGGTACACGGTAAACTTCAATGCGACAGTTGCTCCGTATTGACCACTGTGTGAAGGGGAAACCAATGCCAAATTATCATATTGAAAAAGTGCGCTTGTATTCCTGGGCGAATGCCGCCACCCATCACGTGATAAGGAAGTGGAAAAAAACACAGTGGATAGTTTTAGTACACTACGTTTGTCTGCCTATTTTCCGTATGGAAGGTTCCCCGTTAACTCTCCTCGAAGTCGTAGAAAGTTTCAGAGGCTGATACGATGGAAAGTATCAGGTACGACGTGTAGATTAAGGCTAAACACCAAATTGTTGTTGTTCTTTTTGGTATTTTTTGTTCTCCCGTCAAACTCGGCCTTTCGGAACGGTCTCAGCTATAGGTCAATAAATCGTACTCACACTAGAGTCTTGATTTTTCCTGCCGAAACCAGGCGGCGCAGACACTCCCATACACCAACGCGATTAAGCGTAACTCCGCCCCGATTTATTCGCCTCGTTGTGTCTTCCGTCCGGTGCGATTGATACAAATCTTTGGGCCCAATGCCGCCTCTAGTCAGTTCCCACGGTCTGCTATTATATTGTCTTTTTTTTCATTTCCCGTCCTTGCTTCCTCTTGTCTATAAATTTAATCTCTTTTCTTTCCTTTTCTTTCCTTTTCTTTCCTTTTCTTTCCTTTTCTTTCCTTTGCTTTCCTTTGCTTTCCTTTGGTTTCCTTTGCTTTCCTTTGCTTTCCTTTGCTTTCCTTTGCTTTCCTTTGCTTTCCTTTGCTTTCCTTTTCTTTCCTTTTCTTTCCTTTGCTTTCCTTTTCTTTCCTTTGCTTTCCTTTGCTTTCCTTTGGTTTCCTTTGCTTTCCTTTGCTTTCCTTTGCTTTCCTTTGCTTTCCTTTGCTTTCCTTTGCTTTCCTTTGCTTTCCTTTGCTTTCCTTTGCTTTCCTTTGCTTTCCTTTGCTTTCCTTTGCTTTCCTTTGCTTTCCTTTGCTTTCCTTGCTTTCCTTTGCTTTCCTTTGCTTTCCTTTGCTTTCCTTTGCTTTCCTTGCTTTCCTTTCCTTTCCTTTCCTTTCCTTTCCTTTCCTTTCCTTTCCTTTCCTTTCCTTTCCTTTCCTTTCCTTTCCTTTCCTTTCCTTTCCTTTCCTTTCCTTTCCTTTCCTTTCCTTTCCTTTCCTTCCTTCCTTTCCTTTCCTTTCCTTTCCTTTCCTTTCCTTTCCTTTCCTTTCCTTTCCTTTCCTTTCCTTTCCTTTCCTTTCCTTTCCTTTCCTTTCCTTTCCTTTCCTTTCCTTTCCTTTCCTTTCCTTTCCTTTCCTTTCCTTTCCTTTCCTTTCCTTTCCTTTCCTTTCCTTTCCTTTCCTTTCCTTTCCTTTCCTTTCCTTTCCTTTCCTTTCCTTTCCTTTCCTTTCCTTTCCTTTCCTTTCCTTTCCTTTCCTTTCCTTTCCTTTCCTTTCCTTTCCTTTCCTTTCCTTTCCTTTCCTTTCCTTTCCTTTCCTTCCTTTCCTTTCCTTTCCTTTCCTTTCCTTTCCTTTCCTTTCCTTTCCTTTCCTTTCCTTTCCTTTCCTTTCCATTCCTTTCCTATCCTTTCCTTTCCTATCCTTTCCTTTCCTTTCTTTTTGTTTCTTAGACTCCTTTCTTCTCCTCGCCTCGCCTCGCCTCTCCTTTTCTTTTATTTTCTCATGTTTTCTATTCTTTCTTCTCTCTACTCTTATTTTCATTTCCTTTAATTTCATTTGCATTATTTTCAGTTCATTTCGTTTGTAAACTTTACCTTACTATATTTTACTTTACTGTACTTTACTTTACTTTGCTCTTCTTCACTTTACTTTACTTTACTTTACTTCACCTCACTTCACTTGACTTTATTTATCTTCAATTGTCGTTTTTTCGTTTGATTTTTTTTTTGTCTTTTCTTGTTTCCAGTTGACTTTAGTCTGACGGGCGTATGTGTAGTAATAGGTACCACGTGTAATGTATACGTCGGAGTCTTTATGGGGGGTAAGCGGTGTAGATGGTTTTACAGGCCCGCGTACGAGTGAGACGTATGTACCGGGATAGCCTATGCACATCGCAGGCTGAATGTCGATTTCACTTTACATAAATTTCTAGCGGAGGAATGAATTGCGTCAGCTATGTTTTATGCGGGTACCTCTGTTGGTTTTGTTCGTGGTTTATCCCTGAGGTATTCCTCCCTTCCAGATTGACTGGAACCTGTCATGTGACCACGGACTTGATTATGCGAATGAATGTGAGAACAGCAACAACAGCAGCAGCATCATCAACAACAACAACAACAACGACAACAACAACAACAACCACAACAACAAGAACAACTAGAACAACAAGAACTTCAACAAGAACTTCAACAAGAACAAGAACAACAAGAACAAGAACAAGAACAAGAACAACAGCAACAACAACAACAACAACAACAACAATAACAAAACAACAACAACAACAACAACAACAACAACAACAACAACAACAACAACAACAACAACAACAACAACAATAACAACAACAACAACAACAAGAACAACAACGACATACATGGTTAGATGACGTCTGTCACATACAGTCGAAGATGTGAAACAATTGGTTTCGAGTCAATGTTGACGCAGACGTTGTGCATGTCCAAACCTGATTTAGGGTAGAACGTAAATGTTGAGATTTCACGGCTATGCTGTAGTTTATACAGTTTTCTTGAGAACATTACCGTCGACGCCTTTGTCGTGAGGTAGCATGAGTGCTAACGCCTTCTTCTCGAATGTCGTGAGAAATATGTATTTTGTTGCGGGGATAAAAATTGATGTAAAAGGGCTTTTTCTAATGGACGAGCTGTGTTGCGTAAAAAGTCGTTAATTTCAAAGATACCACACAGGGGGCCGGACCCCACCCCCTCATCGCGCAATGTAATAGCGAAAAATCGTGGGACATTGTACAAGATAGAAAACCTCTCAGCGTGTCGCCAAACCCTGAAGTCCGAACGTTGTCAATCGAATTTTTCGAACACACTGGGGACGCGTTGTGCAAGATCAGAAATCCCACAAGGTGCCCCAAACCATATTGCAACGGGCTTTAGCGGGCCTACTCGACGTTGAGACGCTGTGGAGAAGTTGCGCAACCTATAAGTTACTTGCATTTAGGATTTTGAATCGTGAGTTGCCCTGTGAAGGGGCCAAAATCGAGAAAAAAATATATTTGTTAATGTATGGTGATGGCCCATTTTGCGAGGGAAGGAGAACGTCATTCAATGAAATTGGTAGAATGCCACATAAACGAAAATGAAAACACGACCAGGCAGCCAGGCCACATACAAACCGAAGCGCACAGCGTCTACCACAGGGCACCCAAGACGCACGAGACGGCCTCGACAACACTCAAGCACTCTCTTGAAGAGACTGCCAGGTTTCGAGAGGACGCTCTGCGGGATCGCCCACGGCCATCAGGCTGAACCGTCACCAAGAGTGCCAGAAGCGGCTCAAATAAAGCTATTTGCTACAAACACGCAACGAACGGTCAACAAACAATTTTCGAAATCAGAAGGCTCTTCTCACGCTCGTTGAAGATCGACGAGCTGTGGCCCACTCACCGACGCAACGCGCCACAAATCCTCCACCCACACCAATGACACAAGTGCGTAAGACTCTCCCGATCCTACCCCTGGTCCGCAGCAAGAGTTGTGTGAAAACCACTCACAGCAGTAGAGTGGCCTTTCGGCGTTTTTGATTTTAGAGAAATCTGCTCAAGAATATAAATGCCACATCCGTACATAAATCTTGCGAACACTTTCAATTGCAGAAACTCGGAGATCGAAGGACAGGACGACACCAAGCAAGCCAGGCAAGAGACACGCTGCGTCCTTTTCTGGAGAAAAAGGGTCAGTACGACCAAATTGCAGTCTGATTCACCAATACGTGGAACGTCTTGCCCATTGGAGTGAACATCGTTTCTATCAGATTGATCTGTGGGTACGCTTTGACGGGGTAGATGTAGTAGTCTACGCCCAGGATGTCACGGCTGAGATACTTTCGCAATCTTCGTCGTGACCGAAGAGCTGAGGCATACTGCCTTCGTCAACCAGTGTGATACGCACGCGCGCCCTCGGTTCATGTCGCACGCGCGCCTCCTTGAGAGACTTTTTATATATCTCCACATGCTCCGATCATTCCTGGAAGGTCGTCTGCTTGCCCTGTGCCGGCGCCCCGTCGAGCACCGACAAGCGGCCTTAGCTCGCCCGCACGATATTCAAACAGGGGCACCTCGACGTTTTGTGTAACGAGAGCTTTTGCAGCGCCGCATGAGAAGGTGTCCGTCGACAGGAACGACGCCATGACGCCATAGTGACAGCAGTTTCTTGAGATCCACCACCTCCCGTGGGCGAACTCTTCGATGAATAGATGCAAAAACTCACGCATGCTAATACCTTCTTCAAAATACACACATTTATAATTGTCACAACCGAAAAAAAGGCGGACTTATCTAGACAGTCGTTGAATATACCAAAAATGGGCCAATCACTGCTATTGGTCGATATCCACGCAAAGAAGGAAGCGATCGGTCTATATGATGTCACGCGTTTGACAAACAACAACAAAACTCTGTCAACTCTTAGATGGAGGTCATCGTTGAGGTCTACAGATATTATTGTGTGCTCGAGGCGGTCGCCCACTTTGCGCGCTGTGTCTATGTAGTGTGTGCCTATTTCACCGGCATCTTGCGTTCGTAGGGTCCGCGCTTGCGCGCCGCATTGATGTGACGGAAACAATTGATGCGGTCCTTGCTTGCGTCTCCCGATGAGCGGCAACATTTTGTATATACAACAAAAACAACATGCAGCAGGACCCACTTGATCGCGGGCTGGATGGTGTTGGACAGCGCTTGACTGTGGACGGGGTTCACACGGCTTGCACCCTTGACTGTACCCACCCTCTCATCTACGCCGAGCATGCTGATTGATCAAGATACTTGTGCCTATTAGGAAATGCCGTCATCTTGATTGCGTCGTTGGTCGGTGGGTGGTAGACGGTGTGCACTTCGTCGGTTCGTTGCCACATCGCCAACATACGTGTCGCTGTGTTCTCGTTCGTCTACGTGAATGCCAGAAGGAGGTGTAGACATTCGTTTTGCTGACTGTTATATACCGTTTTGTCTGTGTTGCTACACTTTTCTTCCTATTGTAAAGTCGGACGATGGTATGAGGTACAAATAGCTGATACTCGACCGAGTGGGATTATCTATTTCTTTCACAACAATACTGCCGGCATTCAACAGCCGCGGCAACGTCAGCGTCAATCGTTTACTGAATGATGCCGCGATATCGTGGCGCTGAGCTCCGGAGTAGTAGCGTGGTCTTGAGCGATTACAACCCTGGGGGGAGTGCCAGCCCTTCCTTGGTATCGAGGAAAACCAATTTTGAGGCATTCGTTTTGCGCCGATTGCAAGAACTCGGACAAGCTAAGAGACTCCCTCTGTTGATCTTCTTGGTATGTCTCCAGATAACGAAGGACTTCGTCGAACGAGAGCTGCTGTGGGTGGTGCTCGCACGTTTCCGCGTACCAGAAACGAGACGTTGACCACTATTGGCCAGTTCCACGAAGGCATGCGAGCTCGCGGGCGTACGGATGACAGTGGACACTTTGAATGGCTTGACGTCTCTTGGAGATGTCGGCAAGGATGTGTACTGTCGCCGCCTCTTTTCAACCCACTTTTAGCCGCGGTGATATATTCCGTTATTCTACGTTTCAGTGAGGACCCAGACACTCAAAGAACTTGGTGCACCTGGAGGAGTACTTCGGAGTGGGCGGGTTGGAAGTTGCACCACTGGCATGTGTACGGAAGAAAGTCTGTGGTATGCTGTAAGTCGATGATTCAGGTGTTCTATTTAAGTCAAAGGAAGGCCTTGCGAAGATGATGACCGTCAATGTAACCGTTTTATAATCAGCAGGCCTCACCGTGCCCGAAACGCAAAAGAAGACAATGCTGCTCCGTACACCCAACAAGGTACTCCCGACCCCACCGCTCCTTGTCGAGAAGCGGGCCAAAGGTATATGAAGACGATGAGATTTCTGTACATGGGTGGTCATACCAACGCCAGCGCCGCCATTATGCCACAATTAAACGACGGATCCGACTCGGGTGGGCATGCTACAATCGTTTCTAGCGGGAGCTGTACAGTATGGAATAAACCTCGTTCACAACAAAGGTGCAACTGCTAAGGACTGAGGTGATGGAGGTCCAGCTGTACGGATGTGGGACCCAAAAATCCGGCCAGGCGCACTTCGATGACCTCCGAATGGCACCAACAACTGTTGGTGATAGTGGCAGTGTGTATCGGCCGAGCTGCTGTAGATCATCTGATTGGATAGTTTCAATATTGAATTGTCAATTGTAGTAAGTTGATGCTGGATATTCTAGGAATACTCTTTGTGGTACTCTGGTAGGTTGTACACAAGTACGAGCTATACAATGGACCGTGGGTGTGTGTCGGCACATTGGTATGAGGTACATTGGACACTTATCCAGTAGGAAGGTTCAGGCATTGTTGCTGTAGGTCTGACTATCAGGCTATTGTCATGTTAGGGGTATTGTTTGTGGTACGGGCAACAACCCGAGGGTTTTGTGGCACGTCTGAAAGTACATTAGGCCGTGTTCTGTGTTATGCGTGATCGGGTAGTTGCATAGCGTTATCCTGAGGGTGAGGTTGTGCGCGCCCACGAGCGCCCCCACCCTTCTCACTCCACCTTGCCTACCTGTCTCAGAAGGGCAATTGCTCAATAATACAACATGTTTTCCCCAGAAGCCACGAGTTTACCAACACGCTATAGCGTCAAAGGTGTCTACTGCTCCGTCGTCCCCTTGGACTACACTAGACTGCTGTACGAGAGAGGCCTGATCAACCTGTCTCATTATGGCTGAACCGGAGACACCTGCGGGTGGCCGAGTTCAGAGTAATCCGCAGGATGTTGGTGAGAGGATGGTTTCCCTAGAGACGCAGTTGTCCCAACTTACGACTCTAGTCACGTCGCTTGTTGACCAAAAGAAGGAGCAAGTGGAGTCGTCTGTGTCTGCTGTCGTGCCGGGAGGCGGCGGAACAGAGTATGCTGGTGGTACGCATTCTACCGATGATGCTTCTAGCAGGACCGCGGGAGGTACGGGCGGCGATGCCCATGGCCTTGACGTGTCCAGCATGGGGGTTGGGAGTAGTAGCCTTGCTGGCTCAGGCTTGAACCCTAATGTATTCGCTGTTAATTGTTCCTCTGCTGGTGCTGCAAGCTTTGGTTTGATTGGGATTGGAAGTGGGGCTGTAGGTAGTCAGTCTTTTGTTCCCGGGACTGTAGGTAGGGCTCTCGGAAGCCAGTCCTCGGTTCCTCCCGAACCTACTCCGTTTACTCCATCGAGCAGGTGGTGGGAAGGTGTCGCCAGTGGAAACAATCTGATTCCTGGGGCCGGCATTACTGACACAGGAGAGTAGCTGGGTGGGGATCCTTTCAAAGTTCCCAAGGCTCTTGTTTTCGATGGGACAGACGTGTCTTACCCCTCATGGTCGCAGAGGTTTCTGCTACGTGCCCGGCACAACAATCTGTTTGAGGCGTTTGTTTCCGAGACTGAGATTCCGATTGATGACATTGGTTTCGACTTGACCCCCTGGGTAGAGAAAGGATTCAGTGTGGGTGTGCTGCGTCAGGCTGAGATGGCATGGTGGTTTCTTTTGGACTGCTTGAAGAAGGATAGTCTGAAAACTACGGTTCGCCACGCTGGTTCTTCCATCAAGGGTTTTCTAGTGCAGAAAGATCATTTTCTGCCGTTGAGCCAGAGTCAGATTCGTGTGCCGGAGGAGAAGCTCAAATCACTGCGCATGCGTTCGAATGAGAATCCCTCGATCTTCTTTGCATCTGTGAGAGAGACGCTTGGTGTGCTTCAAATGCTGGAAGTCAAGAGAGATGACAGAGAGGTGTGCAACCTGATGCTCGAGGGGCTGTCGCATGAATATAAGACTCAGTGTGAAACGCTGGTGGTGTTCTGCCCGATTCACCCGTCGTTCATAGAGACTAAAGTGCGTGAACGGTACCTCGACCTGCAGACTCAAGGTGGTCCGAAGAAACACAGTGTTGCTCTGATGTCTAGGCCTGAGAAGAAGAGTGCGAAGAAGCAGAACTACAAGTCCAGGTCTAACTCCGAGTCTGATTCATCTCAGAAAACGGCGTTTCAAGGGAAATGTTTCAAGTGTGGGGAGGTCGGTCACGTGAAGAAGGACTATCTGGCTCGTGTGATCGCTCATCTTTCCCAGACCGGATCATCCAAGGACGATAAAAATGAAAACGGTGAGATATCTGAGATGTTAGTGCTTCTGTCCCAAACTCACTCGGACCTGGGGGATACCTGGAATGATACCATGGTGTTTCGGTCCCAAAATCTCTCAAACGATCGGAGTGATGACACGTATCTTGCATCGTGGTCTATGACTCTGTACTCGTGAATTGGGTGAATTCTTATGGTGCTGATATTGCAACGCTGTATAGTGAAGGGGCGGACAGGATAAGGAACTATGTCGGTAGTGATCGTGCTATTCGTGATTCTATTCGTGAATATGCCACTCTCACCAAGAAAAGGTGTTTCGAAGATTGGTATGCAGACACAGGTACCGCTTTCCACATGACAGATTCTTTCTCGTGTATGAAGGATGTGAAGCCTTGCCACAAGAATGTAAAGGAAATTGGTGGCGTGACTTGTGAGGTAGCTCTTTCAGGAACTCTGGAATTGGTGTTCGTGTCTGCTGACAACGAGTTTTTGGTAGAGTTGAAGAATGTGCTGTACTGTCCCAAATTGGGGTACAACCTTTTTTCCCCTAGCGCAGAATTCGATGGCGAGTCATGGAATGGTCTTGGTGGTCCTCGTGGTGTGATGACTGCTTTCCACGGATATGTGACTTTTGATAATTTCGATGGCATACTTGTTGCGACTGCGTATCGTGTGGGTGATGCCTCTATTGCATCCGTGTTGGCTGCCCTCACTCCTTCAAACCCCAAGCACGGAACGAGTATGGGTGTGAATGACTTTCATAACATTTATGCTCACTCACATGAAGGATTGCTTCGTACTACTGCAAAGCGACTGGGTGTCAAGTTAACTGGTAGCCTAGATGCTTGTACGGGATGTTCGATGTCGAAGGAAATTAGAAAAGGGATTGCGCTTGAAACTAAATGTAGATCAAATAAAAAGTTAGGGAGAGTTTATGTTGACCTGGGAGGGAAAAAGGCCGTTGTGTCTATAGGGAGAAAGTATTACCCCGTGATTGTGAAGGATAATTTCACAAGGCGTGCATGGATCTATTTCCTGAGAAGTAAATCAGACGCTGCGAGTGCTTTCCGGAGTTTTCTTGCTAGTGTGCGTGCTGATGGAATCCTGAGATTGTTAGATCTGACAATGGAGGTGAGTTTTTCGGTGGAGAATTTGCATCTGTGTGCACTGAGCTCTTGATTAAGCAAGAGTTCACCCCAGCTTACAGTCCTCAATACAACGGTGTTGCAGAGCGTGGCTTGGGATTGATAGAGGAGGCCGCAATGGCGGCTCGTGTTCAGGCGGAAGTTCGTTTTGGGCATGTACAGTTACCTAAGACTGACATACTCTGGACTGAGGCAATGCACTAGGCTTGCGAGGCACTTAATCACACGGGTTGTTCCGCTAACCCCGATTCCAAGTCGCCGTATGAAATGTGATATGGGGAAGCTCGTCCTGCTAAACCTTATCAATTTTTAAAACCGGCGTGCTGCAAGTGGCAGCGATCGTCGAAGCTGTTTCCGAATGGTGAGAGTTGCTTTTATGTCGGTCCTTCGAGATACCACCCGCGTGATTGTCATAGAGTACTTACGAGGGCTGGGAATATTCAGGAAACGATGGATGTAACATGGGAGGCGTTGCCGTCACAACTCCCTCCACCGCAACCTCCGTTGCCGATCGAGATCGCGGAGGACGGAGGGGGGGAAAGTGAAAACGATGTAGAAGCCGAGGTATGGCCGCTTGTAGGGAGGGGAGTGCCCACACACTGTTGCGAAATAACGCAGCAGTGGTCCCCTCTGGTGCAGCAACGAACGAGGTAGTGGTCCCCCCCTGGTGAAGCAGTCGATGTGGTTGAAAGTGTTGACGCAGAGAGTGTAGGTCGATCGCCGTTTGCCCCCTCTGTGCCATCTTCGCCCGTTCCCTCTGTGTCGTCTCCAGCACCTGAGTTCACCGATGGTGAGGGGCAGGGAGGGCAAGACGTGGGGGAACTAGAGTCGGTGGGTCCTGAAGAGCAGGATCCATAGTCTGTAGGGCCGGGAGGGCAGGAGGCAGAGGCAGAGGCATCTCCTCCAGTTGCTCGTCGTCCGCGGCATGTAGCTGGGCTAGCTGATTTCAACAACCCTGCGCGTGAGAATGATGAAGAGAAGGTAGAACTCGCGCGCGAACCCGTGCAGTTAACCAGCAGAATGTATCTGGCCTTGTGGCCACTCTAGGGCCCGTCTGCGCAACAGATATATTATGTGCGCTGTTGACGGAGAAGAGAGCAGGTGACACAGTGGAATTACCGAAAGAACTAGTGCAGGACGTAGAGTCTGAGCCTGATAGCTATCAAGAAGCCCGGCAATCGAAGTACGCCACGATTTGGGATGGAGCTATGTCTGCAGAAGTTGAAGGCTTGATATGGGCAGGAACGTTCACGTTAGCGATAAAGATCCCAATAAGCTGTAACGTGATAGATGCTAGATGGGTTTTCAAATTGAAAGCAGACGAAACAGGGAATATAGTGAAGGCCAAGGCTAGGCTTGTCGCGAAGGGCTTAAGGCAAAAGTATATTGTAGACTATCATGAGAC
Source organism: Undaria pinnatifida (assembly GCA_012845835.1). Lineage (NCBI taxonomy): Eukaryota > Phaeophyceae > Laminariales > Alariaceae > Undaria > Undaria pinnatifida. The sequence goes on along the minus strand of JABAKD010000006.1, from coordinate 214,326 downwards.
TTCTCGCCTACTGCAAATCCTGCATCAATTCGATTGTTGCTAGCATTGGCGTGCAAGTATGATTTGGAATTACTCCACTGGGACATTGAACAGGCGTTTGTTCAGTCGAAGTTGGATCACGAGGTGTTCATGAAGTTGCCTCCTGGCTGTGGTTCGATGTCAGGAAAGGTTGTCCGTCTGAACAAGAGTTTGTACGGATTGAAGCAGGCATCTAGAACATTTTACAAGAGGTTAGTATCGGGTCTGAAGAGGATTGGTTTCGAGCAGTCTCTGTGTGACCCCTGTGTGCTGCGGTTCATGATGGGAGACGAGGTGATAGGGATGGTCGCGATTCACGTGGATGGCATTCTGTATGCAGGAACTAAGAGTCTTGCCAAGGTGGTTGTAGAAGCTCTAGGCGATTCTATTCCTACGAAGAATTTGGGTCAGGTCAAGTTCTTTCTTGGTTGCGGATTTATTCGCGACCGCGAGGCTGGCACGATTGAGATTTCTCAGGAGAGTTACATTAGGAGTGTGCTTGAGTGATTCAAAATTCGTCGCACCAGTTCGATCCCTGCTTCCCCTGCTAACGATAACAGGTCCGTGATGGAGGATGAGGAGGCAGGAGATGTGCAGTTCCGAGAGGTGGTGGGGTGCCTGATGTGGGTCGCCAATGGGACGAGGCCCGACATCTCGAATGCTGTACGGGCGGTGCCGAGGCACTCTCATGAGACAAAGAAGAGAGACTGGAAGGCAGCTCAGACGATTCTGAACTATCTTCTGGAAACGGCACATCTAACTCTGAAGTACAAGAGAGACAGTACGGTTGATGACGTAGGCACGTTGGTGTACGTAGATGCAGACTTTGCCATCAAGGCCACTGACCGTAGATCAGTTTCAGGAGCACTAGTTATTGTGGCTGCCTGTCTTGTAGCTTGGCTTTCTTCGACGCAGAAATGCGTTTCGCAGTCGACTTCTGAGGCAGAGGATCTTGCGATGGGCGATCGTGTGAAGGAATCTCTGTTTGTGAAAGGAATGCTTCAGTTCTTGAGGTCTAGTGCAGAGCCTCGTAAAATTGACATCCTTGAGGACAACGAGGGAGCGATTGCGCTTGCAGAGAATCCGCTCAGCTCAAGCAGGAGTAAGCACATCCACGTGGGGCACCACTTTCTTAGAAATCTGACCGAGGAGGGTGTGATCGAGATCACGCATGTTCCCAGCGAAAAACAACATGCGGACAACCTCACGAAGGCTTTCCCGAGAAGTATTTTTGAAGTTCACCGTGACTTTGCATTGGGCTCTAGGAAGTAGGAGTCTGAATTATTTTTGTATGTCATACTGCATTTTGTGGGTCCGGTAGATACAACAGCCCTGGGGAGGGTGTTGGTGATAGAGGCAGTGTGTATCGGCCGAGCTGCTGTAGATCATGTGATTGGATAGTTTGAATATTGAATTTTCAATTGTAGTAAGTTGATGCTGGATATTCTGGGAATACTCTTTGTGGTACTTCGGTAGGTTGTACACAAGTACGAGTTATACAATGGACCGTGGGTGTGTGTGTCGGCACATTGGCATGTGGTACATTGGACACTTATCCAGTAGGAAGGTTCAGGCATTGTTGCTGTAGGTCTGACTATCAGGCTATTGTCATGTTAGGGGTATTGTTTGTGGTACGGGCAACAACCCGAGGGTTTTGTGGCACGTCTGAAAGTACATTAGGCCGTGTCCAGTGATATGCGTGATCGGGTAGTTGCATAGCGTGATCCTGAGGGTGAGGTTGTGCGCGCCCACGAGCGCCCCCACCCTGCTCACTTCACCTTCCCTGCATGTCTCAGAAGGGCAATTGCTCAATAATACAACATATTATCCCCAGAAGCCACGAGTTTACCAACAACAACTTCCTCCCAACAAATTATGGCCTCCGCCGCCGACAACGAAGCGACCACCTCATATCGACAGACAAGTCCCTCAACACAATACGAACGCGTTGAGACGACAAGCCGCAAACTCCGCCTCAACTTCGCGGGGGCCGTACACGAACGACAAATGAGCGGGTGCCCCATCTGGTGATGCTCGGGACGACAGTTGGTGGGGTACGACAACCCGGGACGACAGACTGACCAGGGCTCAATGTCCAGAAAACGACATCAGCAGGGTACTCAAATTGTCCGAGTTGTCAACGGAGAGCCCCCCTTTGCTTTGCGGAGTGCAGACTGTGCTATGGCCGAAGGCGGCTAAGAAGAGTGGAAACTGGTACCGGGAGGTCGTCAACGCTGCGGACTGCTTCATGACGAGATGACACAGGGGCGAGGCGGACAAGACCTGACTTCGCCACGCAGCAGTGGACGCCAAGGGCAGCGACAATGGGACGCTGGAGGGGGGAGGGGGGGGCGTCCTGATACAGCTGTGGACGAACGCAGAAACAAAATTGTACAAGGTTTGGCAAGGTACCGCTTCGACAAATATGTGCGGAGCTTGTTCAACTATAGCCCTAAACCCTGCAGAGCGCGGTAGTGTTTTGCTTTGTTTTCATTGAATTTAATCGGGGGGTCTCGAAAGCGGCATTGTCATTGACACGTGTTGTCTACCGTGCTTTGCTCTTCTTTATTTTGCTTTTGTTTCCCTCTTTGTTGCCTTGTTCTCCCTCCCCATCGGCATTATGCCGGATATTCTCCCTCTTTGTCCTACCGTTTCGTCCGTGCAACAGTTACCTGTTCTTCATCGACACGTACGTATGCTGATTTTCTTGCAGCCGTTCTGACCTTCGTGCATCACATTCTTGATAGCCCCTGTTGTTTTCCCCTTTTGCCCCCTTTTTTCAATTGTTATGGTCTGGCTCGTTCTGTTGTGTTCTCGTGCCCGGTACGCTGGCATTTCACGTGCTTCACATTGCGATTGTTTTGGTTCTGTTACCCTGATTCGAAATATGTGACTATATTGCAATATGTATACAAGAGCTCCGCAAGAGGGCCGGCATTCGCCGACACTCATGCTTCGAGTAGGGCAGTGCAGCACATCAAATTATTGGATTCAATGCTTGGTAGGGTCGCCCCGGTGACCTATCAGGTTATACTCGAGCCTGGTATGGGTCAGTTTCGTGCGTTTGAGCCCCCCCCGAGTAAATATTTTTTCTTGTGCACAAATTTACTTGCGGGAAGCGCGAGACCGTGAGTTGGCAAAGATGGAAAACCGATGTGCGGTGGGATTGCTAAACCCTATGCGCGATAGAAATTGGAGGCAAGAACCGGAGAGGAGAAAGGACGACATCTGTGACCACGGCTCATCCAGAAGCTGGAAAGTAAAAGTGTGCAAAACAAAGAAAAGGAGTAAAAAGGTCAACACACACTTTCATAGACTGCGCGTACAGTATGTAAGGTAATGCCAATAGTTCGATATAGACTAACAATCATAACAATGTACTACTAGTAATAGCTACCGTTTTTTAGGTGAATCAGATTCCGAGATTCATTCATCAGATTTCGTTCGGATATTTCCGAGCACCCGCAGACTGACCCTCTAGGCTGGCGACGAAACGTGTGCAGTGCGTTTCTTGTCATCGTTTTACTCAATCAAGCATCCAGGGCCAGTAAGGTGACTGACCATGACCGCTGCGTGTGATTAGAAAAATGGGCCAATATAGCATAATACAACAGCAGTCAGTCCAGATCGAGTCGATCGGTGAAACTTGCTTGGTTATCGTATTATTGCTACAGCAGCAGTAATACACTTCACTCCTTTTCTTTTTACCATCCCACTTGTTGTGATGCTCGCATTACTCTCGCCCTCCCAGTAGCATAACTTAGACCCGGGGTCATATAGCGAGCTCTCCTCCCACCTCCCCACTACGGTACCTGCTTTATTTTTTATCGCGAGAAGACTTCAGCATATATATATATATTCTTCCCTCGTCGATTTGCGTTGATTAGTACCTACCCACGCTGCTAGGCGATTTCAGCAGTTAGTTGGTCCTTTTCCTCCCATTTTATTCTGCAAATCAATAAAGTCAACAAAGCTCACAACGGTGGTTATTTAACTCAAGCACCAACGCTAGTATTGATCGTAGTAGTATTCGAGTGTGACCCCACTAGACCACCGGGGCGACCGGCTCTATATTACTCACTGCCCTGGTCATGTATCAGGTTATATCCTCGAGCCTGATATAGGTCAGCTTCATGAGTTTGAATCTCCCCGAGTGCGCATTCGTGTAATTTTTCCGTCTTGTGCACAAATTGACTTTCGGAAAGCGCGAGGAGAGCGTGAGTCAGCAACACTCGATGAAAAATCGAAAATCAGTGGATGCTGAACCCTATGCGTGCCCAAAAAAATGAAGGCAATGAGCGGGGAAGGGGGAAGGGAAGGACGACACCTGTGACCACGGCTTGTATGCCCAGAAGCTAGAAAGTAGAAGTGTTGAAAAAAATGCAAAAAAAACAGGAGACATGATTAATCAGCAATCAGCAGCAGCAGAATGTTGAACTACCAAAACAACCATTCATAATGTCGTTAGCGCGCACGCTTGAAAAAGACGAATATGAAGTCGGTGAGAATCGAACTCACGACACATAGCACTACCCACTGTCGCTTGGCGACTCAGTAACACTTGTTGGGAGTGTGGGCTACGCAAAAATACAACCAATTAAATTTTCCAGTTCGTTAATTAATAATCACCGACTTCGTGAGAGAGATCTCCGGATCTATCCCCTCTCCACGTGCTACAGTTCGTAGTACTCAGGAGAACACTCACAACTATCATAGCCATTCATGTCGTCTCCAGCGCGCACGCGCCTGAATACCAACTATGATCTGGGTGAAAGTCGTACTCACGACACATCCTTCGTTGGTTATATGACACTAAACACACTGAGCCGAAATGAAACGACACACAGCAGTTGTAGCAACGATAGGGCAAACGCTTGGACGCGGCCATGGAAAAAGCATCGTCGGGAAGAAATTGAGATGCCAAATTGGAAATGACGCCTATAGTATAGATCGGGCGTATACTGCCCAATATACAAAAAAAAACACTTTTCGTTTGTCTCGCTCAGCGTCTATCCGCGTTCACGTCGAGGTGCGGAACGGATACGGCAGGGCGAGGGGCGTTGGAACCGCCCCCCGAGGACGGCGCATGAACGAAGCTATTAGACCGCGGATTCCAGGCCCGAGAGTCGTATACTGAGGCCGGGACACTAAAAACTCCTAAAGGAACCCCCCCAAAAAAGAAAGATCACACGATACATACAAGGGCTCCGCAAAGGCGCCGGCATTGCGGCCATGCCTCGGTAGGGCAGGGCAGCACTTCGACGAGGTAAAAAGAAAAACGTTGAAGCTGTTCGATTCGATATTATTGAACTTTAAACTAATGCCAAGAGTTTAATACGAATATGAGCTTCTAAATATCACAATTTGACATTCAATGGCGCCCATTCTTTTGGGTAAGGAAGGGTAGCACTCGACGAAATAAGTTGTAGTTATGAAAAAATTGAAGTTTGAAGTACCGCCAAGAAGAGCTAAATACGAACATGAGGTTCTGAAGGTTGTTTTGATGGAAGGAAAGTAAAAAAACATAAAGAAAGCAAGCATAGGCGAAACACACTGGTATTAAAATCGCCGTCAAGTAAAAAGTGGCCATTAATGCCGAAAGGAGAATTGAGAACCTGCTTCGCTTGGAGGCTTCGAGGCGAAACGAAAAAGGATATGGCCTATAGAAAACGTATCGGACGGAATTGTTGAAAATGTTTAATTTACGTAAGGGAAAGAGGAAGGCGCCGTTGATCGTACCTTCGGAAACCCCTCGGCCTTTACTCCCACAGTAGACGAAGAACTTATTATGATAGGTCCTCCGTGTCTGCTTCCAAAAAATACGAAGAACTCACTCTCACAGAGAAAGAACTTAAGACGACACTGCATGCCCTCAATTCAATTAGCTACCTCAATGTACGCGGCACTTATACTGGTGAAGATATACAAAAATGGAAGACGAATTATGCAGACATAACACAAGGCAAACAAAAGAATCCGCATGACAGATCAGTATTTGATCTTACCATAGTCACAAAACAGCCCTCAGACTCGGCGTGAGATACACGATGAGTCCTGCGGGCTTACTTGCACAATGTACGAAAAACTCACTCACAGAGGAGCCCTAAAGTGGATATAGAATGCCCTCGACTGGCGTGCAGACCAAGCACGCTCAAAATGATGAGCACTTCAACAGTATCAAACGCAAAAAAAAAAAAAAGGGGAATAGTACTACCCTTTCTTCTGGGCGTATCATGGTCGTCTTGCAGCATTCCTAATCTTCTTGCATAGCATTCTTCACTCGCACTTTCCCGTATTTTATTCGTTCAAGCCCCGCGAACATCAAGCAAAACAACCGCAATGTGGCTAATTTTACTTGCATGATAGGTCGCGCAAAAACCATTGGCCTATTGGGTCAAAGCCTACTAACTCTAAGATCGCAATTATTTGCGCGGTCGCAATTCGGCTGGCCATTTGCATTATTATAGAAAAATGAAAATACACTCCAGCTGTGAGATCGAAGATTTGGTCGAAACTCATCTTTGCAAGCTGTGTGTGATACTCCGATCGCGCGTATTACGAGTTGTGTGTCCTCTTTAAGGATATAGGTCGGCGACTCCCCGTACACCTACAGTGTAGCCATCATGGTCAACAGGGTGATGTTAGTCAGTCTGTGCGCGGAAACTAAAAAACCCGTTTCTGAGGGGGACAAAATTTGACAGCTGCGGAGGGATATGTATCATTTTATAAAGTGAATCCTGTAAGTCGAATAACCGGTGAGGGATGGGGCGGAGTTTTGAAGGACGTGGGGGCCTGGTGTTGATCAAAAGCGAGCGGGGTTGGAGGGGGGGGGGGGCGGACGGGCGGGCAATTTGTTCGTGTAAGCTATAAATCCTTTCAAGGGGATAAAACGGACGGTTTTGGGAAAAAAAAAAAGAAAAAAAAAGCACCAGTTCATCATTTTGAGGGGGGGGGGGGGGCGAGGGGGGGGCGTGTGGGGCAGCTCAATCTGTGCGTGGAAACTATACATTATATGGAGGGAATGAATGTAACGGTTTTGGAAAGAATGCATCAGTTTATCATGTATGTCCTGGGGTTAGTCGTACAATCAGTGAGTAGAGAGAGGGCGGAGTGTTCGAGGGGGTGGGGTTGGGATGGGTTGGGGGGGGTTGGGGAGGTGGGGGTTGGGGTTGGGGGGGAAAATAAGGGTTTTAGGTGAGGGGTTTGTTATACCTGTGGTGCTAGGTCTAGGCGATTGTGCGGGTGGTGGGGAAGAACGGGGCGTTCGGGGCGGGGGGGGGGAGAAAGCGGCGGCATGGATGGCTCTCGAATGATAATGAGGTGATATCCTGTGCGTGAAGTGTTTGTTAATCTGGCGGATTACGATATTAGGTGGGGCGTTTGAGCAAGGGAGAGCGAGAAGGGGAAGGGGGGGGGGGGGGGGAGATTATTTTGGAGTTTAGGTCACAAATAATTTTCAAATACACTTCGCCCGTGAGATCAAAGATATGTAGGGTCTTGTTATACGCGTGGTGCTAGGTCTAGGCGATCGTGCGGGTGGTTGAAGGTTTTTTTTTGGGGGGGGGTGGGGGGAAATAATGAAAACTACGTCATGGATGGTCACAAAGATTATGACGTGATATCAACTGCGTATAGGTGTTTATTACTCTGGAAGATTTTGACTTTGAGTGGGGCGTTTGGACAAACTAGGCGGAAGGGGGGGGGGGGGGGGGGGGGGGGATCGGGGGACGGGGGACGGGGGGGGGGGAGGGGGGGGTGTTTTTATGAACAAGAGGGATCAGTCGAGGGGGAGGGGAGGGGGGGCGGGACATTTTAGTATGTGCGCGGAAACTATAATTCCTTAAAGGGGACAAACCTGACGATTGTATCAATAAGACATCCCTTTACATCATCTGCCTGGTGATGTTTATTGTTCTAGAGGGTTCGATGTTAGATGCAGCATGCAACCCAGTGTTTAAGTGTAGTAAAAAACATGTTAAATCTTCATAATTTGTTGTTGTATGATGCATGGATCGAAAGCTATAATATTTTATAGAATATTTATTATGCACGTTATTTAAGTTTTTTTTATTTGTTTGTAAAGGGTGTTCGTCTAATTTTGCTTCCTTATACAGTTGTATCCCCGCTTTCGTTGCCGCCCGTAGGGAACCTTTCGCAGGTGTCGTAGTACGCACATTTGTTTACGAAAAGCACGTCATATTTTTTTATTCCCTTGTGTACGTTGTCCGTCGTTGTTGTACGTTGTTGTCGGCGCGTATCCTAATTAGAGATATCTAAACCTCGGAGATATCGCGATATTGGTCGTTTGGAGCAAAATTATGTGCTTCTGGAGTTTCAGACGACCCCGGGCTGTTATGATATTTCGTCATACGTGGTCTGCACATACCAAAGTATCGCGTAGGTGGGAATTCTCACCTTCGCGATTATTTGTGATTTTTTTTGGACGAAAGATGCGGTTTACTTGTTGTTCGTGCCTGGGGGACACCCACCTGCAGCCACATGGCCAGCACTCACACAGCACATGACTGCCCAACAGCACACACAAGGCCAACCGCTGCACGTATGAAGCCTCCAGCGCGGCACCATGAATAACGAACGACCGCGACGGCTGGATTAGGCCTTTGACAGACCGGCGCCCCTATTCTCGAGCCCGGGAAAAATTTGTGTCTCATGCTTGGTTTCAGTTGACGAGGGCACACCACACAGCAGTAGCTAGGGTATTTCCTCTGTTGTGTCAACCCCCTTGCCTGCGTTCGTTCCTCGGCATCGATCAATTTTAGATTGTGTCTATCCCCAAGCTACCCCAACAGACCCCACGTGAAGCAAAACTCAAAGCACGATCCATCGCGGCTTCCGCGCGTTTATACTGTGGCAGGCAGTTGTTGGAGGCAACGTTATCGGGCCCATGCCGTGAATGCCTCGTCTAATCGAAATTGAATTTAGAGAGTTTTTCCATCTAGACATGGCTTGTTCTGTGTAACCGAACAAGCCAGCCACTCGAATTGGTGCCATGTTGTCGGCTGATTGAGAGACGAGAAGCCACCATTGCGAGAGGTAGGACCACCGGAGTAGCCGCAGCGCGGGCTCCGAAGATCCTTAGCACAGCGTAGACCGCCTGCGGCGCTTCGGAAATAACCGAGACCGCCGCAAACCCAGTTTTTCGTCGCCCTGCACCTCAAACGTTACACGACCAACTACCACATGAGTACTGCGCTCAGAAGTTCGACCGCTATATCACCGTCGCTGCTGCCCGTCTCGGGCGGCCGGGTGGCGCCAGCCCATCCAAAAGACACCTAGAGCCATAGCCTCCAAGCCGCTGCCGGCCAAAAGATTCCGCGGCTAGCCGCGGCGCTCCGGGGAGGACGCCAGCCATCGCTCGCCTCGGTCGTTGCCCACGGGTGTTCGTTGACCCTTTTGCATTTTTTGAATTTTTTCATTTCCTAGAACGCACTGCGCCGTTCCTTGATTAGAGCCAAACTTGAATTTTTCGTGCATTTTTCATGAAATTAAAAAAAAATCGAAATTCGATTCATTAAGTACCTCGTCAATTCGGGCCCTTTTAGAGCAGACTGCTCAAAATCATAAAACGCCAAAAACGCCGAAAGGCCACTCTACTGATGTGGGTGGTTTGCAAACAGCTCCTAATTGCTGCAGGCCAGGGGTAGGGCCGGGAGCTGTTTCCACACCTGTGGCGTTGACGTGGGTGGCGTGTGGCGCGTTGCGCTTTGTGTGGGCCACAGCTCGTCGATCTTCAACGAGCGTGAGAAGAGCCTTCTGATTTCGAAAATTGTTTGCTGGGGCCGTAGCGTGTTCGTAGCAAATAGCTTTATTTGAGCCGTGTCTGGCACTCTTGGTGACGGGTCAGCCTGTCTGCCGTGGGCAATCCCGCAGAGTGTCCTCTCGAAACCTGGCAGCCTCTTCAAGAGATGCTTGAGTGTTGTCGATGCCGTCTCGTGCGTCTGGGATGCCCTGTGGTAGACGCTGTGCGCTTCGGTTTGTTGGTGGCCTGGCTGCCTGGTGGTTTTTTCATTATCTTTCATGTGGCGTTGTACCATGTTCTTTTTCCCTCGCGAACCAGGCTAATCATAACACAATAACCAAGTGCTATTATGTTTTTGGTTTTCTCCCCTTCACAGGGTAACTCACGATTCAAAATCATAAATGCAAATAGCGTATGAAACCCCACAAGGTGTCCGCAAATGTTTCGATCGACAGCGGAGTTCCACGTTCGGTAATGCATGTTTAGTCGGAAATCAGGGACCACACGGAGAAACTTGCCTGAAAGCTCAAAGCTCGAAGCGAAAAACAAAGACACCAAGCCCAAGCCAGAAGATCGAAAGGTTGCGTCTGCGCGCAACTGGCACCCCATGAAGAGGTGTGGCTTACGCGTAGTCAGGCCCCTGGCAGCAGAGTTTGCATTGCGCGAGGGTGCCACGCTCAAGCACCCGCAGGTGAACGAGATCGTTTTCCTTAAAACCTCGCAATTTACAAGCTTGTCCGAGCAGTGTTCAGAGGACCACCCCGTCGATCCACAAATACTGCAGAAGCAACCAGCAGGCTCTCGCGTGCGCCTGCGCAATGACCCGCGGCGGGCAACCACGCGTTCCATTCCTGCTCGCGCGGGCCCTGAGCTCCGAGCTAACCGCTGCCCAAGCTTCCCGATCAGCAGCGGGAACGCCATGGTGTGCGCTTTCGGTTTTTTACTTGGACAACAAGAGATAGCTTGGCAAAGGTCTCCACACTTGGATCTTTGGATGCACTGCGCGTAGATCTGGCCGGAGGGCACGCATAGCTCCTGCTCAATGCCGCGAGGAGGACGGCCCACGTCACCAGGAAGCGGCCCACGACCCACCGCCAAAATCCCTGCCGGGTAGAGGTGCGGCAAATCTGACTGGACTTACCGATTTTCGCGACACCAACAGAAAAAACCATGCGACCTCACCCAGCCCCTCCTGCCTCGCAAAACGTCAGGTGAGATAACCCTGTCACTACTAATCATTAGTAATTCCATATAGTTTTTTTTTCTCGACGACGTCGGTACATTGCTGATGGTTGTGTTGTTTTATCGGTCACCACGCTGCTGTCAACACCCTGCTGTTGAACCTCTAATTCCAAGTAGCTTGGCCCCAAATTGCGTGCGCTATTCTAACAACTTGGTTCTATGTACAAGACTCTGGAAAATAGCGAATTGCATTCCGTTACTGCTGTTCTTGATCTCGGCGGGAGACTTCGTGCGAGAGAATGTTCTTTTTTCTATATGGAAATGAACTGAACGTAAGAAATGTACCTGTAAATAAACACGTAGTTGCTACAAGTTTATTAGTAAGCTATGCTGGGTGGAGATTAGAGATTCACCGGGAAGAGGACGCACGGGTGGAGTCCACGATTCGGTCACGATTAGGGTGTATTTAACGGACATGATGCGATCAATCCAAGCTCCTCACGATTCTCCCGGAATATATGAAAACGCAGGAGTTACAGTGCTGGTTTGATGGGGAGCGTGAGTGCCTCCCTCGGCTGCTGCTGCTGCTGCTGCAAGCGCTGGAAACACCTGTTGCCTGCGCCTGCCCGCCACGGGTCGCTCACCAAAGTGTAACCCTTCTGCGTTTGTAGAATCGTCTGTATACCAGATATTCATTGGAGACTTCGAAGGGAAACATTGTCGAACGTATGTGACGATTGCAGCAGCGGCCACCCGAAGCATTCAACCAAGCGAATTTCCCCGAGCGGCAAATGCAAAGAGAGATCCGACATGCGCGCGGTATGATAATAGCCGTACTGCTGCGTGCTCCCAATAACATTGACGGTTTATAGAACCTCACCTTGCATCATGTTCGTCGCGAGAGTTCACATGTCCTTCATATACTTGGGTTCCCGTTCCCAATGAGGTAAGCCAAATACCTGGTACGTTAAACGCTGGTACACCAATGGGATTGCCACTCTAGTGCGGTCCCGTTTACGTTGCGTTCCCACTCTAATGCTGCTAAACGTTCTTGTCACGCGTCTCAATTTATATTGGCCCCAGCAAAATTCTTGAACAGTTGCATGTACGCAACTAAACTACCGGTATTGAATACTGCTGGACGCCAAGTACTGATGGGGTGCAACAGCAGTTTGTCATATACAACGACACCTTCTTCGCGACCCACGACCCAGAGAAGGCGAGAGTAAACAAACGCTAACGTTACGTAGCAGCTGTGTACGCGCGGACCGATCGTGCTGAGCCCTTGTCGGACTGCAACTCTACCCCCCGGGTTGTTGTTGTTGTTGTTTTTGTTGTTGTTCGGACACTTGCGGCATTACCTCTCAACCAAGCAAGCGGTAGCAGGCACTCTGAATAGTCCGTAATTCGATGTTGTCACGTTTCCTCTCTCAGGACCAGAAAAGGTTGACACACACTACGTGAGACTTAATACACCCTATACGGGACTTGGAAAAAAACGTTGCCGAAGCAACGGACGGTTTTCACGGCATCGACCACCCGAGGCGGCCCGGGCCGCTGTGACGGGATAAGGAAATAGTGTTTGAGCTGCAACGTAAGGAGCTGGCAGCGGGACACCCGCACAGCACGCATGGGTGTCATACTCATGCTGCTTGCTGCATGATAAGACTATCATCATTCGCACATATTACTACACGAGTAGAACGTTGGCTAAGCCCCTGCTGGCCGTGGAAGTCGGCCTGATTTTTCCTTATTGTATACCCGCACGCCTCATGCAATCGGCCGTGAATGTGGTTGAGATAACGGCCAGGTGTATGGTCGATGTCTGATTTATTGCGCATGTGTCATGGCATTGCGATATGATGTACCATGGCAATTAAAGCTGCATGCCGTGGCACGTCTTACGACAATGCCATGGTATGTCTTGGCAATACCATGAAACATGCGACATAGAATTGTCATCGCATTGCAGTAAAACATGCGTCGGCATTGCTATGGCATGCCATGGCACGGTTATGGATTTTAAAGGGGACAACGTGCCATGCCACACCGCGGAGGCGCCATGGACGTGTCATGGCAGTACGTGGCGATGCCACGGTCATACACTCCCAGTCCATGGGAATGCCATGAACGACCATGGGCAACGCAACGGCAGCCATGGGCGTCCGTGGTCATACCATATCAACGCCATAATCATTCACGGAAGTACCATGACAACGCCATGAATATTTACCGAAATATCACGGCAATACCGTGGTCATCCGTGGCAACACCACGGTCTTCCATGGCCATGCCATGGTAGTCCATCGTTATGCGATGGCGATCCCATGGTAAAGCTATGTTGCCGCTGGGTGTCGGAGGATTGTATGGTCGGGAATGGTTGGCTTGGCTTTGCTTTAGAGCCACCGAAGCAGACCTGCCTGCACCATCCACCTCCAAATCTTCCATGCTTGCCATGCCTTGTGTGTACAAGGGATGCGTGTGTGTCCGGTTTCTTTGAGAACTCATACCTGACACCTGATTGCTGGTGTTTGTCTCCACACGTTATACTTGTTTCTGTAGAATATTTTTTCCATTTTGAGTCATTTGAAAAATAAACAGTCTAGTCTAGTGATAAAAAACAAACTTCATTGTTGATAATGAAAGAAATGCGGAGGAAATACCATATACAACGCAATTCTGTCGCACCCAGCAGTCCGGCAACCTCCTCTTTGTTGTTGCATCCAAATGAAGGTGGTTACAATACCGATCAGATGCATCCATGTGATGGTCACATGACGAGAAAATGAGCAATCCGGTTGAATATAAACTTCCCCAGTATTAAGATGCGGAAAGACAGAAACTGTGCTTGGACGTCAGGTTGGAATGGGAACAACTGCCAAGTAAGGGGACATAAAACAGTCCGGAGGGAAACAAGTAGTGAGATGGTGAAAACTCAGAACAGGAACAAGACACTTCACGGCGGAACCGTAGACAGTGAAAAGAGAAACCAAGGATACGAGCCTTCGGAAAACCGCGGTCGGGAACGAAATCACACAGTTTCCCGTTTCTGTCTCGTGAACATGCCGACCTTTACGGCCAACCCCCGTGCTCTAGAATGAAAGCTGAACTTTTCGTCACAAATAATTTGTTTCAACAGCTCGCCCTTCGCCGGCAGCGGCTGATAGCTCAGCAGGAGCATGCGCGGTAATGTCGGGACGGGATATTGTGGTCGATACGGGAACTAGACGAGACGCAAACAGGAAGCAGTGTGATACTTGGTTCCCCACCGCGATTTCCGATAGTTCTTGTCCTCTTGGCTATATTTTCCCACCGTCCACGGTCACGCTGTGAAAAGTATTGTTGCCGTCCCGACCTTTTACTATCCCACTGCCTATTCCCTTGCCGATTTTTTCTAGTCGCATTAACTGGCCAGTTGTTCTGATCGCAACCCGACGCCCAAGCACAGTTTCTTCCATTTCGCATATCAATAATGAGGCAGTAACTGCCAGTCTATATACAACCGGAGAGCTCATTTTCTCGTCATATGACCATCACATGGATGCATCCGATAGGTATTATTGTAAACACCTTTCTTGGTTCGGATTCAACAACAAAGAGGAGATTGCTGGACTGCTGGACACCATCGAATTCCGTTCTATACCGTATTTCCTCCGCCTATATTTAATCAAACATAAGAAATTGTTGCTTTTCACAATCTTTTCTTCAACCCCCAAAAAGGAGGAATATATTATACAGAAACACGTAACCAATGGGAAGACAAATGCCAGCCAGCATTAAGGTGTCAGCTATGAGTTGCAAAAAAAAACTAAAAAACACTCACTCCCTCTGCACACGCAAGACATGGCAAGCATGGAAGTGTTCGAGGTGGATGGTGTAGACAGGTCTGCTTCGGCGGCTCTAAAGCAAAACTAAGTTAAGATTGCTCACCAATCTCCTAGCCGTTATCCCGACCATATTCCTGGCCGATCTCCAGACATTTTCTCTGATTGATGTGCCGACCGGGTTTACAATCCCTTCTCGTCTCGTCCCGCCGGGAAGTCGTGTACGGTGCTACCCTTTCGTCCGGTCAACCAATGGCTTCCCACCTTCCTTCCTTTCCTGTACCAATCCCGCGGTAAACAAAGGGGAACTGTTCCCCATGCCGTCCCTCCGCCTTCGCCCGGCGAGACGGCACCGCACGGTGCCTTGGCACGGCACGGTGCCTCAGTACGGCACGTGCCCGCGGATATTTCGTATGATGTGACAATCGTACACCTGTACGTGTGCCACGTTTGGAATGCTTTTTTTTCCAGGGGAATTTTCCACTCCAGTGACTAGAGCCTGTCTTGTGACAACGGTCTTGATTGGGAGAGTTCATGAAGGAACGACAACAAAAACAACAATTTGAGGTTCTGACTTTTCTTTCTCGTAAAATGAAGTTATACATATTGTGCCGTGCCGTACATACCTTGCCCTCTTCAAGGAATCCGTGTACAAAAACTTGGTAAATGTAAGGAACCTGATTTTTACGCCCGCCGTGTTTCAGCACGTCATCCGCTACAATGGACGCCACACACTGAAAGGGTCCACCTCAACTTCCGCTTGAGATACAGCACCAAGATTTCTTCAGAACGGTTTGTGCTCTCCTGGTTACAGTTCTGCCATATGAAACGGCCATCGGTGCCGGTATGAAGGACCTTACTTTCCCAACGCACCTTATTGACCCGTTAGAAGGGGCCACCTGCTTCATTATACATGATTCAATTTACAGCTGATACATACGCTGAAAAATTGAGCTAATTTTGGAGCTGCAACTCACAATAATAATAGTAGTCACGCCATGTAGAATAGGTTATACTGCTGCACATGTCCATTCGAATGCTGAGCACTTTTGGCATCGCACTGTTTACATGGAGGCAAAACACTTCGAGGTAGACCAGGATTGTTGAATGAGTTGGAAATGGGTTACCACGCAAGAAACCACCGCCCGCTTGGAAGATTTTTTAAACAGGTTGCATCGACGACGGCGAAAATGCAAACTCCGAATGATGCATCTCATACAACTAATTATCTTGAACAAAATGTTTAGACTATATGCCCGTCAATTTTTTGTGTGTGTGCGCCCTCGTCGTTGGAGAACAGTAGCCGCGCGATCGTGTCAGGTATTCTTTCGTCGAGGAGATGCACCGTCTTGCGCGCGGTGTGCATGTATAACACTTGCGGTACGTTCGGGTTTATCGTTTTGTATTCCGATGCGGGCAGGCTTCCTCCGTGTAGTAGGTGGATCTTGTCCATAATATATTTGTTGATGGTGTTTTGTTTTGAACTTTTTCCGAGTGCATGGACCAAGGCCACGGTAGGGGGGGGTACTCATATTTTCACTGGTGTGTTTGAGCCACTCGCACGAGTAGCTCTGTACCCTACGGATGAAGATGGTTTAGGAACTTGGTTTGCCGCAGCTTAGATCACCTTTGCATTGCGGATTGATTTCGTCAATGTAAAACATAGAGAAAACGTAAGATTGCATAGGAACAAAGGGGTTACTCGCGCGAGTGACCCCTAGCCACTGAAATAAAACGCCCAAAAGGGGACCCCCCTACCGTAGCCTGGGTCATGGTCGACTGTAACCATCTACGAGTTTCTATGCCCCCTCGCCGACCAAGCGTTGTTGTACTGAGCCATCGGTTTTTATTTACGCTGTTCTGGCGTTTCCCTACAATGTTCCTCTTTTCCGGGCACGATGCACGTTAAGAAGGTATCGCAACGGCGAAAATTTAGCACGTCATAATTGGTCAGAGCGGCCAAGTACATGCGAGTCACCTACACAACAAGATGGGTGATGTCATCCACTGGTCCAGGCATTATTAAAAGGATATGTTGGCGGTTGATGAAGGACCAAGGCTACGGTAGGGGGGGTACCCCCATTTTCACCGAAGTGTTTGAGCCACTCGCACGAGTGGCTCTGTACCCCATGGATGAACATGGTTTAGGCACTTGTTTTGGCGCAGCTTAGATCACCTTTGCATTGCGGGTTAATTTCGTCAATGTAAAACATGAAGAAAACGTAAGATCGCATAGGAACAAAGGGGTTACTCGCGCGAGTGACCCCTAGCCACTGAAATATAAGGCCCAAAAGGCGACCCCCCTACCGTAGCCTGGGTCGAAGACGGAGGTGGGCGGACGCGGATCGTCTTCGAGAGTTCTTCTTCTGGTGCACTTTAATTCTACTGTAGTAATAGGGAGCAAGGGGACCAACCATTAGCGATGCAACGTCGCGCCTGCCTGTTTGTGTACTATAGTCTTGTTGGGTGTTAGTTCCACGCGATGTGCTGATTCGGCGCCGACGTTGACGTCTTTGTGTCAGCCAACTATATTTGACCGATTTTGTTGAGCCTGCCTGCGGGTTCTATGGAAGTGTTTTCGCCCCCCCCCCACGTATGTTCCAGGCGTTTTTCGGCCAATCGAGCCTTTTCGCAGTAGTTTTTTTTTGTGATTCCGTGAAGCTTTTATGCATATACGGAGGGGAACTCTCTAAATGAAGTTTGCTATGGCGTGTTGTTTTTGATTTTGAAGGAGGTTGTGTGCTTGGATATTGGCGTCCATGATGTACTCTGAGCGTTTACGGAGGGGAACTTTCGAAATGAGGTTGGGTTCGCGTGTATTTACCTTTTGTTTCGCCGGAGGGTGTGCGCCTGGACAGTGGTGCTTTGGTAATACGGGGCTCTAGCCATACACGTGGAGAAACAGGTGGTTTGTTACCACAGATTCGTTCCCATAGGTTGTCACAGATGCGCACGTGAATACGTAGATAAATACATGAGTTGGTTGAGGAGATACTGGCCTGCTTTCTCTTGCCGCCAGCGTTAGTGAGCAGGAACAAGGGTGCTATAAATGTTTTTTTTTGTTTTTCGGGGTAAACAATGGTTAACTTTGGTCTTACCGGCTGCCCATTGGTTCAGGCCTGTGCTGTCCTGCGGTGTTCACACGGGGTACGCGTTGTGAGAGGGTTTTAAGTTATTCTCGACAGAAGAATATGTGTCCATTGTTTCGACAGTGTTTCTTGTAGCGTACAACACTTAATACATACTACGTATATGGTGTCTAGAGAACTTTGAATGCGCAACACGGTCTCCACCATTGCGTCATCCTTCTCGGCATCAATTCTCTACTGTCGGCGTTGGTAATGGTTGTATATACTGCAAATTGCTTAGGTGGGCATTCCCGGCTTTTCAACTAAAAGGGCAGAAAAAATGGGCACAGTTGTCCTGTGCCTTTCGGGTTGGATTGTCGGTGCAATGTGTACTGGTGTCAAATCACACTACAGAGGCAGGTGGTACATGCGTTCTTGCATTGCAGCAAGCGTGTGAACGTACTGCCTAGGTTGAACTTGACGGCGTGCAGTATTGAACTGTATGTACGTGTGTAATCATGGGGTTTGTACAGCTCGTTGTCGATCCCTCATTTTATACGCAGCACGTACGTTGTGGCACGTCGTGCGGAGATCATCAGCATACGCGGGTTTTTCTCGCTTGTGCAACTCTGTTAGTGGCAGTTTATTGTGGATTGATTGTCTCGACCGACAATGTGTAACCGTCGTTTAGCACATTTTGCGTTGTTTAGCGTTTCCTGCCAAAATGTGTTGTTTAGCAACTCAGCGAGAGCACGGTTAGCGTATGCGATATATCCCCCAAAGTACCTGGTAGTGTACAACGAGGATGTACAACATCTCCCAAATAGTGAGCCCATGCAACCTTAGCGCCCGAAACAATTGCCCAATGTGTGTTATTCTGGCTTGGGATTCACATCATCATCAAACATCAAACATTCTACACAAACTTCGAGGTACACCCCAGATTGACCGATGTGGCAAATATTGAGAGGTTGTACAACGAGTTCAGAACTAAGCGCCTTGGCAACTTTCGTGCTGAAACATTTTGTGAAACACTTGCGATTTTTGACAGATTCGCAACCTCAAGCAACACAAAGCCTGCACAAAGCTCGAGAAACGCTCCAGGTTGAACTATGTAGGGTCACATGAAATTGTGCATTGTATTCAGGAATATGAATTTGACAACCGTCGTGACGAACCATGTCGTGCAATCCGTGTGATTGTGGCAAGATTCACAACTCTAAGCAGCACACAGGTTGCGCGAACTTCCACAAACGCTCCACGTTGAACTATGTGGGGTAGAACCAGGTTGCACAATAATATGTGGGACCTTGTGACTGATTGCGCAGGAGGGCAGTCCGGCCACCTGTGCCGCCGAGGTATTCACGCACGGATACGTTGAACGTATTTGTACATATCTTGCTTTAGGAACTTTTCAATGTCTCAGAAAAGATGAGTTTCTGGCAGTAATATTGTGCAGCATCTCTCTACTGAGAATTTCTCAGGCACCTCGTAGATTTGTAACGAGATTTCGTGTACTCCACAAACTGCAATCGACAAGATAAACGACAGCGCCCATACACCTGAACGCGGCGAGCTCAGTACGGGCTGCAATCTACCCTCAACGTGCTGTGCTCACGCCACAACAGGCGATGTTCACCGGGCGCGGAGCAGTCTTCTGTTAAAAATATGTTCGGTTGCTGGTGAATAGAAAACAAAAACGAATACCGTCAATCTCTCCCGAACAAGCAGAAAATAGACGTGGGAGCGCGGATCTGACGGAAGACCGCAGGACAACGCAGGCAGTCTCTCGCGCCGTGGAGCAAGGACAAACACTCGTCCGCGTTGTCACCCAAACAACGAGTTGGGCTTGTCCGGAATGGTGAAGGTGGACCGTGGGTTATCGCTGCCTCGGCATCGAGGGAAAATCGCAGTTGTTGCAGAGCGTAAACCAAGGCTTGACGACATTAACCTATTGCACTGCGTGGCAGACATCAGCTAGAAGCATGTTGGTTTATTTTCATGTTCCCCAGAGCGATGGTACAAACATGTCTTTAGAAATATCCCCAATAGCATAGCTTGGATACGTTTCCGTTGAACATCGCACCGCCACGACCAACAGCCCAAGGCCAAATATATCAAAACAGTCTAAAACAAACTGAACGGCCAAGCAACTGCCATAAAGTTCGCATGGAAATGCTTCGACCTGTCGCCAAAGGTTTACGGAAAACTTGGGCGAATCATAAGCGTCTAGAACTGGCAAAAAATGCCATACAATGTCAGCTTCAGACTTTGGAACATTCAGCGTCAACAAGCCACTGCCGTTAGATGGTTGCTGGGAGAAGTCAACATATATGTACGATTTCAATGAAAGCAGGTGTTGTTCATCTGTTGCACGGCAGGATGAGCGTTGGCGTCAATCATTCCAAATATATAAATGAAGGCCAGTTTTGTTTCGTCACCCAAACGTTTGTCAACATCCAAGAGCGTTGCCTTTGTTAGAATGGTCTTTCAACCGGTTTGGGGTTCTCCTGTTTGTCACTACTTATGTACAACGAAAACCACCACGCACAAGTAACTGTGAATATGTAAAGATGAGAACAGTGCCCTGCCTCGAACGTGATGGCAGTATTCCGCTGAAACCATAGTGGCCACAAGATACCCCTCAGTGCAAACACAAGTGCTACCGCAGTCTCTCGCGGGCATCTACCGCACCTCCTCTATATATAAACAACAAAAAACGTTTCATGAAACGTTCGACGCTTTCTGTTGTATTTCTTAGTCTTACGTTTGGAAGTCGATACGCAGGCAAAGCTTTGGTGTGCCCCTAGCACGAGAACCCGCTGAAAATACTACAAATTGCACAATATGTTAGACATTACACTGCGAACTTGTTTAACCCCACGCTAATTTAATTAACCCCCGCCCACCCCTCCTCCCTAACCCTCATCAACTTACGGTTAAATAGAAATACACTCAAGAAAAGTATGCACCCCCCCCCCCCTTCTCAACTTACAGGCTTACCCTCCCCCGCTGCCTGACCCATTACACATAATTTGCCACAGGTTTACACACATGAAAAATACCCTCGCGATGAACCGTTATAACCCCCCCCCCCCCCCCCCCCCCCTCCTCCCAACGATGAAACAGAAACGATGAAACAGATAAGTATACTATTACACTGCTGTGACATTGAGTAACCCCACGCCAATTTAATCCCCCCCCTTAACCCCCATCAACTTACAATTACATAAAAAATAAAATCTTATTATTAGCTCTTCCCCCCCCCCCCCCCTCCCCGCTTTCATCTACCACACCACAAACTTTACGACACACCAGATTACACTTGGACGACCTTGTCTTTGGAAACCTCAAGACCTCATCACACACCATCAGGAACAAGACGCGTAACCAAAAGTAGTCAGGCATTTAGACCCCCGATCAATCATGCCACGGATACGGGGTAAACGTAGACCCCCACGACCATTTAAATGGGACGATGCATCTCCCTCAGGGATAATGCGAAATGAATTTGTACGAACTAGACAGGCAGTGATGTCTAACCATCCGGCGCTAAAAAGGATTTGGAGGATTCGGAATGCTTGGTTGGCAAAGGGTAAAGGGGAAAGGGGGGATTTGCCACCAGGAGCACTTTGCCAGCAAAAAAGTGGGAAAACATTTCAAAAATGGCGCGTTGTTCCCGGCCCAGGTGGAAGACGCCAAGTCGCTGACAAGGACACATGTTCTATTTACGCCATAGTCCATTTGAAAAACGGGAAAACATACGTGGGACGAACGATCAAGAGCCCGTACGCTAGATTCCAGGAACATATTTCCACAACAGACGCTCTAGGTAGAGAAATCAAGGCGGATCAAACCAAATTTGTAGTCGTTCTCCTGGAAATAGTTCCCCGGTGTTTAGAGGGTGTGGAGAACTCAGGGACACCACTCCATTGGCGAGAAAGAGAAAACTCATGGATTAACCGATTGCACACACGCGTAAAAGGATACAATACACGTAGGGAAATCGCGAAGAGACAACTCCCACAGATACCAACACATGGCTTTGGGATTAGACGGGTCAGACGCTCTAGGCATAAATCGCGTATTTCTAAGATAGCGCACAATGGGCGGATGTTTCTGTCTAGAGACTGGCAGCGTAGGATTAATTACTTTGCCGGACTTGTTAATAATAGACCACACTTGGTGGATTCGTACATCTTGCACTTGGCCCCCAGAAACTTGCTCCGTATGATCAAGTACATAGGACAACACGGCCTTCCCGGTAACGTCCAAAATGCTTTCAATGCACTCAGGAAACGCTACTTGAGCTCGTTCCCGACGCCTTCGGTCCAACCGGTGAAAGTACCTAAGTTAATCGTCATGGGATTCACTAGTGAGATTGCCAACGTAGTCCCCCTGCGCGGATTACCGATGCGGCCAAATATATATTACGTAGGATACCCCCTGTATGCGTTGGGTTTCGGGAGAGTATTACAGAAACAATTCCATGTTTCAAGTATGGCCAGACCTTGGATTCTTTCTTCCTCAATGCCAGCGCCGTAGCACGCGACATCAACCAGGATTTTCGGTGTATTTGCGGGAATTCTAGATGGTCTAAGTATGCCGTATGTATTAAGGATGGTTCCCTTTGTGCATTAACAACGGATGCATGAAGTAACTTAAGCAAAAGATGCTGAAGCCATACTTAAATTGCAGGCCGGGTTTAGATTAGATTATGCGGAGGAGAAGCATACAGCACCATTTTATGTACAATTGGTCACGGCCATTGAGGAACATGTAGCCGAGATCTGCAGCAACTTAGCAATCAACTACGTGGATACTTTAGACTGGAGGAACACGCTATTTGAAGAAATACGTAGGTGTTTAGAATACGCAGAAGATGCTGCTGAAACTCGTCCAGTAACAGGCAACATCGACATTTCGGCAGCCAGACACGCATTCGAACAGGCGCATAAAAGTGTGGTCATCACCAAAGTGGACAAAGCAGCAAACTGCTTGAGCGTCATGTGCAAAGCCTGTTATGCGAGAGTAACCACAGAAGAGTTGAGTGGTCCAGGATATACACGAGTTGAGAGTGAATTGTTCCCAGACCTCATAGAAAAAATCACGACGAAGCAAATTACGTATTTGCTGAAGGAACATTTACCGATACCGATGGTCATGGTGAAAATCCAAGATCCTCAAAATCTACACAAACACAAGTATGTCAAAAGATACTCTACGCAGATACCGGTTAGATATCTTTTGCCCAAATTACACAAAGCGACCCCAGCTTTCCGGGGTATCACAGCGTGTTGTGGCACAACCACAGAAGGCGTAGCTAAGATAGTAAATGCAGTACTCGTTGGCATTAGACCAGTACTAGATGCTTTGTGGCGTCAAGAATGTATTCGTATCGGTTTGGTTGCAAACAAGAGTTGGATTACTTCAGGTGGGGCTGAGATAGTAGATGTTATGAAAGATTTGGACCACAAAGCAGCGATGGCAAAAAACGGACTGCCTCACCACCTGGAAACTTTTGATTTTGTAGCCATGTACACTAACATTCCGGTCAAATGTCTTAAACGTATCATGGGCGAGTTACTGGACTTGGTATTCACGTACCAAGAAGCAAAAGACGGTTTCAAATCGATGTATATTAAGTATGGGTTCAAAAATAATGAAAAGGAACCGAAGATCAACAAAATACACTGGTCTCTCAACCCTCCTGTAAATGCTAATGGAACAACCAACAACAAAAGGGAATTTAATATTGGTCAAGCTAAACTGTGTGAATGGATTAACTTCGTATTAGACGAAGGGTTTGTACAATTTGGAGGAGCGATAAATAAGCAATCATCGGGCATATTCATGGGCACTGCACCCGCACCCGATTTGGCGAACGATTTTGCGTTCATGCATGAACTCAATTTCCTAAAAACTATGATAATAGATATTTGCTCGATACGAGAAACAACATTGAACCTCTTTACCCTTTAGAGTTTATTGAACAGTACGGTAGTAACACTAAGAGATTCATAGATGACATACTTACGGTAGCACCAGGCTTACCAAGTAGGAAAGGCCCTACCTTTGAACAAATTATCAAGCGGGAAGGAGGGGAGGGGGGGGTGTATGGTGGAATGTACCCAGAACACATCCTGGATGACGAGGGTGAGCAGGTTGCGAACCCTGTATCTATCACCAAGGAACAAAGAGGGCAAACAGTGCATTTCCTGGATATGGAAATTCTTCAAAGTACTGCTGGAGTATCGCAAATTCGAATGTATGATAAGCGGGACCACATGGAGACGCTGAAGCAGTACCGTAGATACCCCCACATTGAAACACGATTATCAAAAAAGTGTTTGTATGCGACCCTTCATTGCCAACTTTGTCGATTTGCAATTAGGTGCTCGGAAATCCATTTCTTCCAAGTAGCAGCTGCTAAGTTGATGACGGACATGATTAGACATGGTTATGCCAAGGAACGTTTGAGGAACAAACTCCACAATTTCCGCCAAACATTTTTCAAAAACTCACCAATAAAGCCGACTATTAAAAGAGTGCATGACCCGGTTGTACGTGAGAAGTATTGGTGGTTGGTCACTGAAGGAGTTTGGAAATGTATCGAAAGGGAAGGTCAAGCACCCGGGCATGATAGACTGCTGAGTGAGGAGTGGGTACGTCTTTGTACGTTACATGGTTATAAGGAATGAGCGATTAAATTGCAGAAGTTATACATGATTTATGGGAACGGCCACTTCGCCTGTCCCTCGAACGTTTATTTTTACAAAGTGTCATAGAGGAATGAACAACCACCTTTTAGGGGAATAGATCGATATAAGAGTTTTGGAAAAGGGGGAAGGGGGGGGGGGGGGGGGGGGGGGGGGGTATTTTCGTGGATAAGTGGAAACGTAGTCACGTAAGCATAGCCGTAGACATTAGAGTCTGAGAGCGTAATGCAACGTCGTACCTAAATAAACAATGTGTGCGGACATGTTGAGTCGAGTTATTCGGATGTGTGTGGGTTGGGAAACGGGTACATATGAGTGTGGAAGTGAGTATGGACTGTGCATGTCGAGTACTGGGTATTTGTGGGTTGAAAAAAGGGTGTATATAAGCATGGACGTGTTCAACCTACGTTCGTAGGTTACAACGTCTTTATTAAACATCTGAGGATTACAAAAACGTTTTCACAAACAACATTGTTATGTATGGATTAATCTGTCTTCTCGACGACGTCGATTGAGGAATGTTAATTATAACCAAGTTTCTCAACTATACCAACGCAAAACATACATTCATGACGTACATATCAAACACACTACCTAGAACCGAAATATTTCAGGAAATTAACAACGCCAAAAACCCTGCCAAAACATGGTATGTCCACGGAAACAACGAACGTTACTGAGTCCAAATTACGCCTGAATGCATCTCGCACTTTCCTTCAAACGACCCACATCGAAATCCGCCAGAGGATTGAACACTTCCACGTGCTGGAGATCCCGCTGCTGCAATTCACCCCCTTCCCCCGGCCCCCGCCCTCCCCCCCCCCCACCCTTCCCTCACCAGATAATGGACTTACAGACTTCATTTGATAAACTGATGCATTACCTTCCACGAATTTTATAGTTTCCGTCTACAGACTGACTAACGTCACCCTGTTGACCCGGATAGCTACACTGTAGTTGCAAGTGGAGTCGCCGAAACATTCCTAAACCTCCCACAACTCATCACATGTCACCCACCCACATGGCGGGATACTCAATAAGCAGACTACCTATACATACCAACGATTTCCTGTGAAATTTCCCCCCCCCCCCCCCCCCTCCCTTTCCCCCCCCCCCCCCCCCCCCCCTTTTTCTTAAACCCTAACCTCACTCCGTATTTCGATTCAACCCACACTCTGTAGCGAAATCAATAGTACACACATAGCCGAACTATGAAGAGTAACGGTATCATAAGTGCATTATGATACCGCTACAACCCATAGTTGTCAAGGCTGGTTACTGCATGTCTATCTTCAGGGATGAATATGCATTTGACCATACTTGACAAAAGCCGCGAGGGGGAACGTTGAAATTCCCAAACGTCCCTCGCAACTTCGTTTTAGGCCCCCCGAAGCAGTTTTCTCGGCGTACAAAAATACGTTTTGCAGATATATACAATAAAACTTCGTCTTAGGCCCCCCGAAGCAGTTGTCTCGGCGTACTAAAATTCGTTTTGCAGATATATACAACAGCCCCCCCCCTTTTCCCCCCCCTTTCCCCCCCCCCCCCCCCCCCCAACCATTGTACACCAATATATGTTCGAAAACACGATTCTGATACAATACGATAATGAAGTCTAGAACATCGAACAAAAAGTACGTGTGGAAAAAACCACGTGGTTGCAAAACAAACAAGACAAAGTAATATGTATTCGAAAACACCACCCTGATACAATACGATAACGAAACCTAGAACATCAACCAAAACGTACACGTGTAGCAAAAACTACGTGGTTACAAAATAACATGTATTCGAAAATACCGCTCCGAAACAACACGATAACAAAGTCTAGAACATAAACCAAAACATATATGTGTAACATCAAAAACGCGTAAAGCACCACTTTGAAACAATACGATAACCAAGTCTAGAATATCAACCAAAACATACGTGAAAAACCACGCGGACACACGACACACTAGAACCATATATACGTCCGTATACGAACACCAGTCAAAAGGTGGAACCCATATACCCTGGGTTCCAAATTGAGGACCCTACGAGTCTGAAACATCACATAGTCCACATAAAGTCTTCACACAAACCTAAAAATGCGTCACAACTGCTCGTTGCCATATGACAGGTTCATCAAGAACGCAAGAACAAACAGAACGAGAGGCAGGGTAATCGAAGCAGCGCAAATCATTATAGCATTCGCCCACCACATCACCTCCTTTGAAATTGGTTTGGGCATCAGCGAACTGGGTCCAACGCATGCCCGTAGTGTCTTAGGTGGAGTGAGGAGCGGTATTAAAAATCAACTGCGCTGCTCGATAACCTGTTCCTGACCGTCGGTATACTGAACAATCTTCGGGCCGCGTCTTCTCTGTGTCAGATGTGTGAGGAATTTCTTTGTCATTTTTCAAGCAAGCGGTTGCGTTGGCATATACTACCTGGCTTGATGTAAAGGAAAGGAACACCACTGAGCGATCATCTACTGCATGTTAGGGCATGTTTTCATGAACACCACTAACAAGAGCACCAGACATGGACGCGACATCTACAGGACTACAACATCTTCGACGACAGTGGGGAGAAAACAGGACGTATAAGTGTACACTATATAGTCTATAATAATGTGGAAAGTAAGTACAGACAGGGATGTTAACACTGCGGTAAACCACACGACCAACCTATTACGCATGGTATTTCGTGCCTCCATCCGCTTACATGATTGCCTGACAACCTCTACTATTCCAAACGCAGTGGAATGTGCCTAATGAAGTAAAGTCACCCTCGCGTTCAATAGTGGTGACATCGCACGTCCACGTGAGACAACCTTTACGAAACGCAGTAGCATATGCCTGACGAAGTGAAGTCACCCTCGCCTTCAATAGTAGTGACATCGCATATATATGACGTTGCATGCCCACCTCAACAGCTGTATTTGTAAGATGTATC
Organism: Undaria pinnatifida; assembly: GCA_012845835.1. Classification (NCBI taxonomy): domain Eukaryota; class Phaeophyceae; order Laminariales; family Alariaceae; genus Undaria; species Undaria pinnatifida. The sequence continues at coordinate 186,815 of JABAKD010000006.1, read as the reverse complement.
TCTGTCTTAGAATTAGCGACCTCAGAGCCCCACAGCGGCACGGTAAAAATCATGGACGTGAAATCGCACATTTGAGACAATAATAAGTTGAAAAGGAAGCACAAGCAGACGTGATACACTGCCGACCCATCGCATACCCTCCTGAGACGACCTCTACGAAACACAGTACCATTTACCTCACGAAGTAAAATCACCCTCGCGATCAATAGTGATGACATCGAATATATATGACATCACGTACCCACCTCGCCTGATGTATTTGTAGGACGTATCTCTGACTTAAAATTGACGACCGCAGAGCCCCACATCGACAAGGTAAAATCATAGGCGTGAAATCGTACATTTTTTGAGACAAAAATAATTTGGAAAAGGAAGCACAGGCGGATGTGTTAAAATTGCAGTAAACAACCTTACCAACCCATTACGTAGGGTATTTCGTACATACCGTCTGCATGATCGCCTCCCCACCTATGCCAAGCGAAGTATTACTAACGAGGTAACGTGATTGAGCGCGTGTATACCAAGTATGACTAATGAGGTAACGTAATTGAACACATGTATACCAAGCTTTCCTTTAAAACTGACGATTCGCATCCCTACCTCTAATGCTCAATGACGGAGACAGCACATGGCCACATACATCACCTCGCATGCTGTATTTGGCAATACGTATCTCTTGCGCATAATTAGCGATGTCGATAATAACGGAATGATGGTGACAAACAGTGCATGACCAAATCACCTCGCCTGTTGCATCTGACAATACGTATCTATTTCTTATAATTAGCGATGTCAGAAAATAATGGTACCTACAAATATTCTATAAAATATTCTAGCTTTCGATCGATGTATCATACAACAACAAAATATGAAGATTTAACACGTTATTTACTAAACTTAAACACTGGGTTGCATGCTGCATCTAACATCAAACCTTCTAGAATAGTAAACATTACAAACCCGATGATATAAAGGGATGTCTTATTGCTTCAATCGTCAGGTTTGTCCCCTTTGAGAATTTATAGTTTCCGCGCACATATTGAAATGTCCCGCCCGCCGCCCCCCCCCCACCCCCCCCCCACCCCCCCCTCCCCTCCACCTCCACTGACCTCTTTTTCATAACAAACCCCAACCCTCACCCCCCCCCGCCCCTCCGTCCCCCGATCCCCCCCCCCCATTCCGCCTAGTCTGTCCAAACGCCCCACTCCCAATCAAAATCGGCCTGAGTAATAAACACCTATACGCAGTTGATATCACGTCATTATCTTTCTGACCATCCATGACGTAGTTTTCAATTATATCCCCCCCCCCCCCCCCCCCCTCCAACGCCCCCTCTTTTCCGACCACCTACACGATCGCCTAGACCTAGCACCACGCGTATAACAAGCTGCTACATATCTTTGATCTCACAGCCGAAGTGTATTTGAATATTATTTGTGACCTAAACCTCCTAAAAATCTCCCTCCCCCCCCCCTCTTGCTCTCCCTTACTCAAACGCCCCACCAAATATCAAAATCCGCCACATTAATAAATACTTCACGCACAGGATATCACCTCATTATCTTTCGAGAGCCATCCATGCCGCTGTGTTTCCCCCCCCCCCCCCCCCCCTCCAACGCCCCCTCTTTCCCGACCACCTGCACGATCGCCTAGACCTAGCACCACGCGTATAACAAGCTGATACATATCTTTGATCTCACAGCCGAAGTGTATTTGAATATTATTTGTGACCTAAACCTCCTAAATAATCTCCCCCCCCCCCCCCCCCTCTTGCTCTCCTTTACTCAAACGCCCCACCAAATATCGAAATCCGCCACATAAATAAACACTTCACGCACAGGATATCACCTCATTATCTTTCGAGAGCCATCCATGCCGCTGTGTTCCCCCCCCCCCCCCCCCCGCCTCGAACGCCCCCTTCTTCCCCATCACCCCCCCCCCCCGCCCCCACCCCCCACCCTCCCCCCCCAACCCATCCCAACCCCACCCCCTCGAACACTCCACCCTCTCTTTACTCACTGATTGTACGACTTACCCCAGGATATACATGATAAACTGATGTATTATTTCCAAAAATGTCACATTTATCCCCTCAAAATAATGTATAGTTTCCAGGCACATATCAAGCTGCCCCCCCCCCCCCCCCCCCCGCCCCAACCCCCCTCCCCCCCCCCCCCGCCCCCAATAATATACTGGTGCCAAAACCGTCAGATTTATCCCCTCGAAAGGATTTATAGCTTACATGCACAAATTGCCCCTTTCCCTCCCCCCCCCCCCCCCCCGCCCCCCTCCAAACCCGCTCGCTTTTGATCAAAACCAGGCCCCCCCTTTCCCTTCACAGCTGTCAGATTTTGTCCCCCTCAGAAACGGGTTTAATAGTTTCCGCGCACAGACTGACTACAATCAACCAGTTGACCCTGATAGCTACACTGTAGCTGAAAGGGGAGTCGCCGACCTATATCCTTAATGAGGACACACAACTCGTAATGCGCGCAATCGGAGTATCACACACAGCTTGCAAAGATGAGTTTCGACGAAATCTTCGATCTCACAGCTGGAGTGTATTTTCATTTTTATAACATATACCGAATGGCGGCTAATATGCTGTTACCAACACTAATCACAGCATAATCGTGAAATGGCGTTCTAAAACACTTGCACGACTCGAGGCTCTGACTCTGTACTTAGAGTTGCAGAGGTGGCATTGAAGTGTCTATCAAGATCACATGTGAAGGTGAACATAGCTTGAATAGTAGCGCTAATGTGGCTAAACGATCGAAAAAAAGAAAGTGTCAGACGTGGACGATGCGTTCCGTGGTTGTCACGGCACATTGCCCATCCTACAGACATATGTACTCTACTGGTCGCTGTACTAGCCGCCGATCCGGCTAATAGCAAGTCCCGGAATTGCTCCGTAAAGCGTTCTCAGATACTAACAGTGGTAGGATAGTGATTCTACATTGTAGTCAATGGTCCGAACTATACGTTTTGGAATCGACGCGTCGGCGACAAGGAACAAACTTAATCTCGCCTTATGTTACAGTTCTCAGGAAGTACACGAAAAATATTTTACTCCTGCAGAGTGACTACACATCAACAACGGCATGGATCCCGGATTTCATATTTATGCGGATCTTGACATCCATCATTTGATACGCCCCCTTTAAAGATTTCATAGGTACTCGAAACAAGAAAAGATGCTATGAGAAAATAACTTGATGTACTTTTTTGGTTTGCCGAGGGATATCCAAACGAACACGTTAGGGTGGAATATTTTAAGGAATATTCAAGGGATACAGCCGGGAGCTGACGTCCCAACCGGCGACGTCGTTAGAGAAATGGTGAGGGGCTGCCGTAGAACGGCGTCAATCGATATATCGATAATTGGGCGGCTAGTAATCTGAACCACTGGAACGTCCTGGGGCTCTGTCCCTGTGCTTATAGTTGCAGAGGTGACACCGAGGTGTCTGTTAAGATCACGTGTGGAGAAGAATAAATATGATAGTGTGAACAATGGCGCTCATGTGACCACAAAATCGAAACGTGGGCAACGTCGTCCCTCGTTGTCACGGCACAATGCCCATGCTACGGGCAGATGTGCTTTACCGGTGGTTGTACTAGCCGACGATCCGCCCTATAGCAATTCGCAGTAATGTTCCCTAAAACATTCTCAGATACGTATGTTGGTAAGCTAGTCATCCTACAATGTAGTCAATATCCGGAAATGTATGTAAGATACAATGCGTTGGTGAGAAGTAACGAACTCGATCTCGCTGCAATTGCTTTTGTCATGAATATACATAAACATTTTCAAGTTTACTCGGGCCAAACAACTGCACATCAACAAAGTTATGGATCCCGATATCCATACATGGATCCTAACATCCATAATTCAATACGATCAATGTGCCTGAAGTTTGAACCCCAAACAGAGCATGCGTGTGGTAGCAATTTCTGTTCTTGACTATCCCTCCTCAATTAACATGCATGCTAAATCACGTAGTGCAGGCGAGACTTGCCAAGATTATGCAACAAATAGCATGCCACAATGTGGCCTATACTGTGCGAACATTAATCTGGGGGAACGGACATATAGAGGACGGTTTCGCCAAGATGATAGTCGCTAGTCAAAGGACCGTGTTCGTCACACCTATCTCAGGAAATTTAGGTGCATTGGATCATGTGAATTTTCTGTTGTGCTGGGTGTGCCGTAACACAACCGATCGACAATGGACTGCTGTACTGAATATCCTGTCAAACGAACATGGACCTCCTTACTGTGCCCGAGGGTGTTGCTTTATGTAAAGGAAAACATCTCATTACTGTTTGCGGTCCTGCGCAAAAACTGCAGCTGCTCTACAAGCAGTACTGTGCGCACGGTTTAATGTTGCTTTTGATACAGTGCGGCAATTTTTGCTACTTTCCTCACCTCCGAATTCAACGGCTGAGTTGCTTGAACATGTAGTATTTCCGTCAATGTCCATCACTGAATTTCTGATACAAATTGCACCTGCGCGTGAGTCGAAAAAAATGATATCAGCGTCTTAATACAAGGCATCGGAGATACAAGTAGTCTACAGTTCCAGCTCTTGGTTGAAAAACATTATTATTTGATCAGTCTATGAGTCGTCGGGGGCACGATGGTACCTGCATAATTGCTGTACGTTTCGGATAACATTGGAAGCAGGTGAATCGTAACCATTCGTCAAGGCGCGCTATATAGACGTACAGGCTTTCGACGGTGGTGCATAAGTATACCGGTGATTAGCAAACAGATCTTACGAAAAGTCGAGTTCCATCAGAGTCATATGGTTCGATATTTTGGCAACAGGATGCAGTCAATGATTCGTCGACCATTTTGCTCTTTTAGACGAGCAAGCTGCATGATATTTTACACGTATGCATTGGAGTGGTTATTCTGTTAGTACGAGCACTTGTGACAGAACACTCTTCACATTACTTTCAATGTAGCTGAAGCTCGAACCTCAAACAGGGCATGCGCGGGGTACGATTTATGTTGTTAATGATGCCTCATGAATTCATGCACACGTAACATTGCACAGTGCAGGGAATACTAACGAAGATGATGTAGCAGATAGCATACCACCATGCGCCTACACTGTGCAAAGACGTATCTGGGGATACAAACGGATATGGTTTGGGTTCGTCAACATGCTACTTGATTGTCAAACGACAACATTCGTGATGTTACCTCAGATCATTTTGGTTGTTTTTTAGCGCATGTGAAGTTGCGGGTTTACCAGGCCTGCTGGGACACATTCGACCAAAACAATTCCATTGTGACCAAGTAACCTATGAAATGAATAGGGCTCTTGTTACTGTGCCCTAGGCCGTTATTTCACACCTGACTAATATTTGTTGTTAAACCTACGCGAACGCACTAAGGGATTGCCCGTCGATGGACAGGATGCTGGTGGCGTCCTGTGATAGAGCAGCGACAGGGGCGACCAATAGAATTCCGTGTTCGGCGACTAAGAACAAGAGGTGTACTCCCTTCCCGGGCCCTTGCCAGGTTACTTAACACTCATTTGTTCAGAAAGAGTTAAAAATTATTGCATCCGGTTTAAACAGACATTTTTCGTTGAGTGCTCAAATTCTGCTCGCATATTTGTTCCTGTATTCTGCTTTAAATAGGCAAGGAAGTACGTAATATTTTTTCCTGAGAACCAACATTCGACTTTTGGTGGGATTGTTTGTGTATTTTCCGCCGTGTACTCAAGCACGTCGAAGAAAACACCTAAGGCACCTGAGACGAATGGGATATCTCGTAGAATCACCCTTCAACCAATAATAATGAAATCGTTCTAAACGACATTACAGGCGTCCGAACACAAGGTGGAGATCTCATATATGATATGGACAAATCTTTTCTTTAGTGATATCTTACATGCATTCCAAAACCACCGGATTCATGATGTTAACACGGTGCCACTTTGAACCGATAGAAACGTTTTTCTGGCCGGTGTATGACGGCTGTATGATGTTCAGCTAGAACTCTTAAAACCCTAAACACGCATGGACATATTACGTCTTCGAGGCAAATGAATCAATTATCAAATGTCTTCTTGCGCGTGAACAGTAGAACACCGATCGTGGCAGGTAACGATTATGTTGATATATTATTTTCCGCCAAACGATCGGCGGGGACTGTTACGTGACACTGCGGAAACTGGCTTCGTTTTGGGGTCAATTTTGTATTGAGAACCGAATCGTTTCACGCCGACCTCCTTCATCCGTGACACAGGAGTGTGCACAGACATTCGACGCGTGTCAGTATCGCCATGCAAGAACCTCCTTACGGGCTGGAATTAATCGACTCTCGTGTGGATAGATACGTCACACTTTAGTGCGGTGTATGATCAACATTACCACTATCGGGCACACACCTGATATCAAACGTGTTCGTTTTGGCGCAATGCAACCAAAGCTTAGGGTTAGGTACTCTTCAATATGGCTACGGCAGCATTCCAAACCTTCAACATCTCGCATCAGCATATACCATGATTGCTCCCATTTCCAACGAACATTTGAAAACGATTCGTTCGCCCGTTTGGTTATTGCCATGCATATACGGAGAAAACCTTCAACGACCTAGAACACCAAGCATATGGCGGGACTTCGTTTCATACGGTTACTTAGATACTTCCGAGAGCAAGAACGATCCGGGTGGGAGACATGCACAGCAACTAAACATAATATGATAGAACGAAAATTCATGGAGCAGCAATGAACACCTTGGGTACCATCATAATGCGGCGTTTCTGTTGAAATATTGAATCAGAGAGGCATTAAATTGCACGGTCAAAACCTACACAATCTTGGCGTAGCGAACAAGTTACGCTCCGGGAAGAAAATGACGAATGAGAGAGTTTCGCCGTGTGCGCGCTTGGTATCGACGGCGAAAGTTTAAACCAATGAGCAACGGTTCGGGAGCCACGAGCGTTGATCCCTATTGGAGATGGTCGGGGACACAGAGCAAGAGCTCGTTTGTGGTATGAGGTTGTTCCATACTGGTCTGCCGATATTTGGGCATTTCGAATACTATGGGGTTTTGTATCAAGTGTCGAGGCGTTATTTTGTATATACCTTGACGTGTGTGAAGCTTCCGCCCCGAGAGGCAGTCGTGATGATAACAAAGATACGACCCGGGTTCGAAGACAAGATACTGTCCGTGTACATGAGAGTGGAGCGTGACGACAAAGTACGGCTCACTCCTGGGTGGTTCATGTGTGTGGAGCGTTTGACAACAGGCTTATTAAAGAGTACGATTCACAAGGACTCCATCGAATACGTAGGTGTTCATTATATAGTCAAATATGTGTATGCAGAGAGTACTGGGTAAGCTGTCGAACCATGTGATAGAAGTTGTTTCCTTTGTTATGGAAGAGCACACATATATGGTACTGCGTTCCACCTTGTAATAACGCTTTGACGGGTCACGTGCGTAAGACCAAAGCGTTGACTAGGTAACGTGCCTAAGATCGAAGTGTTTGCCACATCACGGGCGCAAGATTGACCTGGGTGTCGTATGTAGTGGATACCACCATACGAGATAATTAGTTAGAGTACAAAGGAAGAGACACGAGTGCTTGCACATGGAGTTCACTCTTCACATCTGCATCTGGACTTGGACATTTCATAGTGACATAAGTTTTTTGTTGGCCCAACGAGAGCCCATTTTATAAAGTGATCCACCATCGTATAACAATCATCAGTCAGGCTCGAGCTCGTCTCGCCACGACTCCGTGTTAGCCTCTGAGGACCGTCATCGGTCAGGCACCACCACATTTGTAACAAGGTACTGCGATTCATTTGTGTGGGTCTGTGTTCGAGAGTCTGCGACAGGTGCGACTCAACGTACTCCAAAGTTCAAGGGTGTGTTCGGTACGGTACCGGTGTTCTCGGCACCGGTAGAGATGTCGTACCGAACTCACCGAAGTGTCCGGTACCGGTATCAGAGGCGTACCGAACTTAACGAAATATCCAGCACAGGTATGAAAGTTTGTACCGGAACCGCTTGTACCGGTATTGGTGTCGCACTATAGTTACCGAAGTTTCCAGTACAGGTTTTGATGTCGTACCAAACTTTCTGGGATTTCCGGTGCCAGGTTGATGTTGTGCCGATCTTGTCCGGTGCCGGTATCGATGTTCCACCTATACCGGCACCAGATCCGGTACATAAATGCATAACGGTGCCACCGGTGCCGGTATTGATGTCGTACCGAACTTACCGAAGTTTCCGGTACCAGTATTGATGTCGTGCCGAACATACCGAAGTTTCCGGTGCCAATATTGATGTCGTACCGAATATGCTCAGTTTCTGGTACCGGTGTTGATGTCGTACCGAACTTAAACCAAAACATCCGGTACCGATACGAAAGGTTGTGCTGGTACCAGTACCGGCACACACTCAAATGCATTCTTTGAAGTATACCAGCAGTACCGGCGGCAAAACCGTCGGCAAGGTGTCGGCACGCACTTACGCCTAGGTGCATTAATGAGAGATAAACTGGCGGTACATGAACAGAGCAAACCCGGTGAGGTATATAGCTGAAGTGAAGTATAATAAGTTCACTGTTTGTTTTCAATTTTTTACCGTCATTTTCTTTGTCTCGATATGATGCTCGAACGGTAAGGTACCTTGATGCGCTTACTAAGCAGAAATGCTTGCAGGACGCCGTCTTCTTGTCGATCGGTTCGACGTACATGGCAATCGAGTACACAATGAAGCTTTATGCGTCCCTTCACTCCGACAACCGGCCGTCACCGGAAAATCATCGACGGCTATGATCGTCTCCGTGTGGCAACTCTTACACGTTTCCCGTGTACGAGTTGTACACAGGAGCAAGCAAAATCACCGGCACAGCTTTTGTTTCCGCGTTCACGCTCATAACGTTTGCTGCCGGCGCTGGTGTGGGACCTCGCGAAGATGACCCGCCACCAGAAGTGGTGGCATCACTTCTAGATGCCACCTCATTCTGGGAATTTGCGCCGTTGCTCATGCGTGCCCAGGGTCTCGGTATGCCGAGCGTACTGGAAGATGCTTCGGAACCCGGGTATGTGTGGCTTATAGCGCTGCCCGGAACCTAAGCTCCAAGATATGACTCACAATGTGGTGGAATCGCGTTGATATCGTGACAAACGCACCCAAGCGTCCGGTACCGGGTTGACGTTGTGCCGAACTTACCGATGTGTCCGGTACCGGTATCGATGTTGTATCAGTACTAGTACCGGCTCCGGTACATACGTGCATAGCGGTACCGCCGGTACCGGTATTGATGTCGTCCTCAATCTTACCGAAGTGTCCGGTACCGCTCTCCGAACTTGCCGAAGTGTCTGGTACCAGTAACACCAGCGGTATACACAGCCGGTACGCCTCGGTACGTGCCGTATCGAAAACAGCCTTGACAGATTGTATTCTCCTTACCTACTCCAAGTGAGCACGCCGCGTGGTAACTAAAACACGACATATAGTAAGCGTATACAAACACGATTGTCGTTGGTTTCCGGGCCCGGAGCTCGCTGAAGAGGTGCTCTTGTGGATTATATGGTAGGGATTAGGAACAACAGCTGCTTCGGCAGCAGCGTGCGCAAATGTCGATGAAGTTGGCTGAGCCAGAGGCGTAATGGGCTAAGCGAGATCCGACATTGTCCGAGCGAGATGCGGCGTTGTGAACGGATAAAGCGTTAATAATGGCCGTAGTGGCAGCGGTGCAAGAATGTTTTAGTTAAAGAAGCGCGCATCCCATCCAGAAGGCTTGTACTGGACAGCCTGCGCCGGAGCAAGGCCACAACATCCAAATTCCCCCGTCGCTCCTCCTGTCGTTGAAAAGCAGCATGCGAGTGCCCAATTTTTATAGATATGGCCAGCTGCGTTGGTGGTCAGGCAGATTACAAATCATCTAGACGGCGCGCAGTTTGATCGTAGTGCTTGAGCCCACGAGAAACCCCATTTGGATTGTCGGTGGATCGTTCAAGAGGGGGCAGCGCAACTGATCCAATAATCATCATTGGCAGCAGATAATGGAAGAGTGCGAGAAGGCATTGGACGTTCTGGTGGAAACCATTCGAAGGCAGCCTGTGAAGGAACGACGGCATGCCGTTGGGTCGGTGGAGGGGAGTGAAAGACTGTGCTGGCCTGGTAACAGCCGCAGAGTAATGCGGGAAGGAATCATCTGAAGAAATAATTCGAGAATATCGCAATGCATGGTGATGAAACCCAATATTTTTTTCGCTCATGCCGAGGGGGAACCCAATGTGTTATTCGCATTGGTATTGTACCGCGAGGTCTTTCGCATACTCACACATCGTCTTCTGCCCAAGGCTTACGACATGGAGAACTCAACTAATTTTCTTCGCCCCAGTGTCACGCGATGATGACATTGAAGACGTCATTTCCCCCTTTCACGCTAACCAAAAGACAAAGGCGTTGGAGGATCGGAAGTTAGCGGCAGTCGTATTAACATGTAAAAACACCGTTAGCCGATTCTCACAACGTCGCTGTTGAGGAAGGGGGTTCAGAGGCAGCAGCGGCAGCATGAAGGCGCCGGACCGCAGCAGCAGCAACAGCGGCAGTATCGAGGCACCGGGCCACAGCAACAGCAGCAGCGGCAGTATTGACGACCCTCGCAGCAGCGGCACAATGGCTTGGGTGGGAAACAGCAGCACCGTGGAGATAGAGGGCGCATTTGTCCGCAGCAGCACCCTCATCCGCCGCAATAGCAGCGCCAGCATCAGCCGAGGCCAGGGGGCACTTGCTGAATTGGTAACACCCGAAGCGGGTGGTATAAGCCGGGGTCCCCTCCGCCTCCAGGACCGTCGATGGAGGAAGTGCACAGGCGTGACAGGTGGGGGGCCCTCGGGCATAATCCGGGATTTGCAGAGCATCGAACGTGTTCGCGGGGACATGCGGTACGTATGGAGCACATGGTGACGGAGCCAGGCAGTGCTGTACAGGGCACCCGTTTGTATGAAACCATTGCCTTGGCCTCCCCGCTTGGCCCTTCGGCCCCTCAGGAGCACCACACCAGCGTGCCGCAACCGGTAGATTGGCCCCAACAGAAAAGTGGCTTAGTAATGCAGGGAGGCGCACAGCAATGGGACGGGGGTGGTATGCGCGGAGGCACACAGCAATGGGACGTGGGCAGTGTGGGCGGAGGCGAACCACAATGATGCAAGGGTGCTATAGGCGGAGGCGAGACATACGTGGGGAACAGGGGCGGTGGAGAGCAGATGGGCGGAGTGCCAAGGCGGTCAGAGCAACAAGGTGGGGGATCCTACCAGGGGGGACCGCTTTCCTCGATTATCAAGAGCCAATCGCCAATCAGCAGCGAACAGCAGGTCGAGTTGCCCACAGCTCGTTGGTGTCGTCTGGTTCATCTATGAGCCCGAAACGTTTCGGGCGATCACCAGCACGGAACGTCGCGCACTTAACATCTATAGGAGGATGGCATGCTGTTTCTATCGGCGGTGGTCGATTGAGGCCTGCAAGGCCTGGGATTAGGGTTTTGAGCGGAGATAGTGCTGCTTAAATCTGTTGCACTGGTGGTTCTGCGCTCTATTACATGAAGAGATCACATACCCTTAACCAGAAGCATTTGATCATTCGTGACGGAAATCAAATGGATGTAGAGGTTAGTGGTCGAGTTGATGTAGTGAAGCATTGTACTGGGGACATAGCAGTGACCTTGAGGTGAGTTGCGTTTGTGCCTGGGTTATCTTTCGACCTTTGCTCTTTCAACGTGATCGAAGAGGAGCCCATCATTACGCTCGACCACGGAGGGCGCACATTCTCGATGTACGCGTGTTTTTCCGCAAGGAGAATTTCGGAAACTATATTAAGGCTACTCGACAAGCAAGACACGACAAGCTCCCTGCACTTGCTGCTGCATTTTTGAGACCTAATAGGCAGAGATGGATAGACGTCAATGAGTTGCACTGTTACCTTGACCACGCCCACGATGCAGGTTCACGTGGGAGTGCTGGTCAAATGAGCATCCAGATGACGGGACGTTTGGGGTGTTGCGACGGATACGTTGGGGGAAGGTGGATCCGAAAAGCCGCCACCATGTCGGACTGTTGCCGTGCTGAGAAGCAGATGCAGCGAATGTACGCCGACCTCGCAGGACCCATGCCGACGTCGAAAGGCGGGGCACGGTACTGTTTGATGATCATCGACAACGCCATCAACATGGGTTGGCCGGTATTTGCCCTGGAGGAAAGCGCGGCCCCTGTCCCACTCGGTTTCTGCACATTCCAGGTGGCCGTGAAGGCCTACGGGCACCGGGAATGCCTTCGGACAGACAACGCCTACGAATTCACTAATACCGATTGCAAAGGCTGGTGGTCAACAACATCTGCCGGCAGTCCACGTCCGTCGGCGGCCCGAAGTGCAACAGGCGGGTGGCGCGGAAGTTAGATCGTGTTGCCGCGGGGGGTCACGCCGCGTTCTTGAAAGCACCAGACCATGTTCGATGGTGTGGAGTTCCAAATCATGGTGCTCAACTGTCAACGAACGTGGCCAACACTTGGACGTGGATGGGCGACGCGCTCAACCTCATGCGTGGATGAAAATCCCGGCATGATGCACTCTTTTGAGAATTTCAACGAGGGAACTTTAGCGGGGGCCGTACTTGCGTACATGATGCCGAGACGCCACAAGGTCAAGCGGGCGGCCGAGGCGAGCCAAAGGGAGAACCCTGCTTTTTCCTGAACTCCGGCCGCGACCACGCAGCGGATTACAGCAAAGGCATGCTGTCACCATCAGTCATCGCGAGCTACTCGACCGATGTAACGTGGGGCTATTGGCGCGCGTCGTTCAATGGAGGGACGGCTACTGCCGGGTCCCTGTCCCCTGCTAGAAGGGAACGTGTCAGTGACTCTGTCTGGCAATCGCAATCGCCGCGAGATTCGAGGTATGGTACCAACCGTCCACGGCATGGACTGGTGAACGCCGGTGTCTTCGCCTACGCCTGTGCTTACCGCGTCGGACGTACCACAGCAGCAGTAGCCGACGTCAGCGTTTGTTGCGCAACCTGAGTCATTGCCAGTGACTCTTCTCCGTGCGTCGCCCACGAACGTTGCACCACCGGAATCATCTCCCGCGCATCCACCCTCTGTGGAAGTGCGGGTGCAGCAGCAACAACCGCGGGTATCGCCGGGGGAGACGCGGTCGATGTCACGCCAACGGGGGGAGGTTGGGAATACATCCGGCTACGAACTGCCGTCATTCCCTGTGAGTACGTTGGTAACGCTGGTGTATCGCAAAGCATGCAAGGATGAATACGGAGATGCGTGGTTCAACACGATGGGCACTGAATTAGACGGTATGTACCAAGAGGGGACGTTCAGTGCTGTGGTGGACGAGAGAGAGGTGGTGGCAAGTAGCAACGAAACGGCATCAACTCACGTCTAAGAAGTGAGTTCGTTCTTGGAAGCTCAACGAACTTGGCAGAGCAGTGCGGGCAAAGACCAGGCTGGTGGCGCGGGGTTTTTGGCGGCGTTTAGGCGTTGACTATATCTAAACGTATTCCCCGTGCCCATCAGTTGCGCGTATCCGTTTGCTGGTTGCCATCGCGTGCGAGTCGGGGTTGCTTTTATGACATTTTATGCCGAGCAGGCGTTTGTCTAGTCAGACGTAGCGAGCATATATGCATGTGCCCCCCCAAGGGGTGCCGGTCGATGTCCGGTAAGATGGTTAAGCTGTGCCGCATCCTGTACTGTTTAATCGTGGCATCGCGGCAATGTCACCATTACCCGGGTCGCAGGATGGGGCTCCTCGAGTTTGAGCAGTGTGAGACTGATGCGTGTGCCATGCGTTTCGTGGAAGCGGTCGCCGTTTCTACGTTATAGTAGTGTATGTCGATGGCATCATTGCGATGGGGCTTGAGAGTAGGTGTGACAAATTTTGTGAGGACCTGAACCAGTTCGTTCCTATCAACAACCTGGGGGATTTGCGGTGGTACGAAGAATGACAACTTTCTCGAGACTGGGATGCAAGGTTGTTGACCACATCACAGCAGGGATTCGCTGAAAAAACCGCAGTTTCGCGTCCCTGGCGGCCAGAGAGCATATCTACGGTGGTTGACTAAGTACTTGATGTCTTCGACCACGATGGACCAGACAGTAATAAGCCGTTTCGGTCGTTGGTAGGGCATTTGACGTGGCTGACGAACCTGACCTGCCCCGGAATCCTCAACGCGGTTCGACCGGTGGCAAGGTACTCTGCAACGCCAACTCTGCGGCGCCAAAGTTGTTTCATTGGCAGGCAGCGCTGCAAATCGTGCTGTACATAAAATCGACGAATACTTTCGGAATCACTTTTCAGCTGGGTCTGTCTATTGGAGTTCAGCCTGAGTTGTGTGCGGACGTGGACTATGCGCACGAGGCCAATGGCCGAAGTTCTGTCTCTGGTGGAGTTATCATGTGTGCTAGTGCCTGCTTATCGTTCTCCTCTAAAACGCAGAAATCTATTACGGTCTCGTCTAACGCGAGGCAGAGTATGTAGCGATGGTACCGGGGTTTCACGAGGCGATTTTCATGAGGTATCTCTGAAGTTATATTCTCCCGGACCGCGATGTTGTATGTACCATGGTGAAGAAAGATAACCCGGAGGCGATCCATATATCGAAACATTGTGTGACCACGCCCAACAGGAAGCACATTGATGTCCGTCATCACTTCCTTCGAGATTGTCTTGCTAACGGGGAGTCCGAGGTTGTCCACGTGTTGTCGGCATTGAATTTTGCTGATTTGCTCACCCACCTTTTGCTTTCGCCACGACATTATTATATGATCTTGTGATGATTTCTTCAATAACGTATTTTATTATCATGTCCGGGTATTGAGGTATTGGGTAAATGAAATGTAGAACAGTTATATGAAAGGAATTGGAGAAAGGACTGACAAGTAGCCATGCGTCGAGTAAGGTCTACATACCGGTAAGATTTGCCGATGGTCTAGATGAACCGTGCCGTACACGTTGGCGTTTGCTTAAGTATGCACAACGTACATGGGACCCAAGATTCATAACACTTTTAAATTCAGATATAGAGTGGTCGCCTTTCGCATCCTCTAGTGGTGAGCACCTTTTGATAAGAGGGGGAAAGTCATAGCTAAAGTTTTAGATGGCTTATACCACACACGTTCTGTTGTTCTGCGCGTGCAGAGTACACAACGCGGGGGCCCATGTTATCAGTCGGCGCGATATCCACGTGAAAATGGCGTTAGTGATATTATTTGAAGCTTTTCACAACACAATTCGGCTTCTTGGACTTGTCCCTTCCGTTAGTTTTTGTCATATTTTACATGGGAGACTTATGCTGAACGTTAATGTTGACACATTTGGGTATAGACACTTATGTTTTACCTTGGCAATTCTTAGATTCGGTTGTGTTGACAAGCTAGACAGCAGTGAAAGAGGACATCGGTTGTAACGACGTTTCACGGTACAAGCTTGAGTTGGACGATAGCCGAAACGTAGGATTCCTGGAAGCAATATCGGTATTGAGACAGTCGTTTTACCTTGGCAGATGATGATGATGGATTTCGGGATTGCCGTGTTCCTTTGGAAAATTATGAAGGATGGAATATGGGCTTGCCGTCTTGCCTTGACAATGGTATACTATGGAAATTGGAATTTGCCGTTTTACTTGGCAATTGGTGATAAGACTTTTGGGATCTATCGTATCGCGCACCTCTTCGGGGGGCTGTTTGTGACATGTGGTTGTTCCATACTGGTCTGCCGTTATTTGGGCGTTTCGTATACTATGGGGTTTCGTATCATGTGTCGATGCATTGCTGCTAAATGTCTCGACTTGTATGGAGCTTTCCCCTAAAGAGGCAGTCGTGATAATAATAAAGATAGCACCCGGGCTTTGATGGCAGTAAAATGTCCGTATATGTGAGAGTGGAGCGTGACGACAAGGTACGGCTCA
The DNA here is from genome assembly GCA_012845835.1 of Undaria pinnatifida. Lineage (NCBI taxonomy): Eukaryota > Phaeophyceae > Laminariales > Alariaceae > Undaria > Undaria pinnatifida. Next base: position 170,859 of record JABAKD010000006.1, on the reverse strand, counting down.
CTTCTGTGTGGTGTATGTCTCTGGAGTCCTTGACGCCAGGTACTGCGCTTCTTCTGTGTGGGTTTGTGTTCGAAAGTCTGACACAGGTGCGGCTCAGTGTATTATAAATTGGATTCTTCTCACCTATTGCAACGGGGCAAGCCGCGTGGTTACATAGAACACGCAGTACAGCAGCAGTAAGCGTATACAAACAGAGCTTTCAGTTCGGAAAGAGACTACAACATTGTCGAGTCAATTTGGTGGGGAGTACTGTACACGATTCACAAGATGGGGCGGCATCGTGGTTGTCTTTTACCAAGGCACATTAAACGATCTGTGATCTCACCACCGTGCTAATGAAGGCGAAGTAGTGAGCATCTACAAACCATGTTGATACACAGCTGGTTTCACAACAGTCAGGTGAGCTACGTACCGATGTGGTTGGTGGTACCTGCTACAATCGTGCCAGATCTCCACATATCGAGATATGACCACACTCCGAACGTCGTTCGAGCACGCGGCTCTAACCGGAACAGTCTCGTTGCGTGGTGAACATGAACGCGGTTGAGAGTAAAGTCTAGCCAACATCATGCCCGATGTTATATACTCACTTCTCAAGTTGCCAACTAACTAAGTGATGCTACGGTAGGGCTGCACCTGTAGTTGGTGTTGGTGTTGTTGTCCTCACCTTTACGCAGTAAATCAATTGCGCAGTAGCAGGATAGGCTCCTCGCAGTCTGGAGTGGAAGGATACCCCTCCGATAAAAAAAAACTTCACCAACAGCGGTTGGCGATTTCATCCCATAGCTGAAGCAAGTCATACATCAGCCATACTTCGAAGTATAACGTAAAGAAAATGAACTCGGAAGTCAGCGCACGTACGTGCCAGGCCCGTAATGGTGTACCAGGTATACGCTTCAAGACTCGCAGCTGGAACCGATTAAATCGGATGTCACCATGGAAGCCGAACTACTGTACGACACAAACCCGAGGAAAACAATACTTCGAAGTATATAAATATGATACTACTATATCAAGGAAAAATTCAACGAAATAAAAAACGAGAGAAACATAAAAACTGAGAAAGGCAAAAATTACAAACGCACCAAGGGAGGGGGGAGGGGGCTGCTGCCCACCTTGGCTCTGCGTATGCCCGTAATTTTCGAGGATGCATGATCTGCATGATGAGTTTAGGATCAGATGTAAGTCGGCGCTGTACATGAGAAAATACCGCCGAGGGGTACAGTACAAATGACTGTGTTTTCAGGTGCAAAAAAACACATCAGCAACTTGCGCCATCCGGCTCGCACACACGATGACGAACAGCACAAGCAAGCAGCAGCGCTGCAGCTGCAGCAACAGCAAGATAGCAACACAGAGAAGCAGCAGCAGCGAAATACATCGCAGGCAGATATCTGATGCAAACACGCCACAGACAAAGTCGACGGGCGGGGGTGGAAGAAGGAGGAGCACGTAATACAGAAGTTGTGGCGTATGCTGTACGCTGACAATGCGCAAATCGTATCGCGATCATCTCACGGATTGGAGATAATGAATGAGGATAATCGTGACTGCGTGCTCGGCGTTACGACTTACGGTGTGTCCGAGGCCAAAACGGATTTCTTGTTCCTGCAAATTGCAGGTGGTGGGACGGTGTCGCTCGCGATCAATGCAGCCGGCGAGGTATATAAACAAGCGATCGAGTTTGTGTACTTGCACGGGGCTATCAGCAAGAACAGGGACCTCAGCATCGAGATAAGGCATCGTCCTTAGAGGGCCTGGGTGTGCTTCCAGCGGTAGAAGATGAGAATCTATGACCACTCGGGTGTGAGCGTGCGGTTGAAGGTGTCGTTCCTGAACGTCGAGGTTGTCAACTACTCCACTGTTGCATGACATGGAGCCCGAACAAGCCTGACTACTACAGGCTACAATGGGCTCAGCAAAAACGTACTCCTCCGATGCCTCAGGTATCGGGAACGAAAGCGCGACGACCACACCGTACGCCAACGCGCTTGCCAAGACAGCTTTCGACATAGTAGAGGCGACAGCGCGCAAACGGGGGATATCGTTTGCGGGTTTCGTAGCATATATGGGGGGGCGGCGTCTGCTACAGAGGGTTATGTTTGGGGAGCTGTTGGGGGTAAGGAATACTCAGGGGGGCACGAGAAGGACTAGATGGTGCACCTAAAGAGGAATATGTCGGTCTTTGGAATGAAGTTCGAAGGGTGGCGAAAGGTTTGACAGAAGGCCGGCATATGTTTTTGAAGGGTGCAGGAGGGGGAAGAGCTATCTATGCGGGAATGTCATGACGCGGAGAGATGCAGAAGTTCAGAGCGCCGAGCAAAGGCCTCGGCAACGCCATTCACCGTCGGCGTCTTCAAGGGGGAAGGGGGTAGGTGGAAAAGGGGGAAGGGGGGGGGGGGGGGGGTCTGCTCAAGAGCCTGAAATCTGGGTCAGGCCATCATCGTCCTGACGCTTGTGGGCGTTCCAATGACCGTCAAAACATAGCGTAGCGCCGCCTTGACTTCTTCGCCCCTTACGTTCTTCCCCGAGCGGCATTGATTCACTCGATACCCTCTATTAGCGCAATGCCGTCGATTGTCACTTGCTAGGGTTTTGAGTATGCTGGGTTTGTTTCCCTTTCCTTTGGTTGCTCCCTCCTCTTCTTGTCTTTTCTTTTCTTTCCTTTCTTCTTCTTTTCCGCTGTCTTTGGTATTTTTTTTGTTTTGTTCTCTTCTGTCAATTGTATTTTTTCTTTCATATATTCCAGGTGGACTGAGTCTGACGTGGGTGTGCATAGTGATATACACCACGTAAAAAAAACCTCGTGGTCTTTTCTTGGTGGCAAGCGATGTAGTCGGTGTTCTCAGGGTCGAGGAGTGAGACGTATGTACCGGTGTAGACCTAACACGTCGTAGGCTGACTCCCGATTTCACTGTTTTATATTATTCGCCCGGCGGAGTCATGAATTGCGTCACCTATATTATAAAAAAATAATACACCAGCTGTGACAGCGAATATTTTGTCGAAACTCATCCTTGCAAGCTGTGTGTGATACTCCGATTGCGCGTATTCCGGGTTGTGTGTCCTCATTAAGGATATAGGTCGGCGAACCCCTTGCAACTACAGTGTAGCTATCAGGGTCAACAGGGTGATCTATATTATATGCGTGTACCACTTTTGATCTTGTTTTTGTATTTTTCCCTGGGGTATTCTTCCACTCCAGAGTGACTGGAGCCTGTCCTGTGACCACGGACTTGATTGTGCGAGTTAATGTCTAAACAACAGCCACAACCACAACAACAACAACAGCAAACACATACTCGCATGTGGTACAGTCGCGTACAGCAGTATACCATTAATATATCAGACCCAAGTACACCGTGTTGTGAATCACACACGGTGCCAAACAAAACGAAGAGATGCAAAGACGGTACACACAAAAATATAAAACAGAAGCGCTCCGGTGGGATTTGATTACTAGACTGCATCGAATACCGATATTGATACCTCTCAAGACACGCAAGCTACTAACTGTTTAACCATACTACTCTGCACGTTGTTTTACAAGTTCTTCAATCAAAGATTAAATTTTAGAAGGGGAATGCTAGGGAGAGAAATAAAAGTGAGCGTGGAATCTAAAAGCACATAATAACGTACAAGGGAACGGCACAGAGGGCGAAAATCAGACGAACAGAGAGAATGAGATAGAAAGCATATACATGTGAGACAAGGTACAGCAATTCAGTACCCGTATTAACATTAGTAGTAGCACAACGCACGAACAAGCTTTTTTACGGTCACACACTGGTAAGCTGTATACATTGTATCTGACATTACTGTGGGGGACTCCCAATAGGTATAGTCTGGTGCCACTACTGTTTTGTGCTCTTTGTAATGCCGGAAAAGGGTAGGGAGACTGGAGCTCTTCAAAAAAACAAAACATGCATGGAAGCTCCGCTATACACAGTAGTGGTGTGGTGTCTTGAATAGCATATTAGTAACGCCGGTGTGTTAGGCTGGCACATACCAAGCACTATTAATACCACGTGATAACGTGTTTCCATCAAGAAACACAAACGCTCGGCAGCAAAAAATCAGTTTTCGATGTCATTCGATGCTGGAAAATGAGTCGTTCTACGGTACCCCCCCCAACTTTTCTTTGGCGAAATCGCCGGTTTCGAAACCAGCTTCCGGCTGTATCTTCTTAAATACGGTTTCCATTGACACCCCGACGTAATCGTTCGACAGCCCTTTGCAAAAAAATAGAAATGTATGGAAACGGTTTGTTAACACTGGCATCCTTCCTCGTGTCGAGCAGCCATGAAACGTCCGTTAAAAAAAAACGCTGGTTTGGGGCTATCGTGTCAAGAATCAATCAAATAAGGGGTATAGAGCGGGTTGGATAGTGAGTGCCTGCCATTGCTCCGTTTATTGCTCGTAGAATAATCACTTGGCACCACTGGAGCTCTCATTAGCGGGTAATTATGTATGAGAAACCTCTTCCAAAAAAGTGCCGGTGTTTTTAATGCCACTGGCACGTATACCGGCCAATCATATAGTCCGATTTGGGTATGTCAGCCTTACCGCCATTAGTTGTGGTGCTTTGAATAGTGCCGGTATATGGGGCTGGCACATGCCGGTAGTATCATTATACCATACACGTGGTGCTGCCAGTCACAAAACAAAACATACACGCACCGCAGTCGGACATATCGTACAGCAGGAGAGCAGCAACAGCAGCATCAGTAGCAGCAGCGGTAGCACACCGGCCGAGTAGAATAGACCAGGACCTTTATCGTTTCCGCCATGCTCTTCTTATCTTCCTGTGATGGCGCTGTCTAGCTTAGTACTAAACATGCCGTTCATGGCTGAACCGGCTATAATGCCGGTTGAATAGTGTCATTGCTCTGTATAGCATAGGTAGTATCACTTGGCACGAGTGACCTCCTCTGTAGTAGGAGATGTTGTCTGACGTTGTCCGAAGTCGAGTTTTGCTTCTCGCGGTTCATGTCTGCCCGGTACAGGTATCTCAAGAGGCACGGAATACAGAGTAAGCACACCCACACACGGAGCACTATAACCATGCCGTGGCCAGCTACAACCAAGCAGCAGTAAGCTAAAGAGGGTCGTGTAGCACCACGGCAGCAGTAGTAGCAACAACCGCGGCAATAATAGGCAAACAGACAAGAGCAAGCAGAAAATTATCGAAGTAGGAGAAAATATGGGTTTTGTACGTACGTAAGAAGTTTGACCAATCAGATCAATGCGGTAATTCATAGTCGTATGAGCGATAGGATTGGGTACTCCTGGCCCAGCTGTGTAGGCGACGACCTAAACGCGGAGCGCGTAGGGGGGCAGAGTCAGAGCTACATGTCCAAGGTGTGATACCGACTAGTTTAAGACTAGTTTAAGTTCGTGCACTCCTCGACGATGGAGGAGTGCAAATCACCGGAGGCTGAAGCTCTCGCGGCTGCTGCTGTACGTGGTCCTAATCGGGCGGCCTCGGCTGCTGCGCGAGTCGAGGCTCATGCTGCTGTCGCTGCTGTGCAAGCTGGGGTCGACGCTTGCCACACCGAAGCTCTGGCTGCTGTGCACGCTGAGTCCGAAGGTCGCCGTGCCGCAGCCTTTCGGCTGCTGCTACTGCTTCGTCTACCACCGCAGCACCATCTAAGCTCAGCCTCAGTCCCGCTGTGTCCGAGGCTGCGGGGGTAACATCGGCTGAAGTGCTGCACTGGCAAGGCAGGTGTCTGGCAAGTTCGCTCGGATAGACGGAGACGTGTTCCACCTCAAGTCAACGATGGATTAACTGCTTGCCTCCTTTGAAACCCTGAAGAATGCGGTGGCTGGTGGCGCGCCTAAAACCGAGAACGTCGAGGCCACGCTCCAGCAGTTCATAGACAACCTTGCCGGTCGGCAGCCGGCCCCGCGGGACAGTGGGGACGCGAGGGAGCGCCACGTCCAAAAGTCGCAGTTAGCTGACGACACTGCGCTATGGAAAAATATATCGTCCAGAAAACATTGGGTGCTCCGCGGGCGCATACCTCCCAACATTGGCGACTCGGCGGCGGACATCCAGTTCTTCGTAGGCGAGGCCGTCAACGTCACGACGGCAGTGGCTACCCAGCTCCGCGCAATCAGTGACTTTGACGTTCGTGCGTACGGGCCGCGCGCGGCAGGGATGGTCGACCACCTGCTGATGGTCGCTGACCGCCTTGATTTCTTGCGCCAGGCTATTGTGGCAGTACTGTCTGTTGGGTTTTCCCTCGACAGCGACGGCGACTGCTATTGCCGGGAGAAGGTGGCAACGATCGATGTCGCCTTCACGACAGCGTCTGCCGACCTACGCCACACCCTTAGCAATATTTTCGTGCTCTTTGGCTTCGCGGAGCGGGCTGTCATGAGCAAGATGGTAAACGACGATCTTCGCCTGTGGGTCAACGATCTCATGCGATTTGCACTGCAATTACGTCCGCCGATTGTGCCCCCTCCGTCCGACTTCACGTTGTCGATGCCGCCCGTGCCTTCGTTCAAGCGCACGAGCGCCCTTTGCTCTAGCGGGGGCGACGTGCTCAGGCTAGTCAAAGGATTGCGCATCCCCCGCGACAGCCAGGACGGGCCGTCTAAGAGAAAACGCAACCCGGCCAGCCCCGGTACACCAAGGAACAAAATCGCTGCCCGGTGGCAGTTTGCTTCTCTGGGCCGATGCCGGTTCTCCAACTGCAAATTCTTGCATTCGGCTCCCCCGACGCCACTTCACTCGATGCCCTTCGCGACAGTGGCAGTTCGGCGGCGCCGGCGGTTGGGTCTCGGGCGTTGGCGCTGCGCTCAGAGCCCCGCGGTGGATCTGGGGTGGTAGTATCGGCGCTGGTTCTGGACAAGGACACGGTCCCTTCCTGTCGGTTGGGCCAACACTTGGGGGCGCGGCTGCTGAGCTTGCCGTTCTTAGAACGGCGACGGCGCCGGGGGCCAGCGGGGGAGAGCGTTCCCGGCCGGCCACCCAAGGCGTAGGGGGGGGTTGTGTGGGCGTCCATTGGTAGCTTTGGCTAGCGATGTGGGTCTGGAGCGTGCTCGCGTGGCGGTGGCTCCGGGCCCGGCCCCCTTCATCGAGAAAGGTACCGCTTCTTGTGTGCGTGTGCGTGAGTTACCGGCTGACTTGCTGCGTGTACAAGGGGCGGTTGATGGCGTACGTTCGGGTGCCTTGCGATTCGTTGCGGTTGACGCTTGGTTGGATGCTCGGGCGGTTGTGGTGCAGTCGATGGCCGAGCAAGGCTCCGCGAGCCTCGGTCATCTCGCCTTGGTAAGCTCCCCCCTTTTACGACAGTGTCAGGGCAGCGTTGCCTTCCTCACACCACCATTGGCCCCTTACTGTTTTCGCCGCATATTAACATGGCTACCGTACGGCACTGGTCTGGATCCGTCAAGCAATTTCCCTCTATTTCCTTACTACCTTGCGTTTTGGCGCCGGGCGCACCAGTGTGGGTATCAGGAGGGGGGGATCTGACCGCTGAAATCGCTTATGGTAATCACCCGGGAATCGCACAACACGAGGTCGCGATCCACAAAAAGATTTGCTAGGACGTCGTGTGCGGCGGCGCATTGGTATTTTATCTGCGTTTCGCTGGCAAAATTTTGGGGTTTCGTATTTCACCTCTTCGCGTCGTTCTCGAACCCAAATTTGGGATTGTTCACGATCTCACGTTTGCGCGCGCGGAGGGTCGGACCAGTGTCAACGGTGACACGGATGTTGACTCTGCGCCGCCGTCCGAGCTCGGCCACGTGCTTCATGAGGTTTTACTACGGGTGATGTTTTGGAGGCAGACCTACAATAGTAGTGCTCGAATCCGCTTGTGCCGTGTGGACGTCGAAGATGCGTTTCGACAGGTTTTGGTTGACCCGGCAGGTGCGCCGGCTTTCGGTTACGTGCTCGGCGATCGCGTCGTCGTTTGTTTACGCTTCAAATTTGTGTGGCGTAATAGCCCGGGGTTTTGGGGGTTGATGGCATCCACGCTCGGGCATGCTCACACCCACTCTACATTTCAAGGCACATATGTTTCCCAAAACGGGGCTGTTGCCGTTGCGCACGTCGGAAAGTTCCCGCCGCGGGGGGTTCCAGTTGTCTCTATCCCGGGTGATTTTGGGCCTATCTCTGGCCCTGGTGGCAACGCCGGGAACTACTTCTTTGTGAGGTATTACGTAGACAATGGCATCCTCGTCGAGTTGCAATGGTGACCGGACGGTCGCCGTTGTTTGCGCGCTGTCTAGTCGCTGGCATCGGAGCATTTTCGCTTGTTGGGCGAACGTGCTGTCTCTGATCCGCCCCCCCTGTCCGCCAGAAAATTCGCTGACTAGAACACGCAACTGGAGGTGTTGGGTTGGATCATTGACACGGCGGCGCTTACGGTTACGTTGCTGTCTCAAAGGCGCCTCAATCTGCTAAATCTCCTTGCGGAATGGCCCTCGTCTCGTACATCTGCTTCGGCGGGGCAGGTATCGCAGCTCGTTGGCTTCCTCATATATGTCTCCTTTACTGTGCGTCCGAGGCGGTGTTTTGTGAAATGTTTCTTGGCTTCGGTGGGTATGCTTCGGTGGGTATGCCGCACATATCTGCCGGAGCTGGTTTCATTCTTCAAGGCGCAGATGTTTCCCATCATGGGGCTGCTGCCGTCGCGCAGGTCGGAATTTCCCCGCCGCGGGGGGTTCCAATTGTCTCTATTCCGGGTGATTGTGGGCCTGTTTCTGGCTCTGGTGGCAATGCTGGGAACAACTTCTTTGTGAGGTATTGCGTAGACGATGGCATCCTCGTCGAGTTGCAATGGTGGCCGGACGGTCGCCGTTGTTTGCGCGCTGTCCAGCAGCTGGCATCGGAGCATTTTCGCTTGTTGGGCGAACGTGGTGTCTCTGACCCGCCCGTCCTGTCCGCCAGAAAAATCACTGACTGGGACACGCAACTGGAGGTGTTGGGTTGGATCATTGACACGGCGGTGCTTACGGTTACGTTGCCGTCCCATGAGCGCCTCAAGCTGCAAAATCTCCTTGCGGAATGGCCCTCGTCTCTTACATCTGCTTCACCGAGGCAGGTGTCGCCGCTCGTTGGCTTCCTTACACGTGTCTCCTATACTGTGCATCCGAGGCGGGTTTTCGTGAACCGTTTGTTGGCTTCGGTGGGTATGCCGCGCATATCTGCCGAAGCTGATTTTGGTTTTCGTACGGCCAACCTCAGGCGGCGCCTCGTCTTGGGACACGAGCTTCAAGGGGACCTCGAGTTTTGGCGGTGGTTTGTTGAAGAGGGATTGGACGCGCGCTGAGGAACCTTGTCGGCTCCGATGTATCATCTGCTTGAGCGCCCCTCCCAACGTACTCTGTTTTCGGATGCATCCAAACCCGCTGTCGGGGGTTTCTGCCCTGAAACTGGGGTGTACTGGAGATACGTTCTTGACGCCGGGGAACGATCTCGCTTTTGCGGGTCGAGCAAGTCACTTGCAAGCGAGAGCGATATGTCGATTAACGTCCTTGAACTGCTAGGTATGGTCGTCTCCCCGTGGGTCCTCGTATCTCCGTACTCCGAGCGCTCGGTCGCGTTGACGGACTGCGTGTTGTAGCGTGGCGACAACGAAGCAGCCGTAGAGTGGGCGTTGTCGAGGTGGGAAGGAGCCGAGACCGGGCGCGTTGATGCGCCTCCTCGGTGTGCTCGAATTGTCCCCTGGTTGGCAATTTGACGCGAAACACTTAGGGCGTATTTTTAACGTTGCCGCGGACGGTATCTCACGTTGGAATCGCGCTTCCGTCCTCGTTAATATGCGTGCTATCAGTGGGATATGCTGCTCGCGGGCAATAAGCCGATCCCTACGTGGCGTGCCGGGGGTCGTGTTTTGTGGCCGGCCCTGTGCGCTTCGTATTGTCGCGTGACTCGCGCGTCAGAAATGTTCGCGGAAATCCGGTTACGAGAGCATGATACTTATTGTTTGCGGCGTGGTGATGTTGCCTTCTTTCGCGGAAATATTCAGCTTACTGTTGCGCAGTGGTCAACCGCGGATCATGTTGAGGTTCGGTTTCGCGGGTCGAAGGGTGACCAAGTGCGGCAAGGGGCGGTTGTCACGCGTATGCGAAAGGGTCCGTCGATGCGCGTGGGGGAAGGTAGCGGTGCCGTCGATCTAATGATCGAATTGATGTCTTGCTACTTCTTTTTTTCCCTCTTCGGCTCCCTTGGTTGCGTTTGGCGTTGGTAATGGCAGATGGTCCATGTGGACACAACATCAAGCGACGGCAGCTTTGCAGAAAGTGCTTGCGTTGCCGGGTGTGCGTGCGGAGGAGTACGCCTGGCACTCCCTGAGGATTGGAGGCGCAACGCGCTTGTCGGCAGAGGGTGCAACACCGGCGGTGTTGCAGCGTGAGGGCCGATGGGCGTTGACTAGTAAGGCAAACGCGGAATTACAAATAAATGTTTTATCCCGCGTGCACTCTACGACTCGCGAGTAGGGGGGGACGGGGGGGTGGGACTACATTCGGTTTAGGGGTCAACTATCAGTTTGTGGTGGAGGCTGGCGTCGAGAGTACGATGTCGCCAGTTGGGTTGGGAGTTGACTCGTGTATACGGATATTAGCGTGGGAATGCCGGCGGGGCAGCCCCGGGGTTATCCCATCCCCAACCCCTCTCTCCGGGCAGGGGGCTGCGCATTAATATAATACGACTTCGAAAGCAAAGTGCAAACAACCGCTTTCCCCCTTCCGATGACATGACAAATAATAATTCTGACAATCTATCTTGTTTATACGCTAAGCGGGCGTCATCATCTCCACCGTGTTCTAACAAACTGAAAGTTCCGAAATACTCCTCCAAAAATCTAGAAGCTAACAACTGTTATCATGAAACGTTACTGGTGCTGGCCACTCACGGTCGATGTCTACCGAAAAGTCCGGGCAGGGCTCGGCTAGCGACCGACCGCGCCAGACAGGTTAATATCTAATAGTATGTACTTAATCTAACCAAAAAGGCAAAAGCGTCCAGTGAGATTTGAACCCTCGATCTCATACTCAAAGGTGAAAAAATATACTATCTCACACGTTGCTTTACATAATCGTAAGGCAAAATATTTTTTTTCTATACGTACAAAATAGGCAATTTGATCATTTCTCATAATGATGCATAAAGAGCACCCCAAGCAAAGAGACGACGCGACCACGAGCTTCGCCGACCCTGGCAGAGTCGGGAGAGACGGGCGAGGTGAGGCACACGCAATAACCAGCCCGACCTTAGCTCGAGTTGTCTCAAACACAACTCAAAACCTGGTATACATCGGAGCCTTCGGCTGATCTCGCGCAACCTCTGAAAATTCCTCCATGTATTTACTTATTCTTACCAGGAGGTATTGTCGGGGTGGGCTGCCGCCCGCCTTGACTCCACGCATGCCCGCAGTTTTGAGGACGCATGACATACACTATGGGTATAGGCGTTTAGGTAATTCGAAGGTGAGTATTCGACAGTACTGCCACTGCCTAAGTACATTTAAAATGAGTTGCGTCAATCAGATACAATTAAGTTCAGAAAAAATTGAAGTACGTCATCCGGGATACATAATATTATATGATGACAGACAGCAGCAGCACCGGTACGAAGCAGCATTGCATCTGCAGCAACAGCAGGTTAGTAACGGTGGGGCGGCACCTGCATCAGAAATGCATGCCAGGAATATACAAGTACATACCCGTACGTCGTACAGCAGCGTAAAACATTGTAGTATTGTTAAATGAGGTGCAGGTACCTGGCGTTGTGAAACCACTCACACACGGTGCCCAGCAAGGGATTATAAAAAAAAGTATAAAAACCATAATATGGAAGCATTTCGGAAATCGAACCTACGACCATATTACATTGTTATGGAGTGCAAGCTGCCTTGTAAACACCCGTTAACGGTTGTTGTCTCCCCATAGGGCGCTAACAACAAGAAAAAACCTATTAATATTGTCGATCGCACAGATTGTATTGCACCTCAATCGTGACCGTGAAATGTTTCGACAACGTAACATGAAAAAAAAACTCACCAAAAATAGAATCCTGAATTCGAGCCACTGACAACTCGTTCAATGGGACGCGTTTATATTCATGTATGTCCTTTCATGTGAATTGCATCGGGTTGACATGCATCTGTACGTACGAACAGGCAAATTGATATTTAGACCACAAAAACAAATAGAATTCCCCCACAGAAAAACGACGCCAGCACGACTGACACCGATCCCGGCAGGGTCGGAAGAGACGAAAAAGGTGCGGAATGTCCGGGAAACAGCGCGTAGATAAGTAAACCTCAGGGTAATATCGGAGTCTTCAGCGTCTCTCGTGCAAGCACGAAATATATATATATATATATGTATATATACGTATATATTATATAAATTTAAATACACTCCAGCTGTGAGATCGAATATTTTGTCGAAACTCATCTTTGCAAGCTGTGTGTGATGCTTCGATCGCGCGTATTACGGGTTGTGTGTCCTCATTCAAAGATATAGGTCGGCGACTCCCCTTGCAACTACGTTGTAGCTATCAGGGTCAACAGGGTGATGTTAGGCACTGTAAGTCGAATATCCGGTGAGAGGAGGGCGGAGTTTTCAAGGACGTGGGGGCCTGATTTTGATCAAAAGGGGGGCGGGAGGGGGGGGAGGGGGGGGAGGGGACGGGTGGGGTAGGTCAATTTGTGCTTGGAAACTATAAATATTTCTTGTGGGGGAGGGGGGGGGGGGGGGGGACGAGGGGGGCGGGGGGCGACGGGGGAGGGCTTTAGGTCGCATAGATGTACGGGTTTGCTATACGCGTGGTGCTAGGTCCAGGCGATGGTGCGGATGGTGGGGAAGGAGAGGGCGTTGGGGTCAGGGGTGGGTGGAAATTGCAGCAGCGGCATGGACGGATCTAGCGCGATAACGAGGCGATATCCAAGGCGTGGAAGTGTTTATTACTCTGACGGATTTCGATATTAAGTGGGGCGTTTAAGCAACAGAAAGCGAGGGAAAAAAAAAAAACGAAAGGCCGGGAGGGGGGGGGTAGGGGGGGGGCGGGGGGCGGGGGTTCCAATAGGTAACATATAATATTAAAATACACTCCAGCTATGAGATCAAGGATTTGGTCGACACTGATATTCACAACATTGTGTGTGATCCTCCGATCGCGCGTATTAATCATATATGTAGGGGCTTGCTACACGCGCGGTGCTGGGTCTAGGCGATCGTGAGGATGGTGGGAAAGGAGGGGGCGTTGGAGGGGAAAGGGGGGATGAATGAAACCTACGTCATGAATGGCTAGAAATATAATGACGTGATATCAATTGCTTACACAGAAGTGTTTATTACGCTGGCCGATTTCGATTGTAAGTGGGGCGTTTGAACGAACTGGGCGGAGAACAAAGGGGGGGGGGGGGGGGGGGCGTGGAGATAAGTTGGAGCTACGACATGGATGGCTATATAGACTATATATACAAGCGCAAAAATCGGCGCTCTTTGCGCGACTCAACTTTTCCATAATTCTTATTGGGCTGCGCCAAGCTAATGTCGTACTTGTAGATGTTATACACGGAAAACGTTGCATTCATGTGTGGATACTCGGCCCTTTTGCCAAAATCGTGCCGCCTCGTTATCACTTCAATCCTTCGAAACAATCCTGGGTCCCCTTGCTCCTCGGGGGCACTCTGATGTGTTCCCCCATCGTTGACCCTTTAGAGTGCGGTTGCGCTCATAACCGAACTCGGTGTGTCTCTTCACCTCCTTGAACAAAAAAGAAACCTACAAAGGGACCACCGTCCGACACATGGTGTTATCGTATGTAAAATGACCGCTTTCGCCAAAGACTAGTTGGAGCACTACCAGAATAGGTACCTGGTACCTGGTGGGTGTGAACGGGGTGCTGTCGCTGTGGGGCTTGTCTGTCATGCTGCTGTTTGTGCCGTTTGCTGGTTAATGGAAGCGCCGGCTTTGTGTTGCGTTGTGTTATGGCAACTATATACACGTCCGACTATCAAGCGGTCCACTTTTCAAATGGACTGGTAAAAAAGATAACGGCTTCAATACATTTAGTGGCTGACTAGCCGCCTTTTCATTTTCTTTCTTAACACCCCATATAATGGTCTAGGCGAAGAACTAACTGAAACGGACCACCACGCCGTGGTAAAACCTCACCATTGGTGCCTTATTTTAAGGTGGGCGGTTAAATTGCAGGTGAGTGATGTTGGTTCGGTATGAAGCAGTAGGTACCGGTACTGGTTCGTTGGTGGGTTGTGGGTCGTCGGTGCAGCGTACCAATGATGGGTCGTCGGTGCAGCGTACCAATGATTGTTTTCTTTTCAAGATAAAGAATCAAGTGCGGAACACTCAACTCTGTTTGCGGGTGTACGTACCAGATGGTACATACTGTTGTACTGCTGTAGTAGCACATATTGGTCAGAGTGTTTGGTGGTAGGATGGATGGGTTAGTCCGTTGTCGAGCAGTTCGTTGGGTGGGTGGGTAGCGGTCGTTTCGTGCGTGGGTGGTTGCTTTCGTGACTGTGGGAGGTGGGGCTGTTGTTATTGCCCTTGGTGCAGCCGCAGTAGTGTGTTCCCTGCGCTGTATGATCGGCCGGCGCTGGCGAACGTCGAGTACGAAACAACGCACTCGTTCGCTGCTGTACTGCTGTAGCATGGTTAGTGGGTCGGTTGGTGGGTGAATGGCGTGGTCGGTGGGTGGTTGCGTCGTGGGGTACGTCGGTGGTGCTTTGTCGGCGACCTGTAAGAGGATGTCGTGTTGGTGCGGTTGTTGTGTTGTGTGCTTCTTCCATTCCTTGCTGCCGAAAGCTGACGCTGTACGTTAGCTTTGTTGTGCTGTTGGAGAATCAAGTTGCGCTGAATTCAGCAAGTAGTAATCAATCTGCACCCACTCCATTAATGAGTATGATGACATGATAGAAAATGAACTTGCTGAACCAGTGCGGTGGGACTGGGGGGGGTCCCCAAGGGGAAACTCCAGCCGCGCGCGCTTCGTCCCCTGATCGGCCAAGGAGGGGCGAGGTGGGGTTGCTCGGCGAATGGGGTTGGGGCTCGGAAGACGCAGGGATGAATGCCAAGTACCTAATGTGTCACGCACAAAAATGCCCGCCCGTTTGCCCCCCCCCCCCCCGCTTCCCCCCCCCCCCCCTCCAGCCCCGCTCCCTTTTGATTAAAACCAGGTCCCCACGTTCTTAAAAGCTCCGCCCTCCCCTCGACTTAAATGATTATATTGATAAACGGATGCATTTCCTTCCACAGCTGTGAGATTTTGTCCCCCTCAGAAAAGAGATTTATAGTTTCGCGCACAGACTGACTAACATCACCCGTTTGACCCTGATAGCTACACTGTGATTGCAAGGGGAGTCGCCGATCTATATCCTTAATGAGGACACACAACTCGTAATACGCGCGATCGGAGTATCACACACAGCTTGCAAAGATGAGTTTCGACAAAATGTTCGATCTCACAGCTGGAGTGTATTTTCATTTTTTTATATATATAATACCAAGAGGGTTTTGCCGCCGGGGGCTTCCGGCCGCCATAGCTCCGCGCATGCTAATAATTTTGCGGAATGCATGACATTTGTTTGTAGCATAGGGTTTTATCGGCATTTCTAGGCTGTACATGCGACAGATCCGCCAAGGTATACATTCAAATTCATCGTCTCAACCCGAAGCGAGAACGGTCGAGGCCACCCCCCGGCAGAGTTGAGAGGGCGAGCAAGGTGGGGCATGTCCTGGAAACAGTGTGTCGGTAGGTGGACCTCGGCTTGTGTTATCTCGAAGACGGCTCGAACCCTGGTCTGATTTGGGCCTCTCTATTGAAGAAATGACAGGGCGTACATGTTGATACGTGTATTTACAACAACAGCAAGCAGCAGCAACGGGAGTCCAACGACAAACGGAGGCCGTAGAATTACGTTATTATACATATAGTAACAACATAATCAACGCCGTAAAACTCTTATATGTGCACGCAAATACAACAACAATAAACAGCATGCTGCACCAGCGTCAACGCCAGCGGTTCGACAAACAGCAAGCAGTACTCCGTGTACTATGTAAACAAATAGTAACAACACTAATGCGCTCGCTTTGGGTCGGAACCCGGTACATATAGAACAATAAAAAAGTCAAACAAAAAAATGTAAAAAAAGCGTAATGGAGTATATCGGGTATACATCGAGGCTCCAACACAGGCGGGAGAAACTCACACACAACAGAAAGAAAAAAAGCAAACGAAAACCAATGAACATGATGCGTAATGGAGCATATCGGATATGCATCTCGAGGCTCGAACACAAAGGAGAAATATCACACACGTTAAGAAAAAAAGAGAAAGCAGCGTCAGCGGCAGCCTAACGGCAAACGACAAACCGTACTAGTATCATACATCATACATTAACAAATGTAGCAACAGCGGCAACAACGCCGCACAACTCTTGTGTGCGTATACAGTTAACAACAGCATGGTGCTGCAACAGTACAGCACAAGCGCAGGACGACAAACAGAATTAATAGCAGTACCCACTGAAATATAAGAATAAATATAATAATACCTGGTATGTTTACTCTGGGCCGGTACCAAATAAGTTTTTATTTTCTCTTTTTTCTTCATCTTCTTCTTTCCTTGCTTTCTTGTCTTGTCTTTTCTTGCTCTTCTTGTCTTTTTCTTCTCTTTGCTTGCCTTTTTCGTTTTGTTTCGTTTTTCATCTCTTTTCTGTCCTTTCCTTTATCTTCTTTGCTTTTCTTTGTTTCTTTTCTCCAATTGACTTACGCCTGTTGTGCGTATGCGTAGTGATAGATACTACGTGTAATATATACGTGGTAGTCTTCCTTGGGTGGCAATCGGAATACTTGGTTTCTCCAGGCGTGAGTAGTGAGACGTATGCACCGGCCTGGACCTGGCACATCGTAGACTGACTCCCGATTTCACTTTTATATATTTCTGGTGGAGGCATGAGTTGCGTCAGCTGTGATATATGCGTGTACCACCTTGGGTTGTGTGTGTTTCCCCTGGGGTATTCCTCAGCTCCAGAGTCACTGGAGCCTGTCCCGTGACCACGGATTTGATTATGCGAGTTTATGTGACAACAACAAAAAGTATACAAATAGAGAAAAAAAAAAGGACGCAACCCAACCATCAACAAAAAAAAAGGGAATTGTGAAACCACTGACACACGCGGTGCCCGGAACACAGCTTAAAGAAAAAACGGGGTATATGTGGTAAGTGCAATTCCCCCCCCACACGTTTCCCCAGGCACCATGAGACGTGTTCCTCCTGGTATCGATAGGAGATCGAACTTTTGAAAATATATCTAAATCGCTTGTTATTCTGCGCAGCTGTTATTCGTGGGAAGAGAAAAATGTTATTGTACATGCTTTGCGTTCTTAGGTCATTTCTTATGCAGTCGGATTTGTCAGTCGAAAACGGCCGTTTTCGACTGAAGCCCAAATCGGGGTTTCTTACACAGTTGAAGAAGAAATTTTTCGACTCGACTTATTTCGACTGAGTTTTCCTACAGGGGGATCCAGTAAAAAAACTCTACCTTTCGACTGGATCTGTCAGTCGAAAACCTCAGTCAAAAATGTTTTACACCTGTTTTTTGCACCCATCTCATCTCTCATTCCACTAAAAAACGCACACACCCATACCAGGTACCACATAACAGAATCATACAACAGTGCTGACGCTGCCTTGGCTATCACTGCTGTTGCCTGTCGCCGAAAATCAGCGCGGCGCACTCCTAGCTCGGCTCGCCAGCAGCATGCATTACAAGACAGCAGTAGCGCGTGTTATTGATACCATGTTGCCAACAACGGCTACGCCTGCTGTAGCGTTGGCGGCTCTCGGCAAAATGCAACGCCCCGAACGTAGCCTTGGCGGCTTTCAGCTAAGCCCAACGCCACCAACCCGCGTGGACGAAGGTTCGTCGCGCGTGAAGCACGCGTTGCTCGCGAGGAACGCGCGAGGCACAGAGCTGCTAATCGAGTTTCGAGCGCCATACAGCAGCACTCCCTCACACCAACCGCCTCTAGAAAGAGCACAAAAACTATAAAATCGACTCGCCTGTCGATAAGAAGAAGGACCAGAAGAATCCAGTCGGAAAAGGGTCCAGTCGAAAAGGGCTGTGTTCGACTGGCGGAATACGACTGTGTAAGAAGATATGGCCTTACGCCTGAAAAACAGAAAACATGATATTTCAATGGGATGAACGGTGTACTTTTCGTAGCACCATTTATCATGTAAATTAAAGTACACTCCAGCTGTGGGATCGAATATTTTGTCGAAACTCATCTTTGCAAGCTGTGTGTGATACTCCGATCGCGCGTATTACGGGTTGTGTGTCCTCATTAAGGATATTGGTCGGCGACTCCCGTTGCAACTACAGTGTAGCCATCAGGGTCAGCAGGGTGGTGTCAGGCAGTCCGTGCGCGGAAACTAAAAAACCCGTTTCTAAGGGGGACAAATCTGACCGCTGTGGAAGGAAATGCATCAGTTCATCAAGTGAATCCTGTAAGTCGAATGACCGGTGAGGGCAGGCCGAAGGGTTTACTATTATACAACAGATTTCGACAGCCCTCGGGATTTACCAGGGGACCCTTCTTTCGGTTAATCAAGAACGAAAAAATGGAAAGAAACGGGCGAACATAAACCCGAGACGTCATGAAAATTCCAATGGGACTTATGTTGCATGCAACAGAAGTAGGAATAAGGGTTGCCAAACGATTTCGTTCACCGATCTGCAGGGGTTTATTTTTTTTTCCCAATTGGAACATTATTGCGTGAGGTATTCGTGGTTTTGTTAGCAAAAAAAGCTGATTTGGCTATGACTAGACTATGCCCTTGACAGTCGGGAACTTGCTAGGGTTTAGAGTGGCTTAAAAGAAAAACTGCTAAATCAATACTTCAAGGTACTTTTGAGAACATTTTAATGACGTCAGTCGTGCGTTGGACGAAGTTGGGGTGAATACTCATCTTTGCAAGCTGCGTTGTTCTTACTTGTAATATTCTATGAGGGTGTTTTCTTTCCTAATGAGAGGGGTCCTATTATCGTGTTGAAATATATAGTAAAGATTAAAAGACACTCCATCCAGCTGTGAGATCGAATATTTTGTCGAAACCCACCTTTGCAAGCTGTGTGTGATACTCTGATCGCGCGTATTACGGGCTGTGTTAATATACCATATATATTAACCCCAACCCTCCCCCCCCCCGCCGCTCCGTCCCCCGATTCCCCCCCCCCTTCCGCCTAGTCTGTCCAAACGCCCCACTCACAATCAACATCGGCCTGAGTAATAAACACCTATACGCAGTTGATATCACGTCATTATCTTTCTGACTATCCATGACGTAGTTTTCAAATATTTTCCACCCAACCCCCCGCTGCCCCCCCCTCCAACGCCCCCTCTTTTTCGACCACCTGCACGATCGCCTAGACCTAGCACCACGCGTAAAACAAGCTGCTACATATCTTTGATCCCACAGCCGAAGTGTATTTGAATATTATTTGTGACCTAAACCTCCTAAAAAATCTCGCCCCCTCCCCCCCCCCCCCTCTTGCTCTCCCTTACTCAAACGCCCCACCAAATATCGAAATCCGCCACATTAATAAACACTTCACGCACAGGATATCACCTCATTATCTTTCCAGAGCCATCCATGCCGCTGTCCCCCCCCCCCCCCCCCCTGCCTCGAACGCCCCCTCCTTCCCCATCACCCGCACCATCGCCTAGACCTAGCACCACACGTATAACAAACCCCTCACCTAAAGCCCTTCCTCCCCCCTCCCCCCCCCCCCTCCAACGCCCCCTCTTTTCCGACCACCTGCACGATCGCCTAGACCTAGCACCACGCGTATAACAAGCTGCTACATATCTTTGATCTCACAGCCGAAGTGTATTTGAATATTATTTGTGACCTAAACCTCCTAAAAAATTCCCCCCCCCCCCCTCCCCCCCCCTCTTGCTCTCCCTTACTCAAACGCCCCACCAAATATCGAAATCCGCCACATTAATAAACACATCACGCACATCATTATCTTTCGAGAGCCATCCATGCCGCTGTGTTCCCCCCCCCCCCCCCGCCTCGAACGCCCCCTTCTTCCCCATCACCCGCACCATCGCCTAGACCTAGCACCACACGTATAACAAACCCCTCACCTAAAGCCCTTCCTCCCCCACCGCCCCCCCCCCGCCCCCACACCCCCCACCTCCCCCCCAACCCATCCCAACCCCACCCCCTCGAACACGCCACCCTCTCTTTACTCACTGATTGTACGACTTACCCCAGGATATACATGATAAACTGATGTATTATTTCCAAAACCGTCACATTTATCCCCTCAAAATAATGTATAGTTTCCAGGCACATATTGAGCTGCCCACACGCCCCCCCCCCCCCCCCCCCCCGCCCCAACCCCCCCGTCCCCGCCCCCAATACTATACTGATGCCAAAACCGTCAGATTTATCCCCTCGAAAGGATTTATAGCTTACATGCACAAATTGCCCCTTTCCCTCCCTCCCCCCCCCCCCCCCCCCTCCTCCAAACCCGCTCGCTTTTGATCAAAACCAGGCCCTCACGTCCTTCAAAACTCCGCCCCACCCCCCTCACCGGTTAATCGACTTACAAGATTAACTTTATAAAATGATACATTTCCCTCCACAGCTGTCAGATTTTGTCCCCCTCAGAAACGGGTTTTATAGTTTCCGCGCACAGACTGGCTAAAATCATCCTGTTGACCCTGATAGCTACACTGTCACTGTAGTTGTAAGGGGAGTCGCCGACCTATATCCTTAATGAGGACACACAACTCGTAATACGCGCGATCGGAGTATCACACACAGCTTGCAAAGATGAGTTTCGACGAAATCTTCGATCTCACAGCTGGAGTGTATTTTCATTTTTTATAATATAATAGAAAAAAAAAACACTTCAGCTGTGAGATCCAATATTTAATCGAAACTCATCTTTGCAGGTACTCCGATCGCGCGTATTACGGGTTGTGTGTCCTCATTAAGGATATAGGTCGGCGACTCCCCTTGCAACTACAGCATAGCTACCAGGATCAACAAGGTGATGCTTGTCAGTCTGTGCGCGGAAACTATAGAACCCGTTCCTGAGAGGACAAAATCTGACAGCTGTGGAAGGAAATGCATCAGTTTATCAAGTGAATCCTGTATGTCGAAGAACCGGTGAGGGGCGGCGGAGTTTTGAAGGACGTGGGGAACTGATTTTGATCAAAAGGGGGGCGAGAGGGGGGAAAGGGGGGGAGGGATAGGTGAGGCAGCTCAACTTGCTCGTGGAAACAATAAGTCAATGTTGTGGGGGAGGGGGGGAGAATGTGTGTGTATGCGGGGGCGGGGGGGGGGGGGGCTCGCATATATGTAGGGGTTTGCTATACGCGTGGTGCTAGGTGTAGGCGATGGTGCGGGTGGTTGGAAAAAGGGGGCGTTGGAGGCGGGGGTGGGTGAGAATTGCGGCAGCGGCATGGACACCATCAAAAAGATAATGGGGTGATACCCAGATCGTGGAAGTGTTTATTACTCTGGCGGGTTTCGATATTAGGTAGGGCGTTTATGCGAGAGGAAGCAAGGAAAAAAAGAAGAGAAAATAATAGAGGAGGGTGGGGGAGGAAAGGGTTTCCAAGAGGTTTAGGCCACATGTAACATTAAAATACACTCAAGGTATGAGATCAATGATTTGGTCGAAACTCGTCATGGCATCATTGTGTGTGATACTCCGATCGCGCGTATTAATCATATATTTGGGAGCTCCCTATACGCGCGGTGCTGGATCTAGGCGATCGTGCGCGGTGTGGGGAAGGAGGGGGCGTTGGAGGGGGGGAGGGCGGATGAATAAAAGCTACGTCATGGATGGCTAGAAAGATAATGACGTGATCTATATATATTGCGCAGAAGTGCTTATTACTCTGGCTGATTTCGATTGTAAGTGGGGCGTTTGAACAAAGTGGGCGGGGTACAAAAGAGGGGGGGAAGGGCGGAGATGAGTTGGAGCTACGGCATGGATGGCCGAAAGGATATTGAGACGATATCAGCTGGCTAGTAGAGTTTACTACACTATTAGATTTTGATTTTAAGTGGGGCGTTTGAACAAGAGGGATCGGGGGGGGGGGGGGGGGGGGGGGGGGGGGGGGGGGGAGGGCATTTCAATATATAGACTATATGCGCGGAAACAATAAACCCCTAAGGGGACGAATCCGACGTTGTAGCAAGAAGACACCCGTTTAAATCCCCCCGCCTGATAAAGTTTAGTCTTCTAAAAGAATTGATGTTGCATATAGTAATATCTTCGACGGCAATGGGGAGAAAACAGGGCGTATAACCGTACACTAGATAATAACAATGTGAAAAAGAAGTAAACATGTGCTAACACTGCGGTAGACTGACCACACTACGCAGGGTATTTCGTGCCTCCGTCTTTTTGCATGATCGCCTGACAACCTCTACTAAACCCAGTAGCATATTTTTAACAAAATATAGGCACCCTCGCGTTCAATAGTGGTGACATTGCATGCCCACGTCACCTCACTCGGTGTTTTTGTAACATGTATATCTGTCCTAGAGTTGGCAACATTGGACCTCCACGTCGGCACGGTGAAAATCATAGGCGTAAAATCGTATATGTGAGAAAATGACAATGTGAAAAGGAGGTACAGACAGATATAGTAAAATTGCGATAAACCGCACTACCAACTGATTACGTAGGAATTCCGTACATACCGTATGCATGATCGCCTCCAAACCTATGCCAAGCGAAGTACGACTAACGAAGTAACGTAATTGAGAGCGTGTACACTAAGCGTTCCTTTCAAAACAATAACGATTCGCATTTCTCCCTTCCGTTCTCAACAGCGGCGACATTGCATGACCACATCACCTTGACTGTTGCATTTATCAAAATGTATCTCTTTCTTATAATTGGAGATGTCAGGAAATAATGGTATCTACATGATTGTACCTATCGATTGAAATATTCTATCTTTCGATCCATGTACAATAACAAATTATGACGCTTTTAACGCGTTGTTTACTACACCTGAGAACTGGGGTGCATACTACATGTAACATCAAACCTTCTTGAAAAAAAAGACACTACCAGGCGGTTGATATAAAGGGGTGTCTTCTCGCCGCAACCGTCAGATTCGTCCCCGTTAAGGTTTTATTGTTTCCGCGCACATATTGAAATGCCCGCCCCCTCCCGATCCCTCTTGTTCAAACGCCCCACCTGAAATCAAAACCTACCAGAGTAGTAAACCCTACAAGCCAGCTGATATCATCTCACTATCCTTCTAGCCGTCCATGACGTAGCTCCAACTCATCTCCCCCCGCCCTTTGTTCCCCGCCCAGTTCGTTCAAGCGCCCCACGTACGATCGAAATCGGCCAGAGCAATAAACACTTCTGAGCAATAGATATCACGTCATTATATTTCTAGACATCCATGACGTAGCTTTCATTCATCCCCCCTCCCCCCCTCCAAGGCCCCCTCCTTCCCCACACCGCGCACGCTCGCCTAGACCCAGCACCGCGCGTATAGCAAGCCCCTACATATATGATTAATACGCACAATCGGAGGATCACACACATTGTTGCGAACATCAGTGTCGACCAGATCCTTGATCTCATAGCTGAAGTGTATTTTATTAATATATGTGACCTGAACCTCTCAAAACCCTTCCCCCCCCGCCCTCCGCCGCCCCGCCCGTTTACATTTTTCCCCTCGGTCTCTCTTGCTTAACCGGCCCACCTAATGTAGAAATCCGCCAGGGTACTAAACACTTCCACGCCCTGGATATCGCCTCATTATCGTTTTAGAGGTGGCCATGCCGCTGCTGCAATTTCCCCTTCCCCCCCGCCCCCAACGCCCTCTCCTTCCCCACCACCCGCACCATCGCCTAGACCTAGCACCTCGCGTATATAAAACCCCTACATCTATGCGACCTAACGCCCCCCCCCCCCCACAAATTCTCCCCTCCTCCCCCACAATAAGGATTTATAGTTCCAACGCACAATTTGAGCTGCCTCACTCGTCCCCTCCCTATCCTCCCCTGCCCCCCTTTTAATTAAATTAGACCCCCACATCCTTAAAAACTCCGCCCTCCCCTCACCGGTTATTCGACTTACATGATTCACTTGTTAAACTGATGCATTTCCTTCCGCAGCTGTCAGATTTTGTCCCCTCAGTAACGGGTTTTTTAGTTTCCGCGCACAGACTGCCTAACATCACCCTGTTGACCCTGATAGCTACACTGTAGTTGCAATAGGAGTCGCCGACCTATATCCTTAACGAGGACACACAGCCCGTAATACGCGGGATCGGAGTATCACACACAGTATGCAAAGATGAGTTTCGACAAGATATTCGATCTCACAGCTGGAGTATATTGTAATTTTTGCAACATACATGGTGTGCAACCCAGTTTGTAGGTGTACCTGGTAGTAAACAACGTGTTGAAAGCTTCACAATTTGTTCTTGTTCATGGATCAAATTATTGAAATATTTCAATCGATAGGTACAAATTACTACAGTAGTTTGTAATTATGTGTTTTGTTTTCTCCAATGTTATGGTTGGTGTTTGTTCGCGCAGTCCTGGTGATCACGACTGTGGTAAACTTTTCATGCAATTCCTTGTATTTTAAATGTTATTTGCCGAAAACTGATTGCACAGATTGGACTACACTCATCATACAAATCAGAAAACTGGACGTATTCTGGGAACTGAACCTACCATCCCATACTTCGAGGGGGTGCAAACACGTTTTAACAACCCGTTTGTTGTTCTCCACACACGGCGCCAAAAGAAAAAAAAAAAGCCATCGAATACACAGACGACACATCAATCATCATGGTGCATGTTTTACACGAGAACAACAAGCGCGGAAATCTGCGGAAAAATATAATCATTACGATCCCGGACTCGAACAACGGACGACGTGGTCACTGGTACGACCAAGGGTGTTCGCGGATCCGGATCCCAGACACCCCACTACCCCGCGCAAACCTGGATTGGAGGGGACAAAAAAAATAATAAACAATGTTCAAGGTACAACAGCCAACTGTATTATCTGCTGTAGACATGTTCCGATTGCTGTAAACTTTAGTAGTACACAAAAAAAAAAGAAATTCCACATAACTCGCATCATCCCGGACTTCACACATCATGGGCGACCGTTGGAATGGGACAGCAGCCCAACGAGTTACTGGTAATCTACTGCTGTACACAGACACGTTCCCACAAAAAAAAGGATAATGGGTATCTATACAGTCGAAAAAAAACAGTCTAAATGGCTGCTTTCAGGGCCGGGAGGGGCAAGCAAAGTGAGGCACGCCCAGCAATCGGCGCGGCGAGAGGTAGACCTCAGCTCGAAGAGTTGTATTGAACACCACGGCTTAAAATCCACAACTTGGTCTGAACCGGACCCTTTGGATCATGCCGTTGCTGACGGCGTTGGCCACCTATCTGCTGTGTCGCTGTCGCTGTTATCTCTTGTCTGCCGTCTGTCGTCTGAGAGTCCAGGATCAAGAACATCTTGTTCGGATTTGCGAGTCGATTCCCAACATGGAGAAGGGGAGGATATATCATGCCCATATCGAAAATATGCCGCATGCCGTATGTTGAGCAGAAAAGCAGAAAATGCCCTCTTGGCAGGGAGACGACGCGAGCACGACCGACTCCGACCCCGGCAGGGTAGGGAGAGTCGAGCAAGCTGAAGAAGTTACAGAGAAAACAGCTAGACGAGAGGTGGACGTCAGCTAAAGCTATCTCGAAGACAACACGAAACATAGTCTAAATCGGAGCCTTAGGCCGCTCTCGCGTAAGCGCCAATACGTTTGTAGACCTGCATTTATGTATCTATAATATCACAAGAATATCGATGGCAATACTGGTACCAACGATACGTACATCACCGAAAGAAAGACACGCTATATCCAATCTGCTGCAGTAGAACGTAGAAAGAATGCACACACAAAAAAAACGTCATCCCTGCAGAAGAATTCGAAGCTACGACCTACTAACCAAAACGAACGCATGCCAACCTGTTGAATCGTCGAAACAAAAACCTGGGACACACAATAAAAAACGATATTTTTTCAAACAATCGAAAACGAGGGAAATACCTTGTTTTAGAGTACAGTACCTGACAGTATACCTGGTAATATATAGGTAGCAGGGTATCAACCTAACAGAGAGCTGCACGACAAAGGAACGACGACGAACAGGGACGGAAATGTGCTCCATCGTGGGTAACGAGCGCAGATGCGTACCTGACATGATCAAAGACCTGTTGGAAAATGTATAGACTATTATATTGTTACAATATCACGGCAGAGTCGACACAAAATCTGTTTCAACGTGATGAAAAGTAACTGACTCTGCTGCAGTACAGTATCGAAATTAATCTTGGCGCCGCCTACTGCCTACACCTTTCTGCTGTAGGTGCACAAATCCAGAACAGTGCCGTATTACTGTAATAAGATGAGGGACACCATACCGGAACCATGCAACACAACCCTCCCGCGCCACCCCCCCTCCTCTCCTTGAGTCTAGAAAAAGCTCCTTGTGTCAGGCTGCCGCACTGTCTCGGACGCATGCGCTCCGATGAACGCCATCCTGGCGTTCTGCAGGTGAAATGCGGTGTCGTCATTGCCGCCTTCCTCCGCGGCCCTTTCCAGGAGGCCAAAGGTCGAGGAAATTTGAGCGTAAAGCGGTGGCACGGAGCCCCCGGGCCCCGTCCTCTCATCGTCGCCGTCCTCCTTTTCGTCATCAGCGGTGTCCACGCCCCCAACGCCAGTGCCTTTTATATGCTCCGTCATCCATCCACGGCATCCAACCGCATAGCTTCGACGACATTCTCCTGGTCCTCCACTGTAGCTCAGACCTGAGCCGCTTTGATGGCAGCCTCGTCGGCGCACTCTCCTGGGATGTTCAGGTTTGCCAACAATCGACCAACTCCGTGTCAGTGACGGGCGACCCCTGTTCATTTGTCTGGCACACACGTACGCTCGCGTTGTTCAGCGTCTTTGCCAGCCTCTTCACCACAGGGCCCTGAGCACCGTCCCTAACGACTTCCCCGTGTTCTGCCATGAGCGTAGCCTCCATCTCCAGCGGCAGTGTTTCGTCTTTGACCCAACACCTGGGAGGTAGAGGGGTCGATATAAAACGCAAAGCACAGTAGGGTA
The DNA here is from genome assembly GCA_012845835.1 of Undaria pinnatifida. Classification (NCBI taxonomy): domain Eukaryota; class Phaeophyceae; order Laminariales; family Alariaceae; genus Undaria; species Undaria pinnatifida. Next base: position 143,667 of record JABAKD010000006.1, on the reverse strand, counting down.
TTGGAAACAATTAGCGTTGGGCAACATCAGCGGGGAACGAAAAACGATCACTGACAAACGAACAGAACCACGCAGCTAAGATAATACAGTAACAGGGGAAATCCAAGTTGTACAGCAGTATTGCGGAAAAGATTTAGTTTTGAAATCAAACATACAGTACTGCACTGTACACTCGTACTTCCATAGTACTACCTTACTAGAAAAACCTACACCTCGCGATGGTCTGCTTGGTCGCTCTGTCCCATGCTGACCTGAGGAGGTTCAGGGCGTCCCGCATGTCGGGGTGGTGTCCTTCGGCCAACCACACTGTGCCAGCTACAATCTTTCGCTCCATGGCCTGGGCCCGCACGGTGGGGGTGTCAAGCATGGTCGACACCCTGACGTCGAGGAGCTGTCTCCAGCTTGGTGGCCGCAACGATCCCCATGTCCATGGGCTGATGTACGCTGGTGCAGTTCGGTGGGTACGTCACCACCTCTACCTGCCCACGGTCGTCTTTCAGGTCATCGTGCGACAAACAGGCATCCATGATCAACAGCACTAAAGTGTGAGTCAGGCTCCTAATGCACGGTAAAAATACCTCGAGCCACCACTCACGGAAGTTCCCAGAGTCAGACCAAGCGTTGGCCTGCGATACACATTTGAGAGGTCGAGCTCTGCGATGAAAGAAGCGCGGGCTCTTTATCTTGCCAATGATCGCTATCTCCACCTTTTCCGTGCCAAAGACGTTCGTGCACATCAAGGTCGATACGTGATCCATGAAGTTCATGTCTTTTGTGCCCCTCTGCCGATCGTCCACGTTGTAAGTGATCCCCAACAGGTAGTTCTTACACTCCTCACGGATCTCCTCCATACCCTTGGCGACGAGATCCGGGTTCACGATACCAGCCTCACCGTGCAGACGCTAGCTGGCGAGTCCGTTGCGCACCACGAAGTTCTCCGCCCACTTCTCGCCCGCCTGGAACCCCACGAGCCTCTCCTTGTCTGCTGCTGAAGGTGTGGCCAAAGCCAGCAGGGTTTTCTTCGCGGAGCGGCCGAAGAACATGACGACGGCACGCGTAAGGGAGTACTTCGCTTTCATGGCCTTCATGAAAAGTTCCAATACCAGTGCATCCACCTGCACAGTTTGAGATGAAGCAGGACAGCGGAACACCAATAGAGTATACGAGTAGGCATCAGAGTCTGCAGCGCGCACATATACTCAATCGACACTACAGCACACTACGGTACAGTATGGCAGGTTAGGATTCAGTTCAGTACAGCATATCAGGTCCACCACGAGTCAGTTCAGCAGCCAGCGCTACGTGCTGCTGTGAGTACAGCAGTACTGTACAAAGCAGTGCATACTTCTAGGGTTAGTGCAGCAGTATACTTGAGTAGCAAAAGATAACACACGGTACAATAGCCTATGCAAGTATTTGAAAATTCCAACAACTACCAAGAAAAAAGGCAGAAATACTGTACGTACTATGTAACATGACGCACTTTGGAAAGTCCCCACTGCGATTGGTCTTGGGCCGCCTTTGCTTGCAGCTGAGGGGGCAATCTTCTCCATAATTTTCCTCTCCTCCTGGTCACGGGACCCCGTGCGTAACCCACATTTGACACGGCCTGCTATCGTATTGTGAGTAACTCCCTGACCAAGCAGCTGCAGGATCGCAAGCTTTTAGTCCAGAGTAAGCCGCGCGGGAGACGTGCTTTTATCGGTTTTTCGTACACCAGATTTTGCGCTCTTCAACGGTTCCGTCCCACGGCCCTCCATTTTTGTAATTTTTTGCTTGCCCGCGGGGGCTGTCACGGCATCCTTCTTGGAAGACTTGGCAACAGCACACGCGTGACGGATGCGGTGCATTGGGTTGTCACCAATTGGTTCTCCTACGTCGCCACAAAGGCCGTGAAGCCGGCTACCGAACCCTCTACGACAAGCATGACCGTTAGGAGGCTCTGGCGTGAGGCTTGGAGTAGTGCACAGTTCACCTGCTGCACAGGGCATCATGCGCCTGTACTGCTCAAGCGGAGGGGTGTGTCCTGGTGGGCTGGTGTGTACCGGTGTGTTCTGCTGGGGCGGAGGGTGTCTGTACAGATGTGGAGGCCTAGGCAGGCCGCCTTCAGTACGGCGGTTGACATCCTCATTGAGGGACCATCCCTTAGTAAGGCGGTCATCGCCTTACTGCAGGCTCCAGTCGTGCCAAGCGGGTTTGACCGCCTTACATCAGGATACCGCGTTACTCAGACCACCTTATTGAGGGACTCCCACTGCAGTTGTATGTGTTTGCGGACCACAGGTAACGAAAATATCACCATTTCCGGTACGCGTATTCATCTACAGGTGCACATAAATAGGCTATAAACGTACAACATCGCGTTTTTCTAAGTGTTTTACGTGTCTATTGTTTTCGCAGTTTCAGATTCAAGAGTGGCTTCTTTAACAACCGCTCAACAACGCTAGGCACATTAATAATAGGAAGGTGGTCCAGGGTTGACAAACCATTACACGATAGCACAGTAGTGTAGATGGTCAAATTTGCAGATCTGAACGTAGTCCTGGGTTGACAAACCATTACACGATAGCACAGTAGTGTAGAGGGTCAAATTTGCAGATCTTCGATCAAAATATGGCGTCAAGCGGGAACCCCAGCAAGACGTGCAGGATGAAAGTTACCAAGTAAAATCAAGATACACCGCCAATGAAGGGTTATCGAGCTGTTAGGCGTTTCGTGGATGAATGGAAGATCTTTGGTACCCATGTGCGCTCGCGCTGCCATGTTGGATCAACAAGCAGAAGAGAAGTTCATGCAAACATTCGCCACAAAAGTGATGTTTTCTCATCTTTGGGCGTCAACCACTTTTCTGTGCAAGGTCACAACGGGTATGCCTTACGCAAGTTGCCGTGACTATTTCAGTGATATCTCAGTCCGAAAGCGCTAGTACGCAGCAACCAATTAAGGATCGTTTGGACAAAGGCCATTGCACTTTATCTACCTTAATCATATCCCCGAGAGGAAGCGGTGAAAGCATACAGAGAAACGATGTATCATTTCCCTCGCAAACATCCTGCATCGTTATGCTTTTCGTTGAGCAGTGTGGTTGCTGTCTACGGACATTGGCCACTAACCTTACAAATGTTTTAAACCTGCGACAATAATGAGCCTTGTATGAGACACGTAGATCATGGAGGCCGTACAGTGCACCGCCAAACTGTGTAAAGTTTGCATATACTTAGCGAAGCAACAAGGAACTCTAATCCTCTACGTTATAATCCAATAGCGCAAGTACGCGACATTGTCTCAATTTTAGTGAGCAGCAACGTATACTACGTGTTAGCGGTAAGTCACAAAGATCACTGTTGTCACAAGACAGAATGTTGAACGCAACTTTTTTCAGCGATTCCGGCGATAACTCAGCCAATGCTCATCTTTGAACACGGAAAAAAAACCGAAAGCGCGAGTACCCAGCAGCCGATGACTTGCCGTGTGGAGCAAAGGGGATTGTACCCTACCAAGTTTATTCTTCAACCCCCTCTCCGCAAAGATGAGGCAGCGAAAACATGAACAAAAAGTAAAACATTGTGCAAATCTTCGGGGATGTCGTCCTTGTCGTTGAACAATGCGATCGACATCGGTCGACAATATGCACGTAACTTGAACAATTGACGAATCTCGATAGTACAGAGCTTTGCGTGAGACTTAGGAAGCATGACCGCTACACTACGTACTACAAACCTGTGCGAAGCTTGAGTACACAAAGCGAAACAGCACGTGACTCTAATCCCGAACTAGCGCGGGCACACAGCATGTCGACCGTCCAGTAGTGATTCACAGCATGCATTATTCTCCCACCCATCTCCAGATATTAGGGATAACCATACAGGACGTCGACGCATGACGTACCGACGGTGCAATGGATAACTAAGTTTCCCTGACGCTTGTCTTGTCGTGACACTTCCGCGATGCCGCCCACGCAGTTATTCAACAGTAAGAGGAAACAAATACACTATTCGCGCGGTTTAAAAATAAGAAAGGTGGGGGTCGTGTTGGACTGTCCAGTCAACAAGATTGGCCCTGAGTCATCGCAAGAGTGCAAATTATGAAAATTAATATACACTCCAGCTGTGAGATCAAAGATTTTGTCGAAACTCATCTTTTCTAGCTGTGTGTGATATCCGATCGCGCGTATTACGGGTTGTGTGTCCTCATTAACGATATAGGTCGGCGACCCCCCTTGCAACTACAATGTAGCTATCAGGGTCAACAGGGTGATGTTAGGCGGTCTGTGCGTGGAAACTATAAAGCCCGTTTTTGAGGGGGACAAAATCTGACAGTTGTGGAAGGAAGTACAACAGTTTATCAAGTGAATCCTGTAAGTCGAATAACCGATGAGTGGGGGGGGGAGTTTTTAGGACGTGGGGCCTGGTTTTGATCAAACGGGGGGCGGGATGGGTGGAGGGGGGAGAGGGGACGGGTGGGCAGATTCATTCGTGCGTGGAAACTATATATCCTTCTTGTGGTGGAGGTGGGGGGGGAGGGGGAAATGCCTAGGTCGCATAGATGTAGGGGTTTGCTATACGCGTGGTGCTAGGTCTAGGTGATGGTGCGGGTGGTGAGGAAAGAGGTGGCGGTGGGGGCGGGGAGGGGGTGGGAATTGCAGCGGCGGCATGGACAGCGCTAAAACGATAATGAGGTGATATCCAGGGCGTGGGAGTTTTTATTACTGTGGCGGATTTCGATATTACGTGGGGCGTTTGAGCAAGAGAGAGCGAGGAAAAAACAAACGGGGGGGGGGCAGGTTTTCAAGAGGTTTAGGTCACATATAAAAATAAAATAAACTCCAGCTGTAAGACCAAGAATCCGGTCGAAACTCATCTTGGCAACGTTGTGAGTGATACTCCGATCGCGGGTATATCATATCGTACGTATTAGCTGCAGTCAGTCGATGAAAGGAAAACAATATCAAATCGAGTGTAAACTCTACTGTGCACCCTTGATGCTACTACCTATACCAGTTATTGCACCAGCGGCATTGGTCGTTTTTCTGCCGTGTCAAATGCTATTTATCCTCACAGGCCTATTTCAACATGATGAATACTTCACATATGTCGCCGTGGACTCACCGCCCGCCCCAAACACCGAGTTGCTTGTAAATTCCATGTTGCCATGTAGTGACGCGTTGGTGCTGTGAAAGCTGAAGGCACTTGCGGGTGCGACGTGCGAAAGCCGTGCATAACGTTGCAGATATAAGGTGTAGGCAGTGCCTTGAAAACAGAGCATGGGGACTATAAGGTTCCGGTTTTGGGTCAACTTGACAGAAGATGGAAATAAGACGAGCCTAGCGACGCGGCCCTGATGAGGTGTGTTGTACAAAAGGCATAGTGCACGTCTCGACGAGCAGGTATAAAAGGCCAACGAAAAAGCGCCCTCCGTGGTATCTGCAACTCTTAATGAAGACGAGAAAATGTTTGTAGTTTTGTTCACAAAGACGTACACCATACGGTGACATATACTCATGTTTCAGGTAGTTAAACCACAGCTGCAGTTGACTGGATGGTTTGCCGGCACGGATGACGTTGGTCCTATGCCTGCCAAACGTTGAGACTTTATATTCTATGTCGCGTCGGTAAACGTTCAGCTCAAAGGGGCTCGAACAGGTGAAGGCCCCCTCGATTCAACTCGCGTAAACATGGGGCAGGAACGTTGAGTGGGGCCGAAGCAACGCCACGGAGACAAGGGGGAGCATGAAGCAAAAATCTCAAACGTCAATCAATTCTGGACCTTTGCACAGGTAAAACTAAGCCACGGGCGTGATCAATATATACGTACACCTTTGATGAACGGTTCCACATGCACGAAGGGCATAGCAGAATTGCGATGCTCTTGAAACTCGTGTAGGCGGGAGCGAGAAGAGCCCAACTGTGGTATGGGCTGCCACTCTCTCGCGGATTGACCTCAACACTCGAATAAACGACTACGGGGAAAGCCTAGAAAACAATCTCAGGTGTAGGGAGGGGATCATGTCGGTGTGGGCGCTTGATGGGGTCTAACTCCGACCTCCGTTGTGTTAACCCTGCGACGTACAAAAACGTGGCGACTGCGGTTGGATCGAAACAAGACATGTGCAAAGTGCAGGCAAGGTGCTACGCAGCTGCGAGATACTATCAACAAATGATTCAGGATAGGATGAAAGTATAGAAATGAAAGCAAGGAATATTGGGTCATTGGGAACATGGCGGCGACGAAGAGCGCTGCTCGGTTGCAGATTCGGTTTAAATCAATGTAAACAAAGCCTACATGAACGCGCTTTATGGGAAGGAAAATAATTTCTTTTTGGAATCTGCACGTTTATTGTGATACAAGATTGTCCGGTAGGTGTACGAATGAAGAGGGCTCTAGTGCAGGGCGTTGATTACGATACTCAGTTGAGCGAGGAAAGCTAGCAATGAAAACAGTTGACAATTACATAATTCGGTATGTCATGAGAAACAACCACCGCAGCAGGAAATCCAAAATACGGGATGTGCGGTTATTTGCTATTTATCTCGCGAAAGATGTCAAGCTCCAAACAAGAATGTCAGTGCTCACGAGGCAACAATCATGCACCAGATCGGACGAGAGGATCTGGTTTCAAACACGCAATCGATGTTAAATTGGGCGGTCGTGTTGGACTATCCAGTGAACAAGATGGGTCATGAGTCATCGCAAGAGTATGTATGTCATATCTTACTTATTAGCTCCAGTCAATAAATTAAATGAAAACATTATCAAATCGAGGATAAACTGTACCGTGCACCCTTGATGCTACCACCTATACCAGTTATTGAACAACAAGCATTGATCGTTTTGCTGCCGTGTCGATGGCTACTTTTCCTCACAGACCTATTTCAAAAAAATGGATACTTCACATATGCCGCCGTTGTCTTACCGCCAAACCAATAAGCATAGTTTCTTGTAAATTCCATGTTGCCATGTAGTGACGTGTTGGTGTTGTAAAAGCTGAACGCACCTGCGGGTGTGACGTGCGAAAGCAGCGCATAACATTGCAGATATAAGGTGTAGACAGTGCCTTGGATACGGAGCATGGGGACTATGAGGCTCCGGTTTGGGGTCAACTTGAAAGACCGTGCAAAGAAGACAAGCCTAGTGACGCGGCCCTGATGAGGTGTATCGTAGAAAAGGCAAAATGCACGTCTCGACGAGCAGGTGTACGAGCTAACGGCAAAGCGCCCTCCGTGGTACCTGCAACTCTTAAAAAAGACAAGAAACGATTCGTAGCTTTCTTTGAACGGACGTATACCATATAGTGACATATAGTGACATATACCCATGTTTTAGGTAGTTAAACCACAGCTGCATTTGACACGATGGTTTGCCGGCACGGATGACGTTAGTCCTATGCCTGCCAAACGTTGAGACTCTATATCCTATGTCGCTTCGGTAAACATTCTGAACTCATTGAGGTTACCACATAATTTAATGAAAGGGTGAGAGGGTCGGAGGGCCTCGAACACGCGAAGGCCTCCTCGATTCAACTCGCGTAAACATGGGGCGGGAACGTTGAGTGGGGACGAAGCAACGCCACGGATACAGAGGGGGGCGTGAAGCAAAAATCTCAACATCGATCAATTCTAGACCTTTGCACAAGTAAAACTAAACCACGGGCGCGATCGATGTGTACGTACAATTTTCATGAACGGTTCCACATGCACGAAGGGCATAGCAGAATTGCGATGCTCTTGAAACTCGTGTAGGCGGGAGCGAGAAGAGCCCAACTGTGGTATGGGCTGCCACTCTCTCGCGGATTGACCTCAACACTCGAATAAATGACTACAGGGAAAGCCTAGAAAACAATCTCAGATGTAGGGAGGGGATCATGTGTATGTGGACGCTTGATGGGGTCTAACTCCGACATTCGTTGTGTTAACCCTGCGACGTACGAAAACGTGGCGACTGCGGTTGGATCGAAACAAGACATGTGCTAAGCGCAGGCAAGGTGCTACGCAGCTGCGAGATACTATCAACAAATTATTCAGGATAGGATGAAGGCATCGAAATGAAAGCGGGGAATATTGGTTCATTGGGAACATGGCGGCAATGAATAGTTCTGCTCGGTTGTAGATTCGGTTTGAATCAATGTAAACGAAGCCTACATGAAAGCGCTTTATGGGAAGGATTAATATATTTTTTTCGGAGTCAGCACCTTGATTGTGATACAAGACTGTCCGGTAGATGTACGGCCGAAGAGGGCTCTAGTGCACGGCGTTGAGTACGATACTCACTTGAGCGAGGGAAGATAGCGATGAAAACCGTGGACAACTGCATAATTAGGTATGTCACGTAAACCAACCACCGCAGCAGGAAATACAAAATACGGGATGTGCGGTTATTATGCCAAACACCTCGCGAACGATGTCAAGCTCGATACGAGGAAGTCAGTGCTTACGAGGCAACAATCAAGCACCAGATCGGACGAGACGATCTGGTATTAAACACGCAATCAGTTGGTGATAGTCTTGCAAAGCGAGTATTGCCAAAGAAAGGGTGCAAGGCGTCGGACTGTACCAGGAATGTATTTCGTCTCGAAAGTCACTGCGTGTAGCAGGCTAACGTTGCGGTTCTTACTCTTACCGCCCAACTTAATCTTTGTGGTTGTTGAGACCGGTAGTACAGAGGGCATACGAATCCATTTAAGAATGTAACCGCGCAACTCGTAAGACGAGATCCCCTGCTGTTGCGAGTTGTTCGTCGCAAAACATGCAGGATGCATTCCGTTTGCGTTGTAGACACAGGTCTTTGAGATATGGTTAGGGCGGACAGAATATGGGATGCCATGTTGCGTCAAAATTACGGACGTATGTTTAGACCGCCTAGCGACAAACGGACAACTTGGTTCAAATTCATGTTTAGAAACATGTTGTTCGTACATCACCTCTTCCCTGTCGGGAATACTATTGCTCAGTGATTAAATCGGTTGGTGACCAATCCGCTCAGGCCACGTCGCTGTATAACCCCGGATAGGTGATCAGTCGGAATCTTCAAACAATATAACAAGCGGTACCTGGCAGTATGTACTGGGTGTTGTGGTAGTTGACAAATGAATGTCCGTAGTTCTCCACAGTGGGGCCTGTTTTCAGCATCACCGCACGATCAATATCCACGTATTCCACGAGGGCATGCCCGCAAGATATCTGCTGACGGAAAAATATAGGTTGACTTGGTCGAATGTTCGGCCTTGCGCAAGATCGTAAAAAGATCAATCCATTCCTACACCAATTCACGGGATCTAGATGCGGGATTGGAATATCCAAGTTAGGGCCTTCAGAAAGCATTTCTAAACAAAAGCAGGAGGGAGGAAAGAGCGTTGTTGCACACAACTACAGAACGAGCGGTTCGATTGCCAGAACATTGCTGCGCCATTCAAGCGTTTGTATCTCCCTTCAAGTAGATTTTTCTGGCCAGGGCAGGGGTTAGTTGTGGAGGGACGAAATAGCGCTGCAACATAGTCTGGCTGCGGCGCGTACAATTGGGTGGCGCTCCATTGATATTCCTTTGTGGTAGGTGCGGATTCTGCAGTGAGGAGAGGGTCAGAGCTACGATGATACAGGCGACAGCGGTCGCTTATATTGTCTTAGATGTTGGCATAGGAGGAAGAACTCCCTGCGGACGAATCAAAAGAAATAAGGGGAATAAAAGTTTGGTGTAGAGGTGTGTTTAGAACGTTGAGGTGCGATGGTGGCGCGTCTACGCGGGCCACGCGCGACACCACATGTTCCCTGGAAATAAAAAACTGGAAGAGAAAAACGCCAACGCGCTGGAGGATGCCGGACGAAGAAGCGAGGGAAAGCCAGGTATGATGCACGTCAAGGTCTACTTCTCGGTAGTGACCGATGACAGGCGAGCTCTAGATATGTGTAGGCATGTGCAACGTAGGCTTCAAATATACCAACACAAGCTTTTTACAGATGGACTGAATCAAGTATGTCCGAAGCGCTGTCGCAAATGCTATCCAGCAACCGCCGGCTGATGCGGAATATCATGGAATATGTGCGTTCAATTCGTACGGTCGATAGTCGCCGTTTGTGCTCTTTAGACACACCCCATGGGCCCGAACTATGCACGAAGTGATCACGTGAGGGGCACCATAAGGCCGCATGTCTCAACTAAACCTTGCTTACGGTCAGTCCAGCTTGGAAAACGTGAATTTTCGCAATACGGCTTAGCTGCAGATGATTAACAAAACGCGAGAACATTCGGCTGGAAGAGTGGCATTTTTGCAAACAGAACAGAGCACGCACTCATTTGTGAGTAAGGTGTCACTTGATGCAAACCAACACGGTTTTCAATGGTATGGATGATATACGGTTAGAAAACCGGTTTAATCGGTTCTCGGTATACCGATTAAAACCGGCGTAAAAAACGGTTAAACTGGTCCCCTGTTTATCGAATCACGCTTCCCATCCGGGTATTGGTTCTTCAGAAATGATATTTGATGTCCATCTCCAGTGACAACACGTATTCGTCCGTGCGGCTGTTGACACCATGGGATAAACCGTTTCTTCAGTGTGTAATCAAGTGTAAGACACAGGTGTACAGCGATAATAGAAGCTAGCAGAACGAGGCCATGCCGGTAATTTCAAGTATACCAGTCGTGACTCAGAGGAGGGTATGGTTCAATTGGCAGACATGGTAACTCGGCCAGCAAGCATAAATGAGGTACTAGTTGAAGGGGTTCAGAGCTAAGCCCCGCTGAAATTGATGTGCGATCGTGGGTAAAAGCCGACGGAACGAGGCTTGTAACTCTATCAGAATCAAGAAGAATGTCAATATATTGCGGAGAAACGCTTTGGCAGTGATGGATCGCAGACGGACCCACAAATAAACGGACATGGCGGCCCTGACGGCAACAGCACATTTTGTTTGGAGTCTGTGGTGTTGACGGCAAAGGAGTCATCCCATCGTAGGGGTTGTATGTGTTTGAAGAAAACGTCTCTGGCCATTTGAGCTCCTCAAAGGGAGGAACTACCGGTTAGTCAGGGATTTTTACGAGCAAATTATTTTTAAGGAATAGGGCATAGAATTTCGGTCGAGTTGCGCGAACGAACGCCTTCGAAGTGCTTGTTCGGGTGAGATAACGAGCTCCTAATGTTAGAAGCTCGTAACCGTTCTGCTGCACCCCTACCGTTAGAAATGTGAAACAATGCCAAGGCCAACCTTGACAAAGAACGACAGAAGGGCTGTTCGATGGGTTGGTCCCGTTGGCGGATTAATTTGCTTTTAATGAAGGGACACCGCAGACGTGGGCGATATGAAGGAGACAGGTACGGTATTTATTGCTTGCCCGTGAGGATCGCGTCCGGCATACGTAGGGAGGTGACATGGCCAAAAACGCGAAAACAGTCCGGAGGTAACTCGACAAGGATGCATCAAGTCCTTCGAGGCAAATATTGGGTGTACGGTACGGTCAACTCGCAGAGACCCGACATTCGCATCGGACGGTGCAGTTCCTAGAAGCAGCCCATAAAGTTATCTGGGACACTTATTGGGGGGGATCAGAGCACTCGTCATATCAGGCGAATCACTCGCCAAAAATAAAGACAAAGGATGCCCTGTTCGAGGTTCGTTGGTTCCGGATATTAGGGTTTTGTATGTACGGAAGACGTTTGGGTTCAATGCACGTTGACCAATGAGATCAACGCGGGTGGTTACTTTTAATTGTCCTGGTATAGCAAAGGGAACCATTGATAAGTCTTTTTGGTTGGTTGCTGACTAGCACGCGAAGCACGCCGAGAAGAGAGAAGCATCGCCATCGAGATAGGTTCAACGTGTGATACACTGGCTAGTTTCTGCCGTAAGTGCGCTTCGCTGCGACTGCCGCTGTGAGACTTCGCTGGGACTGCTGTTTTGACTGCCGTGATGGTAATTCTCTGTGACTACTGCTGTGACGATGGCTGCGGGCTGTCTCTTCGTCGATGGGCGATTCGACGGGTGCCCCGGTGCCTGCCGCCGCCAGCGCTGAAGTGGCGGCTACTCTGCGCGCCCGCGCCCCCGCCGCTTTCGCGGGCTCGGGGTCCTCCTCCGGGGCGCCAGCGGTCGGTGCGGCCTTGCCTTCGGATAACTGGGTCACGTGGGCCCGACAGGTTGAAGCCAAACTCGCGCGGGTCCATAAGCGCCTTGACGAAACATTTGCCGAGTTATTGGCAACCGCGTCTTCCTCCTGCGAGGTATAGGCTGCCTGTGCTGATAAGGTAGCTAATCTCGACACAATCGTTCGACAGTTCGTGGAAAACAACTCTGGTCGGGTAGCGTCCCAAGACGACGGCGACGCTCAGCAACGGCAGCGATAAAAAGCACAACTGGCCAACGACATGACCACTTGGAACAAGGTCGACACAGCTAGGAAGCTATGGATAATCCGGGGGCGTATCCCTCCGAACCTCGGGGACTTTCCCGCTGACCTGCAGTCGTTTGTGGGGGAGGTACCGCCAACGTGGCGTACCAGCTTCGGTGCTTTCATTCCTTTGACGTCGAGGTTTGTGGGCCCCGCGTGGGCGGGCCCATCGGGCACTCCCTCATGGTCGCCGACGGTCTCGACCGTTTGACATTGGCCGTCATTGCGATTCTTCTGTGGGTCTCTCGCCCGGGGTCGCCGACAATCTCCCCTGTCTGGCGCGGATCAACGCCCTTGGCGTCGCGTTTACGGTGGCAGTCACGGGCTTGCGTGCGCACACCTTTAGCAACTACAGTATGCTGTCCGTCCCAGAAGCGCACGCAGTACTGTGTGATATGGTTAACCGCCACAACGCTTTGTGGGTGAGTGAGCTCATGCGTGCTGCGCAGCGGTCTTCTCCTGCTGTTGTTCCAACCCCGGCTGGTACGGTGTTCGACCCCCCACCCATGCTCGCATTCGTACGCATTCTCGAATTGTGCCGCGGCGGGGGGGAGGTCCTCCGTCTCGTACTCAGCAGCATCGGTTCCGGCGCAGACAGGCCCACCAAGCGGAAAGCCACCGCTCTCCCCGCTGGGTCGCCCGGATCAAAGGAAAAGGTCAAGTTAAGTCTGCCCCAGGCCTGTCGGATGTTCGCGCGCACCGGTGAATGCAACTGGTCTCCGTGTAATTTCTTGCACAAGGCCCCCACGGCCTCGCATTTCTCGCCATCTCCACCCGCTTGCAGGGAGGAAGGCGGTGGAAGCGTGGCGGCGGCGGACGAAGGGTAGACGGCGTTGTCTCTGCCTGCGGTCCTCCCCCGGGGGGCAACAGGGGTGCCGAGGGGGGTAGACGCGCTGGTTCTTGTTCTGGATGAAGACATGGGCCTAGCCGCCGGGCGGGGCCAACCTTTGCCGACGCAGCTGCGGCGCCGACGGTGGATGTAGCGGCTGCGTCCACAATTGAGAACGGCGGCCGCGTGTTGGGACCAACATAAGGGGGCGCGACTGTGGCGTTGGCCGTTTGTGGGGTGATTGCGTCGACGATCGACGTTGGCGAAGCGCCGACCGTACCGGCAGTCCGCGGAGTCACGGGCGATTTGCGGGGGTGTGCGTTGGAAGGGCTGGCGCGCGAAGGCGACGTTGGGCACGAGCGTGTACCCGTTGCTCCGTCGTCCGTCATTTCCGGGAATAGCGTTGCCCATGGGGAGTGCTCGCGTGCGTGTACGTTAGTCTCGGCGCGCATTGTAGGAAATGGCTTATCGGTCGCACGCTGGGATACAGTAAGCCATAGCAAAGGTGTGCGGCGTTCGGATTTTGACTGGGGGTGCGGACACGGCGCGACCAACAGCGAGCGCTTGCACGCAAAGTTGGATTCGTCGTTTGAGGTATGGCGCGACGCGCAGGATAGCGTCATGCGGTCGGTATCGTCAACAGGTTCCGCGAATCTCGATGTGGATGTCAGCGCCGGGTCGTCTCTATTGCGTGCCTGTGCCGGCAGTGTTTAATTTTTTACGTCCGCTGTCGGATCCGCTCAGATTGCCGAAATTATTTATCCTTACATCGTTCGTCATTTGTTTCAGGTACCGTCAAGAACTTCCCTCGTATTGACAAGCTGCTCCGCGATTTATCACCGGGCTTCCTTGTGTGTGTTGCGCGGGGGGGTAGTCTGACTGCTGAGCTTGCAAACGGTTACCACCCAAGCGTGGCCCTCCATGACGTTGCTGTTCACCAAAGGATATGTGCTGACGTTGTGCATGGTCGGGCTTTGGTGTTAAAATGAGTTCCGCGTCCGATATTCGGGGTCTAGGTGTTTCGCCGTGAGCCGTCGTGCTTAAGCCTAAGTTTCGCATCATTCACGATATCACGTTTGCCCGCGCGGGCGGCCACTCGAGCGTTAACGACGATACCGTTTTTTCCTCCGCCCCCTCCTGCGAGCTCGGTCATGTGTTTTGGGATGTGTTGTTGCGGGTGTTGGTTTTGCGGCAGTTGCACGGCCCAACAGCTAGATTCGTCCTTTGCCGCGTTAAATAGGTCTATCGTCAAGTCTTTGTTGACCCGGTAGGGGCGCCGGTGTTTGGGTATGCCATGGGCGAGTGCGAAGTGTTGGATCTTCGATTGTAATTCGGATGGCGTATTAGTCTCGGGGTTTAGGGGCTGATGGCTTCTGCCGTAGAAAATTCCCACACCCAACCTACGTTTCAAGATGCGGATGTTTCCCCAGGAGGGGCGGCTGCCGTCGAAAAAATGCGTCTTGTCCCGCCGCAGGGGGGGTCGGTTACGCCCCTCCCTCGCGACTGTCGAACCGTTTCCGGTAGCGGCGGCTACACCGGGAGTAGTTTTTCTGCGCGGTACTACGTAGACGAAGTCATTCTTGTCGAGGTCCAGTGGTGGCCGGATGGTCGTCGCTGTATGCGGGCTGTGCAGTCGTTGGCGTCGGACCACTCAAGCTTGTTGGGCGTACGTGACGCGTCCGACTCTCCTCTGTTGTCCGCCAGAAAAACCATAAACTGGGGCACGCGTCTCAAAGTGCTGGGCTGGTTGGTAGACGCAAAGGCGCTTACGGTGACGTCGCCGCTACATAAGCGCCTCAAGCTGCGATTCCTTTTAGCGAAGTGGCCCCCGACTCGCACCTGTGGTTCAGCGAAGCAGGTGTCGCAGCTGGCGGGTTTTCTCATGAAAATCTCTCTTTCCGTTCGTCCCGGGTCTTTCTTCGTGCATCGTTTCTTGGCGTCGGTTGGGATGCCGCGCATCGCTGCCGGTTATCACTTTGCTGACCGAATGGCCAATCCGGGGCGGCGTGTTGCCCTTGGGCCCGAGTTTCATGCGGAGCTTGAGTTCTGACGGTGGTATATTGACAAAGGTGTTGACGCGCGCGGCGGGGTGCAGTCGGCGCCGATGTATCATTTGCTAGGGCGCCCGGCACACCGTGCGTTGTTCTCGGACGCGTAAACAAACGCCGTCGGGGGATATTGTCTCGAAACTGGTGTTTACTGGCGCTGTGATATCACAGCCCAGGAAAAGTTTCGGTCTTACGGCTCGAGTAAGTCCGTCCGTGGGGTGGACGACTTATCTATCAAGGTGCTTGAACTTTTGGGCATGGTTGTGCCGGCATTTGTCCTAGTGTCTTTGTGTGCCGATGGACCGTCAGCGACGGTAGATTGTGCTTTGTTGCGAGAAGACAACAAGGCCGGCGTGCATAGGGTGTCGCGGTGTCGAGGGGGGCTGAAACCGCGTTCCGGTGCCCTCATGCGTCTCCTCATCGTTCTCGAAGTGCCATCCGGATGGCATTTCAAGGCAACGCATGAACGTGGTATCCACAACGCTGCCGCCGACGGTACCTCGCGCTGAGATCGCGGCTCCGTTCTTGATAATTCGCGCGCTGTTCGTCCCAACATCCCGTGGCAGGTTCGGGAACTGGGGGCCATCGGCATTTCTCTATGTACTTTGGTCTAGGCCTCGGACTCATGCGACACACCGTTGCGGCCTCGACTACACGAGCTTATTTGGGGAATTTTGGAGCATGGGTAGACTTTCAGGTACGTTCTGGTGTCCCTGTCCTTTTTGATCGCGGCATTGGCGGTATGGCCAACGTGTGGCATTTGTTTGAATACGTAGCGTACGCGTTTGCTACCAATCAACTGCGGTCGGCGACTATCGAAAGCCATATGTCGGCCATCAAGTTATTTTAGAAAATACGTGGAAGTGTGGTGAGGTGAAGCAATACTTTTTGCCATCCTCCCATCCGCCGGAGGATGGAAAAAAAAACAAAAACAAATTATCGCATTCACGCGGTTTCGAGCTCGACACGACTTACCCCGTCATCGCGAGCGCCCTCATAGGTGCGGCGCGCTCGCATGCCGAAGTGGGTAATCAGGCGACCGTGCGTCGGCCCGAGTCGTGGGCTATGTTGCTTTCTGGCGAAACTGTGATATCTGCTTGGCGTAACGACGAGCGCGTGTTGTGGCTTGCGTTGTGTTTTTGTTTTTTGTTTTGACCCGCGCATCTAAAATGTTCGCCGAAACCCGGTCGCGTATCCACCAAACGTTTTGTTTACGGTGGGTGGACGTGGCCTTCTTTCGCAGTCGGGTGCAGTTAGGGGTGGCGCAATGTATGAGAGCCGACCGCGTCGACGTTCGATGTCGTGGGTCTACGGGCGACCAGTTGCGCAAAGGGGTGATTATTTCGCGATCGAGCAGGTTCACCGTAGCCCGTGGGGACCGGTGGCGGTGCTGTCGATATTATGGTCTAGTTGATGTCTTGTTTTTTGTTTTTGCCATCGTCGGCTCCCCTCGTGGCGTACGGCAGTGGTGGTGGAAGATGATCCATGTGGAAGAAGCAACAAGCGACGGTGGCCCTACGAAAAGTGGTTGTGTTGGCGGGCGTGCGGTCGGATGAGTACGCTTTGCACGCCCTTAGGATTAGTGGCGCATCGCACTTATCAGCAGGGGGTGCCTCCCCAGTGACGTGGCAACGAGAGGGCCGGTGGGTGCCTGATGCCTTTAAGGCGTACGTTCGTAGCCACGGAAAAGATGGCAGCCGGGTAGAAAATGTAATGGCCCAGGAGGGTACGGGGCGCGGGATCCAGCCGGGCCAGCGTACCGAGTGGGGGCAAGTTAACCCCATTCCAAAGCTGAAAGGGTAGAAGTCGACGTAACTACCTCAGCTAGTACGCAACCTTATCATTTCTGCCAGGCGGATAGAAAGGAGAAGTTGTATCTTGACGTGCGCATCCTAGGGGTACAGCGAAGGTGGTAGGGAAGGGACGAAATGCGTCCGAAAGCTAAGCTGAATACCATCGTTGGAGGCTGGCGTCGATAGCTCGACATTGCCAATTGGGGTGGAACTTGACTCATGGTTACGGACGATAGCGTGGGGCTGCTGTTGGAGCAGTCCCGGGGCCTGCCTCTCTCTCCGCCCTCCCGTGCTCCGAGCGAGGGTGCGCAATAATATGATCCAAGTTTGAAAGCAAAAGATAAAGCATATTATAATCGAGGCATGATAAAACATGGGGTTTGTATGTACATAACAAGTTTGGGGTTATTGCACGTTTATCAATGAGATCAACGCGGGTGGTTACTTGTACTTCCCCTGGTATAGCAAAGGGGAACTTGGATCAGTCTGTGTGGTTGCTGACTAGAAAGCGAAGCACGCAGAGGAGAGAGAAGCATTGTCTGCGAGACAGGTTCAAGGTATAGTAGACTGGCTGGGTTCCCCCCACCCACCCGTGCTTTTGAGGAAGTCAGTGGAAGGGGAATGAACCGGTCGCAGCAACGCGGGAGGGTGTTCGTTGCTGTTAGCTACAAGTAGTTAGGGGGCGGTATGCAGCCGCCCGGGTGTCGTAGATTGCGCGTTTGGATTTATTCTATTCGTGGTGCTCAGTGTCCATGTTTGTGCAATCAGAGTGGCGCGCGCACGTCTCCAAGCTGCAGGTGCGCCCTTTTCCGTCGGGAAGCTGCATTGCGCAATGCAGGCTTTGGTGCGATGTGGGTTTGCTTACCGTGCTTCGCGAACATGCACACAATTCTCCACGCTGGAGGTGCGGACAATTTTTCTCGCATGGAATTTGCACTATGCTGTGCAGATGTTGTCTCATGACGGGTGCTAATATGCGGGCGCAGTGGTTTGGTCCCACACTTATCTCGGTACTGGCGCGATCTGAAACTGCAGGAGAGAGAGTTGTCCGTAATAGTGCTGCTTGGTCGCGGATTACATATGTATACTGGCGTCATGTATATATTTTGGGTGCTCCTCTTGTACACGATATTTGGGTTAAATGTGTCGTGTGTGCGTTTGTGCGGAGTACCACAGTGCAGTAAAATGTGTTTATTTTGTCGTGTCTTTGTCGGTTGTGCTTGATGTACAATTGCTGAAAGATAGCCGAGGCACGTGGCGGGAGGCATAAGGAGTGAACCGGTAACAACGAAATTTCCCGGAGCAGGAGGTGATCGTGTAAAAACCTGGCTGGATCTTTATTGCACTGGAACCGTAATAATAACATGAAACCGGATCTGAGTAACGTCGAGTGAGTGATAAGCAAAAGGAAAGGTGCAGTGACGGTTACGTTCCCGGTGGTCTGCAGAGGGCTGGTTCACGTTGCGAAAGAAAATGATGTATGTAAAAAAAAAAAATGTACCGAAAATTCCAGGCACTTCCCTATACGAGATTGCACTCGTAGCATACGAATCAAAATGAGGACGGGGACGACGCCCATAGACCGTCAAATGGCCTGGTAAAGTCATATTACTATTTATGTTACAAGGGAGAAGAGGAGCTTCGCCGGCGGCCTAATGAGAGTCGCGGACGAAGATAATTCCCGCAGGTGACAGTTCAAAGCAGTAAATAGCAGTTTTCGATGTCAAGGGCTTGTTATAGACATTCAACGAATGCCCGCCGCAATGATTGATAGTCGGAAGGAAGAATAATGAGGCGTACGGCAGATTAGAAGCTTGGTCGGGGCTCAGCTAATGGATATCGTTACGTAGTTGTAGTTGTAGTTGTAGTTGTAGTTGTAGTTGTAGTTTAGTTGTTGTTGTTGTTGTTGAAGTATAATAGTTTAGTTGTTGTTGTTGTTGTTGTTGTTATTGTTGTTGTTGTTGTGTTACGGTGGTTTCATGAGTTAAGAAGGGGTTTCCAGTCTGGGGTTGCCATACAGGGAAATGGGGGCAAGATATGGCGGACCCCATGGAAATAACGTCAAGCTCCTAAGCGAGAATTTGCGCTTGCCTGGGTACCTCACACTCCAGGACGCTTGAGTATTCTCGACTGCCAGCGCTGTGCCAAGAGCTAGCCATGGGACGCAAGAATCAGGGCTAAGGCAGGGGAGCCGCCAAAGGCGCTCTCCCAGGTAGTATTCTTGTCAGTATTGGTAGTCTAGTCTATATGTATGTGAACGTGGTTATCTTTGGGGGTGATTATGCAAGATTACGCATAATTGACTGTAGCGTGTTGCGTAGAACCCGTAAACCCCATGCGGGTATCACAACCCAGCGGCGTGTATCGCGTGCATCCTGCGCGATGGTCAGAGCGATTCCTCTACATTATGAATGCAAAGCTTACATTCCTGGCATGGTGCCTGGTCCGTTGCACTTGGACTGCTGGGTGACGTGGGTAGAGACAGGTCGTCTAGAAAACAAAAAATAAACGTTTTTGGGCGGTTGCCTAGGATCCCTCCATGTATGCGCTCTCACTGTGTACAAGTACATGTTATCAGCCTTTTTGGGGCCCATATACAGCGATAGAACACAGTGTAAACGCGTCCTTATCATCAGGGTGCAAGCATACAGCACGCGACAGCGCAAGCTACCATAGCTATGCGCGCGTCTTCATGTGCTTGCAGTGGACCCCGACTATAAAGTTGTTGTCGCCTAATGAAGCAGACCTGGTTGCTTCGTGCGAAGTATGCACGGAAGTTGGCCGCAATTGTCGGTTTATGGAATTATTGCAACGACGTCAGCTGGGAGGTGTATTTGTCGATTTGCCGCTCTAAAAGCTCCAAAAAGGTTAATACTACTCTGTGCACACAGCAGTAAAATAGTAACCAGTCGCCCCGGTGGCGTATCAGGTTATCTTCGAGCCTGGTATTGGTCAGTTTCGTGAGTTCGAGCCCCCCCGAGTGCATACTCGTATAAATTCGTGGGGACTTTTTCTTGTGCACAACTTGACTTGCGGAAAGCGCGAGAACGTGAGTTAGCAACACTCGATGAAAATCGACGAGCAGTGGGATTGCCAAACCATATTCGCGAAAAAAACTGAAAGCAAGAACCGGGGGGAAGACGGAACGAAACCCGCGACCTCGGCTTATCCAGAAGCTGGAAAGTAGAAGTGTGCAAGCAAAAAAAAAAGAATAAAAAAAGCAGCAAGGAGTACCTGGTAGTCGACGAGCAATGCGGCTGTTGAGCTCACTTTTTTGGCTCATCTCCACGACGCAGACCGTGTTTTACAGCAGTATCCCAACTCAGAGCCC
Organism: Undaria pinnatifida; assembly: GCA_012845835.1. Lineage (NCBI taxonomy): Eukaryota > Phaeophyceae > Laminariales > Alariaceae > Undaria > Undaria pinnatifida. The sequence continues at coordinate 123,290 of JABAKD010000006.1, read as the reverse complement.
CCGGACTCATGCTACTCACGGTCGCTTATTGGTATTGAGCTCGTATAGGTCTTCTAGTGGTTTTAGGTATTGTTAATAATATTAAAAAGTACACCCCAGCTTTGAAATCGAAGGTTTCGAAGATTTCGTCTCGAAGCTACTCTCTTTGCACGCGGAGATACTGCGATCGCGCGAATTACTGCTTTGGTGGCCAACATGGTCAGCGTAATGCAGTACCTGGTAATCGTACACGTATGTAGATGGAACAGCACGATCTACGACCCCCATCAGATCCGTGTCCATTTCTTGCAGCTTCGAAATGATTTGCCCTATCCTGGGACAACTATTACGTACCCGAGTGAAACGTCGAGCAGATGATGAGACCAAGGGGTGGGGGGGTGGTAGATGTTAGACAAGTCAGTGCTGTATAGCTTTCTGTGGTCACGGTAGTGGATGCCACCAGTTGCCGCGTGCTCATATGCTGATTAACATAAAAAACAAGATAGGCTGCAGCTGTGAGATCGAAGATCTTGTCGAGACTCATATTTGCAAGCCGTGTGTGGTACTCCGATCGCGCGTATTACGGATTGTGTGTCCTCATTACAGACGTAGGTCGGCGACTCCCCTTGCCACTACAGTGTACCTGGTAGGTATCAGGGTCAACAGGGTGATGTTAGGGAGTCTGTGCGCGGAAACTATAAAATCTGTTATGACAGCATTGGAAGGAAATGCATCAATGTTAACAAGTGTATCCTGTAAGTCTTATAAACGGTGCGGGGAGGGCCGAGTTTTGAAGGGCGTGAGGGCCCGGGTTTGAACAAAAAGGAGCAGGGGGGGGGGGGGGGTGGAACCTAATTATATGCGCGGAAACTACAAATCATTTAAGGAGGCAAATCTGGCGGTTGTGGAAGGAATTCATCAGATTATCATGTATATCCTGTACGTCATACAACCGGTGATGGGAAAGCCGAGTGTTCGGTGGGAGGAGTTGAGGGGGGCAAGGGGGAGGGAATTGCCAACAGCTTTAGGTCGCATAGATGTAGGGGCTTGCTGTACGCGTGGTGCTAGGTGTAGGCGATGGTGCGTGCGGTGGGGAAAAAGGGGACGTTGGCGGGGAATGAACTGGAGCTACGGCATGGATTGCTAGAAATATATAGAGGTGATATCAACTGCCTGGTAGTGATTATTTCTCTGGCAGATTATGATTTTAGGTGGGGCGTTGCGAAAACGAGGACTCGACGTGGGGGAACGACGGGCGGGACAACCCAATATGTACTGCGATAGAGGGGCGGGACGCGTGCTACGACAGAGGTAGCACTTTTGATCTGAAGATAAGTGGTTTCTGAATGACGGGGCCCCTCAGCGGAAAATCGTCGGAAAGACGCCATTCTTTTTTCTGTGATTATCATCGTGTACCTAGGCCATGGCCCTATTAATCCGGCAGTAGATATATTCTTCTCCATATCAGTTTTTGGGAAAGTGCTTAACCCCTGTAGAGCCCCACAACCCCTCTCTAAAATAATTCCAAGTAATTTTGTCCCCAAAAAGGGTTCCAGCTGTGAAGGGGTTATCTCTTTAATTGAATAACACCCCACAAAAAAATGGTGCCTGCGCCTCTACCGTAGCCATTGTCGTTAGTACCATGGGCTGAAACCATAAATCATTCAAGGAGACAAATTTGACGGTTGTGGAAGGAATGCATCAGTATATATCACCTGCCTGGCATTTTTTATTCTTCAAGCAGATTTTGTCTTACGTGTGGTATACAAAACAATTCTTAGGTGTGGTATACAGTTTGTGATAGCTTCGTGGTGTGTTATTGTACTTGGATCGCAAGATAGAACCTTTCAATCGGTAGGTGTAACCATGAAATGACCATGACTTTACCGTGCCGATGTGGGGCTCTCAGGTCGCTAATTGTAAGACAGATATACATATTGAGAAATACAACAAGCGACGTGATGTTGTCATGCAATGTCTCCTCCATTCAGCACGAGGGGTACAAGTGCTAATCGTCAGTGATTTGAAAAGGACGCTTGAGGAAGCCGCGCTCAACTACGTTACTTCGAGTTAGGCTTTTTTCGTTTGGCAGAGGTTGGGAGGCGATCATCAAGACGGTAGGTACGAAATACCCTACGTATTATGCTGGTAGTGTGATCTACCGCAGTTATGGCATATCTGCCTGTACGTCCTTCTAACAATATTATTACCCAATTTACGATCTACGGTGGACTGACCTGTGCGGGGTGTGCTCAATTTGATATTGCTATATTTTATGAAAAGTATATAGAAAAAAAATGTAGGAGATACCGAACAGGGGGACGTGCTACTGTGGATAGCGGTGAATCTCACGAGCTGCTGGTAGATGCCGCCAGCCCGCAGCTCCACGGTGATTAGAGCAGCTGCCAACTGATAAGGGAGAAAGCCAAAAGTGATAGTGACAATGAAAGAAAATATATAGAGGGGCGCACGCACCATAACGCGTTCTTCGTATATACGTCTTGTTGTACAGACTTTGGACTAACGAACGACCCATCCAGGCTTTGGTAGAAATTAGTCTCATTTATACTTATATTTAGCGGAGGGTATACAAAGTTTGGTAACAACGATAACGCTAGGACTATACTTGACACTAAATACTCACTTTGTACGGGCCAGGATAAGTAGCAAGTCTGCAAAATATTAATAACAGGCTGCGGTGGCATGAATGCCTGGCATGGAGTAAGTCAGAAGACACGGAGAAAATATCTAGCTAGATACATTTTAACGAGCGAAGCATGAAGAGCGGGCGATAAACCGCCGCCACCGCCAGCACACCGGGGGACTTGCACCCCACTGGGGTGCCTTGGGGGCCGGGAGGTTCCCGAGATGTCACAGTAGAGTAGATAGCACGGCAGCTGCCCTGGATCGGTAGGCTGCCTGTTCTGTGAGAGGTGTAGCACGAGCGATTGAGGACTGAGCCAACTCCCCTCAACGAAGGTTGAATGGTAAGTAAGTGTAAATCGGCCTAGTCCAAACTCGAAGAGATTCGGTAGTCGCGAGTAGAGTAGCCTTACGCATCTCATGCGTCTACACGAGGCCTGTTTTGTGGAGTTTTCCCGCAGCCCCTGCGACGCACTGCACTTTTATCTATGGTCTAGGTGCCAAACCAACGCTCTGATGTGCGCCTCGCAGGTCAGACAGGTGATACGCCGCCCATCGCTCCCCTTATTGAATTCTAGGTCAACAAGACTATAGACACTACGATTAACCTTAAAAAGCAGCCAACCCCTAATCTCGCCAGACGATATCATCAGTATATATAGCTGGGGGGTTGTTCCTGAGGCGATGATTCCCTGCGTCTGTATGCTGTGCGAGACGTAGCGCGGGTGAGCAAGCGCCTAGTCCACCACCCTGGCAAGGGTCGCGTGGTAAGCCTCGTTCAGCAGGGCCCGGACTCCGGAGTTCCGGTACGCACGAGTGAAGTAACCTCACACCTATTTCTCATACGTCCAGCATTAGCTTGTTTTGAGGATTAATCGGACAACCCACCGTAACGCACCTTCTTTTTCCTACCATAGCGTGCGCAACCTCAACCTTTCGTCACATGGGCACTGCAATCGTCTGGCGAAGCGTTGTGGCTGTCGCGCTCCCCCTAGACAAATGCATGTTCCACCCATTCGAGTAACACTAAATAATGAATAATCCATTACCAGATATAGAAGATCTCGACAGTGCATTCAGCGGGGGGTTCATTGCTGAGTCGGTTGTCCGGAGAGGCGTTCCGTAGGCAATAATCTCCTCTGTCTGCTTTTTGTGAGAGGTCTAGTGTAGGCGAGCGAGCGCCGAGTCCACCTCCCTAGCAAGGATCGCGTAGTAAGTCTTGTTCAGCAGAGCCCGGACTTCGGGAGTTCCGGTGTGCACGAATAAAGTAGTCCCATACGCATCTCTCGACCGTCCAATGCCGCGCTTGGTTTGACGAGTGAACCGTAACTCGCAGCCAGGCCGCTGACGAAACGGACCCTCAGTCCGGTGAACCACCTCCGGCAGAAACAGCAGAACATGTGCAGCCGGACGCAGAGAGTACTCCCGTGGACACGGCGCATTTGCTACCATCATCTTCAAAAACTTTTTCACACTCCCAGCCGCAACATCAGTTTTATAGGCTACGGATGACAACATCTCGAGTTTGGAAGACATCAATAACTGGCACCGCGACAACCGTCTTCTATTCGACTTCTTTTTTTTGAGCACGTCGGGAGCTGTGAACACCTTTCTTCTACAGTTCAAGCCGAAACGACATGAACTTGAGTGTGGGAAGGCTGCTTGGGATGGTATGGTTACAAAGTACCAAAAGTCCACCCGCCAACGTAGACGTATAATGAAACAACATCTTACTGGCATGGTCATGATGGATGGGCAAGACCCAGACATTTTGATCAGTGAAATATATTGTTTACGGGATGAAGTCGTGGACATGGGAGAGGTATTCAACGTTGACTGCGTACTGGACACAGTGCTGGAATGACTCACGGATGAATACCCGCAAATAAAATACGGTACCGAAGTGGATGATGACTTCACACTTGACCAAGCTGTGGTATCAATGCGTAATTTATACACAAATATAGCTATGCGAAACAGGCATTCGCGAACAGTGACGGGACGTGAGTCTACTATGGTAGTAACGTCAACACCCTCAGCAGTAGTGGTGACCGTTTCACACTGCAATAAGCCAGGAAATTTCAAAATTGCAATAACCCCAAGGGAAACATGTCGGCGAAAACTCTCCCCCAGCACCTCGAAACAACGTGGTGTAGCCTGCATGCAACCGATCGCCACGAGGGTAGCGACTGTCGGTCTCAAAAGCGGGACGACAACATAATACGTCGCCCTCGTCGCGGTCAACAAAATGGCCGGCAAAAAAACATCCGTGTTGCTCACATCAACACCGCCACAACTTCCACTTTAACAACGCTAATAGAAACTTACGTCCCAATGACACATGCTCCATCTACTACTGCGGCTGAGACTACAGCAGCTACTTCTACGTCCTTCGCGACTCCTCCCTGCTCATGTTCAACTCCAGTTGATATAGGTTGTTTTATTATCGCCGTACATCTGATCGACATCGCCGTACAGTCCGTCGACTTCTCCACAACTGCGGACAGCGGAGCTTCTAGCCACTTCATGGACAATCAGCTCCTATCTGGAATAGATCTCAAAATAATCCACTACAGCTCGATCCTCCTGTAACAATCAACGTAGCGGGAAACCATTGCCTTTATGGTGTTTGCCAAGGGGTTTTGGCCGACCAAGTGTTGGACCATCTAGGCTCTAAGCACTCCGTGCAGCTTCCCTTCACGATCGTACCAGGGCTAGGCAGGCACCTATTTTCGGGGGGATCAGCAGCTACGAGAGGGGTCAATATGAATATCGCCAAGAATTCGTATATGGACATGGGTGCATTTTTTGCACCCCCACGGAATGGCAGCCAGTTAGTTCTCAACTCTGGATCATCTCGACCTCACCACTGATGCTGACAGCCGAACACCTGAGACAGCATTTCCGACCATTTCCGGCAGCAACGTTAAACCGAAAACGGTCCTCGCTGTTCACGTTTCGAATGCTATCAAAGCTACTTCCCCACCCACACCCGTTCCAGCTAACATCGGACTTAAGAGGTTATCGGCAGGTGATGGCCAGGGTGAAACATATCGCAGAGTGAAGAGTCAATTAATTCAGACACTTTATCGGCGTGTGATACGTGCAAAATCATAAGAAACCACTCAACAGAAACACCGTAAAACATCAAGGTCTGACCCTTCCAGCGAACGTTTAAAGCTTAGACCTGGTGAGTACTGACCAGCTAGAACCGGTGAAACGCAAGGCGATCGGAGGATGCGCCTCCATGGCAAAGTACACAGACCATCACAGCAAGTTACGAGAACGTCCTTCATCGAACAGCCGTAAGTATCTCAACCTAATAGCATGTGTAAACATGGACGAGAATTGACCGTGACTCTATCCAGGGGGTAATTTTACCGCAGTTAACACTTGTAATATTTTGCACGGGGGCGGGTGTATGGTTGTTACGGTTAAATTTTCTTACGGGATGTACCTGTAGGTACAGTTGAAAGTTGGTACTCAAGTAGAAAATAGTATTAAGTCCAAGCAGTTATTTTGTCATATAGAAAGTTACAACTGCTAGCCAGGAAAGTTTAAGTAAAGGTGAAACTATGGGTCGAATGAACTTGAGTCAACGATCGTACAGCAACTAACGAGTTGTGTTCTACCAAAAATGCGTACAAGTACATATTCCAGCATTAACGAGCAAAGGCCCAAAAAGATTGTCTATCTTACGCCCTTCAGCGTACGATTAGTATCAGACAGTTTGTCGTTCAATGCGTATCCTAGGATGATGTTTTGATGGCGTGGTTAACTTACAGCAGTGACCTTTGTATTTTCTTTTTCAGGATATAGCTCGATGATAGACTACGACCACACCCATCACAATATGTTACGGTACTTACTTTCGGTATTCGTAGATTCAATTATTGTTTTGCCTTCTAAGTACGCAAGTACGTACGTACATAAAACAATAACTCAATAGTGATGATCTTTTGTTTTGTCGTCATGGACTCTTATCCACAATTCTCTTTATTTGTTGACGTACTGTTTATCTATTTGGGACGATTCAGGAAGCGTGTGTAAAAGCCAGTAGACGTACATTTGCGTTCTATAGAAGGGCTCCGCATGGGCGCCGGCATTCGCCGGCGCCCATGCTTCGGTTAGGGCAGGTCAGCACCTCGACAACTTAAGGTGTAGCTGTCCGATTTGGCATGCATTGAACTTTAAAGTAATGCCAAGAGTTTAATACGAACATGGGATTATGAAAGTCATGCTTTGACAAAAGGAAAAACGTAATATTATACAAGAAGGCAAGGATAGGCGAAACACACAATCTATGTTACATAAGCCGTCAAGTAAAAGTTGGCGTCTATCAAACAAAAATACCGAAAATAGTATTATTGAGAACCTGCGTCGCCTCTAAGCGAAACAAAAGAAGCCTTGGCATTAATGAGGAGACTGCACTGCTGTCCCCGTGGCAATGGAGGTTCGAAGTCGACAGGATGCAAAGTCGGTTTGCATCAAACGTCGACATGAGGACATGTCAGCCGGCGAAGTTTTGGAAGAAGATTGCTTTGTTTGTTACGTGAAGGCTGTCGCATTGATTGATCTGCGTGGTCGCGGGCGAGGAGGAAAACGTAGAAGAGGAGGGCGATCTCTCGTTGAGGCGGCGTTGTCTAAGATTGGTGCGGGGGTGGCTTTGGTCGTACGGGAGGTTGGCGTAGCGCTTCTTCTCTGTTTTTTCTTGGGAAGGCGGGATATGTGTGTCTGCTGTCTTTTCTTCGTGGAGGCTTTCACGTTGTCGAAATCGGACGCGTCCCCTCAACGCATAATATCTGGTGTGTCTCTACCATGACGACTGCTGATAGTGCCGTGCGTATTTCCTAGAGACTGACATATTATTTACTGGTAGTAATAATAAAAATATACCTTTGCAACAGTTTTTTTTCTTCATCCCAATTATTATCCTCGCACCACTCTCGCGTTCCCTCCCAGTAGTAACTCAGATCCGGGGTCACATAGCGGGCCCTCCTCCTCCCTCCCCACTTCGGCACGTGCTTTCATTTTTACCACGAGGAAAATCCAGCGTTTTCTTCTCTCGTCGACTCGCGTCGAACCAACCCACGCTGCTAGGCGCTCTCAGCAGTTGATCCCTGTTTTTTTTGCATTTTTGCAAATAAAGTCAAATCTCATCGTGGTGGGTGTCGAACTCAAGGACAACCAAACGTTAGTAGTATTCGAGGGTAAAACCACTACTGTTAATAGACCACCGGGGCGGCCGGCTGACAATTGATTTTAACAAAACAGGATTTTTGCATAGAGATTACATTCCCTCCCCCATATTGTATGATATTACGACGTTGACGTGATATGTATACAATAAAGCGCCAAATATCTAAATATCAGCGTACGCGGAGTTTTAGATATCACGAAAAAAGAACGACCGCGACAGCAGAGCACGGCAAAGCATCGCGCTGCGCTCTGCTGAGCTAGCGGTGCGCTGCTGAGCTGAGCCGCGGGCCATCGCAGGGCACTGCACGGCGCTTCGTTGATGTAAGCTATAGCGCTGCGATGGGGTGCTGGGCGGTGTCGAGCTGATGAGCCAAGCCCAGATCTCAGCCGATGAAGCTTCGTCAAGTATAAAACCAATGGTGCGAATCAAAGAAAAGCTAAAGCTGGACCGTTCCGCAACTAATGCACAGGTGGCTAATCAGCGGCAAATGGTAGGAAGTTCAACTTATTAGACAAAAAGGAAGAAAAAGTCGCGAAAAGGTTCAAAATCGTGTTTGCAGAAAAAAAAAAATTGCAGGAAGCAGCTGAAAGGTCAAGGACACGCAATATTTCGGTTGTTGTTGTTGTTGTTGTTGTTGTCGTTCTCAAATTACCTCGCGTAACCAAGTCCGTGGTCACTGGACAGGCTCCAGTCACTCTAGGGCTGAGGAACACCCTAGAGGAAAAACTCCAACCAAAGGTGGTACACGCATAAATCACAGCTGGCACAATTCATGCCTCCACCAGAAACGTATAAAAGTGAAATCGGGAGTCAGTCTACGATGTGCCAGGTCCATACCGGTGCATACGTCTCATTACTCGCGGCTGGAAAAACCGACTATACCGCTTGCCACCCAAGAAAGACTACCACGCATATATTACACGTGGTATCTATCGCTACGCATACGCACAACAGACGCAAGTCAAATGGAAGAAAGAAACAAACAAAGAAGAGAAAGGAAAGGAAATGGGTGCATGGGGCCGAGAAAAAGAAAAGGTAAACAAATTTTGGGGGGTCTACTGGCGAGTCTGCCACCAGAACGATGCCACGTGGTTTTTCGACGATCTACAGCAGCAGTACTACAAACGACTTCCGATACACCCACCGAAGCACGGACTACTGGCGAATTGCGCGATCGACAGCTGGCCGTGGTTGTCACGTGTCTCTGTGTTGGGGCCCCCTGTGCGCTGCCTCTTGTTGGCTCTTGTATGGGTAAAACATGCGGTGTGCTCGATGGTCTCACGGCAGCAGCACACCAGAATCAGAACGTCCGCTCGTACGACGTATTATTCTTACAGGAAATGTACTATTTTTTTCTCTACCAATATAAACATAAAATGGTTGTTATACATTGGACAGAGTGATGCGTGTACGACTAAACTTGCCAACGGCACTCGTACTGCACTTTGAGCTATCTGCTGTGGTTCTGGTTGCTACTAGTTGCTGCAGTATGTGCTAGAAGTTTCGCCCTTCGGCTACTGCTGCTGCATCTGATGTTGTGTGATTGCCAAAGTTGTCAGTTGGCGTTCATGCTCGTCGTACATACTGCTGTTCTCACCCAGTACGTACGGGTTTCCTCGTACCTCGACGGCACGACGACGAGCTCAAAACAGAAGGGAGGTGACATGAAATGGCATGGACAATGGCCACATAGAAGCGAGCACAGCGGAATAGTTCGCTGCGAATCAACCGCACTCGTTCATGCCTACAGCAGAGGCTTCCTGGAGTGTCAGCGGCCATGCTAAAGCCAGGGCCAAAGGCCGAAGAGACGGCTGTACCTGCTTGGTTTTGTCTCGAAATTCTGTTACATGAAAATGTCATGATTCCATGGTTTGGGAGTTATTTTGTCACGAAACGTTTTGCCGTAGGTAATTTGTGTCGCGAAGTTGTTGGATATCGTCGGTAACTTGTGTCAAGTTTTAGGTGAACCCACACTAAAAAAATGAATTTCCAGCTGGCAAAACGAGCAGAAACAAAAGCAATACAAAGGCCGGGCAAGAAACCAAACGAACTAGTATAAAAGTACAGCAAATAAACTAACGCCCTCGAGAGTATGCCACCGCAAAATTCCAAACATTATCACGTACCGTTTGGAAATGATGCCAATGTTGTAAATCATTCAGGCGTTGCAGCCATCAAGATTCAACAATTTTTCCAAATTCCTCCTCGACACTCGCTCGTCTCGCTCGGCACCCGTCCGCGTTCACGTCGATGTGCGGAACGGACACGGCAGGGCGAGGGGCGTTGGAGCCGCCCCCCCAAGGCGGCGCTCGAACCAAGCTATATTCGACCGAGAATTCCAGTTCCGCGAATCGCATACTAAGGCCGTGACAAAAAACTCCTGACCAAAGTATATGACACCAAGGAATGATTTGATATATATTTATTCTAGGGTATTTTTCGCAGGTAATTACACCAACGTAGTATTTTCATGCGCATCTCGCATTGCATTTTGTTTTTGTATTGCAATTGTGAGAATAACATGGCTACACCGGTATTGCCGCGACTAATACACCGGACTAAATATGTGGCATATTTTTTTTAATTTACGAACTTGATTTTTATGTATGAGGCTTCTCTAGCGATATGACTTTGAATCAGGGGGCCCTATTGAGAGAATAAACCTTGGATTAAAACCTCAGTCCCTGCGCAGTCTATTCGATCAGTCTGTTCGCACAAACGAGATAAGCAGTAAAAATTTACGATGAATCTTGCGTTGAATCTTTATTTGAACTTAGATGTAGACGTAGATTAGAGTATGATAAGGTTGTCCCGTTGTCCCGGTATTCTACCGGACTACGGGCATTGTTCCGTGATGATCAAGTGGTGATGCAAGCCACCATCACACTCGTTTCTCTCCCTTCTCTCCTTTCTTTCCCCTTCCTCTCTCTTTAACCTCGAGCGCCCTTTCTGACCCATCTATTTTGTTCAATATCACAAGCGATCTTAACAGACACTTCGGGGCCACCTCTGCATCTCTTCGCGTAGAAGACAGAACCTCCACACAACCATTGTGTACACAGGCTATTCGCACTCCTGTGTCTGTATTCTGTGAGAGATTTAGTGTGGGTGAGCAAGCGCCGAGGTCACCACCCCCGCAAGGGACGCGTGCTAAGCCTCGTTCAGCAGAGCCCGTACCACGGGAGTTGCACGATTGAAGGAGTCCCATGCAGATGTCTCGTGCGTCCAACGGTGGGCTTGTCTTGAGGAGTAATCCGACAGTCCACCGAGACGCATCGTAACTTCCTGGTGCGCAGCCCGCACCCTTCGCTACGTAGGTTCTGCAAGACCAGGCGAAGGGTGGAGGCTGGTCGAGTTTCCCCCCTAGATTAATGAATGTTTGCATCTTTGCGTTCAACACTATTCCATCAATATATCAGTAGGCATTCCATGCAGTTATCTTGAAGTCTCAAGAGTAGAAATAAAACAGGATAACGAAAGCACTAAAGAGATACAAAGTTTGTAAAATTTTATGCCATTAACTTATTTAAATACAGAAGTAATACATACGTTGTACTTCCGTAACCCTTGGCCCACATTTTATAGGCAGGTATATGTATATTTTACATTGCCCACCACCCGGGATTACACTACTACCTAAGGAAAGCTTTGGGAAGCGTTGCAACGTTTCATCCGGTGTGCTTGAGGAAAACCCACGAAGCATATTCTGGTGTCTCCTGTACCAGAGACAGGCTGAGCGTGGGGGGTGATCGCTCATGGGTACGCCGTTGGGCTTAGGGTGCGAGCAGTCGCCACGGGAATAATGGAACCAGGGTATTTCCCGAGGGTGTAAGCTAAAAAAGATGCCATGGTGCTGATGGTGCAGCCAACCCACAAAGTGCTGCTATGTATTCATCCCAATCGCTCGCTAATATACTTTTTTCCGTTCTTACAGTCCTGCATGGGCATTCGGCGACTATGATATCATGTATCGTACACAGGTAGTACACAGTAATAGGTAAGTTTCATAGATGCGCTCGACGTCACGCATATCTGGTACAATGTAGGCGGTGCATGCATGCACGCTCGGTGGCCGTCCGTAGTTGCGTGTTGGTTGTTGTGCTCGACGTCTGTGTATGCAGGGATGACTACTAATATATAGCCCCAACACCTCCGTCGTCACGAACGTGCCGCATGCAGCGCCTGTGCGAGCGCAGTCGCTAAAACTGAGGGCTACCGGGTGCTTCTTGGAGTTCGATGGGTGGTTCCTTGAGTTCAACCTCAATGTTTGATCGTGATCAAACGATGGTTGCTCAAACCGTGTTTGCTCGGATTAAACGATGTTTGATCGTGAGCAAAACCATGTTCGCTCACCATGAAATGATGTGTGTTTACGATCGAAACCATGTGGACTCGTGATCAAATGCAACTCAGCGCATGGCGATGAGCAAGCGGAGGACGTTTCCTCGTGAGAGAAATGGTTGGTCCGTGATCACATGAGCTCGGTGCTGGCTCACCGCCTCCATGTTTGCACGCTATCAAAGCACGACTGCTGGTCACGATCTGCGTGTGCATGATCGGTCCCTGTTTATCGACAGCACTTTTCATGACCAAATCTAGCTTCGTAGATTACGCGTGGGTGCGCCAAGCTTCTCGGCGAGGCTAGATGCAGGTAAATATCATATCGGCAGGCTCGGTATTAGATTGGAGGTGATGGTAGTGTCTTGCCTTTAATTCGGTTTCCTTATTGTCAGTGTATACCGTCTTGGGTATCGCTTGACTGGCCTCTCTCTGGTCAATCACCTGGGGAGTAGGTTGTGGTATTCACGGAGAAATTGTGTTTGTGTCTGCGCTTATGAAGGTTTTCTTGCTGTCACTATACAACGCATTGGGTATCGTTTGGCTGGCTTATTTAGAGACAACCAGCTGCGGAGGAGGTTACGACGGTGTGGTGTGGGTAAAAGATAGAGTATGACAGTTGTTGCGTAATCGCGGATATTGGGGCTCAGAGCTATCGCTACAAATGAGGGCCGCCACGGGATTCAATGCTTACGACGACGTGGCGTGGTCAGTGTAAAAGAGTAGGACAGCTGTTACGTCGTCGTGGGTGCTGGGGCTCAGCACTAACGGTACATTCGAGAGTCGACGCGTTTGTCGTAGATTGACTATTACTATCAACCATGAGTTTCCAGCCCCTGGCCGGCTTCAGCCCGCGCACCGCTCGTAATGTTTTGGAACTGCAGGTCGGCAACACGGCAGCCATGTAACGCAAATCCAACAACAAGGAAGATAAACAAAAGGCGCTGATAAAGATCCACAACTCCAGAGCGTCAGACGCTGCCGATCCCTACTCCGTGTAAGGTCATGTTGGGGCAAACGGTGCAGTGGGCGGGGGGAGTTACGGTGGAGGGTTTTCGCGGCGCACTTGGCGTGCTGGTAGGGGTTTCTCCTAGCGGAGTAACTCGGCCGGGTTTTTCCGGTTGTCATAGCGCGTTTCGGGGGGGGGGGGGGGGGGGGGGCGCGAGAAAACGGCGTTTCTCTAGGTATGTTAGTTTTGCGGCGCACTTGGCGTGCTGGATGGGTTTGTTCCTAACAGAGTAATTCGCCCGGGCTTTACACTCTCAGTTTGGTTAGCATAGCGCTTTTTGCGGGGGTGTCCAAGACAACAGCGATCCCCTCGTTATGTTCGCTTTTCATCGCACGTGAAATCCGGTGCGCACTGAGGAAGGTTTTGCCTTAACGGAGTAACTAGGCCTGATTTTCCTTGTTCAGTCTTTGTCGATGTAGACAGATTTGGAACCACTGTCTACAGTATCGCGTGGCTGTCCTTTCCCTGGCCAACCTGTTGGGGCGGATGTTACGGTGGGTTTATGGGTCTGAGAAGGGGTTTCCAGTTGGGGGTTGCCAAGTAGGAAAATGGGGGCAATATATGGTGGACCCCATAGAAACATAGCTTCTAGCTCCTAAATTAAAATTTGGGTTCGTCTGGGTGCCTCACTCTCCAGGACGATTGGGTCCTGTCGACTGCCAGCGCTGTACCAAGATACCATGGGACGCGAGATTGAGAGCTACATCAGCGGGGCCGCCAAGGGCGCTCTCGCAGGTGGTAGTCTTATCAGTTCTGGTCGTCTCCATGTATGTTAACTCGGTTAGCTTTGGGACGTGATGATGGAAGGTTGCGCACCCTCGACAGTAGCTTGAAGTTTCTGACAGTTGTTCTTACGTGAACTGGCTTAATCAAATCCGTGGTCACAGCACATGCTCCAGTCACTCCGAAGTGAAAGAATTCACACTGGAGTGAAATACAACCGGAGAAAAAAAAAACAAATCCAAAGAGGTATTTACGTACGCGTATATATCACAGTTGAAGCAATTCATTCGCCTGCTAAAAAATCTATCGGAGGCCAACGTACATGCCAGGCCGGCACTGGTACAAGCCATTCAACAATCGCATCGGCAACCTTTATAACGCATGCACCCATGGAATGTATAGGTAGTACGACCCGCGGTTTTTCCCAAACCGCAGCGAACGCGCCGTATGCTTTTTTCTTTGTTCAAAGCCGACCCACACCGCACCGTAGGATCTAGAGTATAACCGACCCGCCCGTTAGGATTCATTTCATCTGCAAGCCGCACTGCAGCCCACGGTAAAATTACGATTTCTTACAACTGCACCGAACCGCACGGTATTATTCCCGATATCGGAAAACCGCACGGAACCGCACCGCAGGGATGCCATTGAAACCGCACCGCACCGCACCGTGTGCATCACTTCAAAACGTAAACTGGTATTTTAACGGTGGGGTGAACTTGAAGCGGTAGAAACCCCGCGGTTCCATCGGCCGCGGAACGGTGGTATAGGGTCACGGTGTCCCACGGCTCATGACGGTCTCCACACGGTTTCATATCAAACGTGATTCCGCTAGCCTGGTTGATCTAACGCTATTCCAATTTTAAGGATTATATTATCATCAAACATAAACATGGTCAACCGACCTTCTCCGGGCTAACGATGTTGCGATGATTATCGCCCAGTCCCTCATGTCGTCAGGAGTCGTTAGCGACCGACTGAGTTGAAACTTGGTTATTCGTGAACCTTAACAAGGAGATGCTGGTGGCTATATTGAATCAAGGACGACGGAGGAGGATGTGAGTGGCATCTACCTTAAGGTCATTCGCCGAAAGTGTTGGAGACCCTGGTACTCCGGTTCAACAAACGAAGATCCAGCGAAGATATCGGGGTTCCCGGGGTCCCCTTTCCGGAATCCAGAGGAGACTTCCGCTTCACCCTATTTCTCAGACTGGAGGGATCTTTGAGATCTGAACGACGTGGTATACATCCGTATACATGCCTGTTCCACGGTCTAGGATATATACATACTACCCCGTCTTCCACATGCCCCCCCCTCTTTACGTGCGGCAAGTACATATTAGCTAGGGACGGTTTTGTGGTGGTCATCGGTAAGATGATTGATTAAGGAAGCAGAGTGTCGATTCATAGGACCGGGACTCAAGAGGTATGTCATGTTATTATCCACCTATTTTCACCGGCGTATTTTGTAAACACGGGTGTTGGATAAACAACGGGCCAGCGAAGATTCATACATGTTTGATCTTGCATCTTGACATCGTATGCTGGAGTTTGTTTGGAAATTCCAAATGCTTTTGTAACGTTCAAATTCCGCATGGTCACACGTACTGGTGGTGCGCTCCTCGTGTTTATTGTTTTGAAAACCCCTGGTATTCGGTTGTGTTTGCCCATGTTTCGGTATTATTGCCGTGCACGTCGAGGGTATCACGCGAAGTCGATTGAGTTGATCTAAGTCCCTCAATTTGTTATCTCGTTTTGGGTGAGGCGGAGTCGCGTGGCTCCCTTTCCCTGTGTGTCAATTGCGGTCAATTTGTGGCAACATGGTGGAGTTTTTTGAGCAGGGGTGTGACTGGTCACGCCTCTTATAGTCCCGCCAATTTATTGCACAACAAGGTTTAAACATTTCCTTGCCGCAGCTATTTCCACCAGAACGCTAGTTAGAGTGCGCGTCGGAGCCTGACAGGAACAATGTATGCGCTGTCATGTGTCACTTGTTGAGTCTGACAGGCATAATGTATGCGCTGTCATGTGTCATGTTGCTTCCCTCATCACCGTTCTGGACATTGTCTGCCCACAGTTCAGGGATCTGAGTTTATCATCTTGTTCGTGTATAACATTCTCGCCGCGGAGGCGCTAGGGATCTGTTTGTAGCGCTGTATCGGTCGTTGTTGCTCATTCCTTAGGCTCTTCCCGCGTCTGTTTCTCAAGAAAAGAGAGGGGGGACATTTTTTGCGGGGAGCCAACGCGTCCCTATCCGGAGAGGAGGGACTGCGGCGCGACATGTGAGGTGTTCGCGATTTGCAAACCTTTCGAGGTTCGACGCATGACGATGACTTGGTGAGATTGGGATATAGCGCCCGCGCGGTACTCTCGAAGTAGCAACCCAAGCCGTATTCTCGGAGTTTGTACGCGGTGTTTAATAATGCGGGGTTTTATGCATTTAGTTCTGACCGAACCACATTCATGATTTTTTACCCTTCCTACGAAGCTGGACTCAGTATTTTGTTTGAGCCTCTAAAGAAGGGTCCAATTCGGGTAAGGGTGTTTGCTTCCCGAAACATTTTCGCGATTTTTCGACTTGGGGTGCCGGAGATGTTTTCCGTCAAATGTAGGGCTTTTCTTTCTACCGCGGTGGGCTGCCCTTTCTAGGGTGTCGTTTGACCACTCAACTCCAAGATACACCACGGACGACAATTGTGAACATATGAAATTCTGTGCTTGCTACGGTAGTATCAGATGTTTTTGGGACCATCCGAGTCCTCGTACGAGTTGTACAAAGAAAGCTGTACTTCTCTTGTCTAGGTTGGGACATGGGTACACATATGTTTGCTTGTATGTTATCCTTAATTTTATGCACACACGGCTATGCGCTGGCGTCTTAATAATAGCTCGAAAGCGATATGAAAATTGTTCGCCTGCCACGTGTGAATTCTTCTTGTCTGCTGTTTTTCCTGTGTGAGGAACACCGAGAATTACGTTTGACTGAAAGTTGAGATTTTACTGTATGTTTTTCGAAACGGCGTCATTCGGGTGCTCATAAGCCAATCTGTGTTATTTTGACTATTTCTTCGACCGCAAAAGGCCTTTCGGGAGTTTGTCTTGTTGTGCGCTGTATGCTCGGGTTGTGCTATTAATAGCTGCTGGATGTGCTCGCTCCTATCATCCGAACGCAGATGTTGCATTTGTACTCCAGGTGCGATTACCTTATCTTGGATGAACTTGCAGAGAAAATGTAGCGTGTTACTCTTCTTCTCAATCAAGAAGTACACGTCTTTCAGCCTGCTGCGGTGGTCGGTGTACGTTGCAACATCAGCATATTTCCCTATCGCTGTAGGTGTTACTGGCTTGAGTAGGTCAGTACCCACAAGCTTGAATAGTCCGCCGGAAGAGTCAACGCTCAATGTCTTGGGGTGATTTTGTTGAGTGCTTCGGTTAATCTTGCGCGTGTCACACGTATACAAGGGTCTGAAGAATCAACCCCACATTCTGCGATGTTTTTCAATTTAGCCACCGCCTGTCTGTTGGGATGTCCCCGTCTCTTGTCCCAGATGTTAACTCCAACGGTTGCGCCGAGAGTTGTTGCTGTGACTTGACCAGGCAGCACACTTTTTGGCTGCAGGTTGATGCCAGAAATGGTCGGTGAAGCAGTCTTTGAGGCTTTGCTTGCCCCTGTTGTGGTGAGGTCGAGGTGATCTTGTCAAGAGCGGTCGTTGATATTGCGTATTAGTATGGTAAAGTCCGTTTTAACCCCAAGCTATGATTACTTAGCGATGACCATGTTGACTCTCTTTGCTGCTGCCGTTCCCCCGAAACGCAGGTGCCTACCTAGCCCGGGTTTAATCGTGCCAGGAAACCGTACAGAACGAGTGGAGCCTAGATGGCCCAATTAATTGACGGACGAAATCCCTTCATCAAAAACGGAGAGGCGATGGTTGCCTGGGAAATATAACAGTTAAAGGGGAGTTCTTGTGGACGCGCTTTTTCGTCATTTGTTCGATGCCAGGTAGACATTGACTGTCGATGAAGTGACTGGATGCTCCGCTGTCGGCAGTCATGGAGAAGTTGATGGGCTTGGTGAAGATGTCCGTTTGAGATGCTGCGATTAATGAGTGGCCGATGGCGTCTGGAGGGGCATACGTTGAGGAAGAAGTCGTGATGGGCGTAGGAGTAGCCGTAGTAGTTGTAGCAGTGGTAGAGGATGGAGCATGCGTCGCTGGCATGTAGGCTTCAACTTGCGCTGTTGAACAAGGAGTTTAAGCGGTATTCGCGCGACCACCGCTGTTATTGTACTGGCCATCTTGCTTGTTGGCGCGCACAAAAGGTACGTGATCAGTATCGTATTCGCCCTCCCGCCTTTGATTAATGCAGTTGACGTTGTCGTGGGGGTCTGTGTGATGCAGGCTATACCATGACATTTTCGTGGTGTTTGGGAAGAGTTTTGGCCGCGCGTGTATTTATTGTGTCCGAAGAAATTGCTGACCCTAGGCTAAATTACGTAGAACAGGTGAGAATTGCCGAGATGATGTAACGAATTGCGTACCACAATGTGGCAATATTGTGCGAACATTGCTTTGGTGTGACCCGAACCGATATAGCATGGTTTCGTGAACATGCTAGTCGTTAGTCAAAGTACCGTGCTGCTCGCACCAACCTCACGTCATTTAGATGTTTTGGATCATGTCATGTTGCTGTTATATTAGGTGTAACGGAACACACCCTAACTCTAAGTGGATTGTTGGGCCGAATATCCTGTCAAACGAGCATTGACCTCCTTACTGCGCCCGAGGGTGGTACCTGTACACCTTACTAATGTGACGTTACTAATGTTTGTTGTTCTGCGCAACAACTGCGGCTGCTCTATAAGCAGTGCTGTGCACATGATTTGATGTGCTGTTGATACAGTGCAGCATTTTTGCTACTTTCCTCACCTCCGGAATCAACGGCTGAGTTGTTTGTACATGTAGTATTTCCGTCTATGTCGATCATTGAATCTTCGACGAAAATTGCACCTGCGCGTCGGCCGAGAATGATGTCGTCAACTAAATACAAGGCAGCGGAGATATTTCATATGCTTAGTAATACAAGATGGCATTTGCTGCTATTCTCCTCACCTCCGTCTCTACCGGCTAAGTTGCTTGTACATGTAGTATTTCCGTCGATGTCCATCATTGAATCTTCGACAAAAATTGCACCTGCGCGTAGGCCGAAAATGATATCAGCGGCTAAATACAAGGAAGCGGAGATATTTCATATGCTTTTACTACAGCGTGGCATTTGCTGCTACCTTCCTCACCTCCGTCTTAACCGGCTGAGTTGCTTTCACATGTAGTACTTTCGTCGATTTCTATCATTGACCCTTCGACAAAAATTGCACCCGCGCGTGGGTGGAAAATAACATGCAAAATACAAGGCAGCATGGATATTTCATGTGATTTTAATACAGAGTGGCATTTGCTGCTACTTTCCTCACCCCCGTCTCCACCGGGTGAGTTGCTTGTACATGTAGCATTTCCGTCGATGTCCATCACTGAATCATCGACATAAATTGCTCCTGCGCATGGGTCGAAAATGATATCAGCGGCTTTATACAAGGCAGCGGGGATATAAGGACGGTTCCAGCGCTTGTTTGGAAAGCATTCACATTTCATTAATATGGGAGTTATGGGTGCCACGATGGTACCCGCATAAAGTTTAAACACTTCCGATTTGTCAGTGGACGCGGGGGAATCGTTACTGATCGTCATAGCACGCTAAATGAACGTACGGGCTGTCGACCTTCGTGCATGAGTATACCGGTGATAGGTAATAGGCCGTACGAAAACTCGAATTACCATCTGAGTTACAGTTCGTTTGTTTGTTATCAGAACGCAGTGGATATTTCGTTGACCATTCTGCTCTCCCAGCGCAAACTCCAGGAGATGTTAGGCATATGCAGAAGGGTGGTTATTCTGTTGGTACGAACACTGGGTACACAAAAGTCTTGAAATGACTTTAAATGTACCTCAAGACCGGATCAAACGGGAATTTCTCGGAGTAAGGCTTCTGCTGTCAATGATCTATCCTTATTTCACAAACACCAAAAATTGCGCAGTGCGGGCGATACTAACTAAGATGGTGTAGCAGATATCATACCACCATGCGGCTACCTTGTACAAATATGATCTGGGGATACAAGCGGATGCTGCGAGCTTTCGTCAACATGTTAGTCGATGGTCAAACGACAGTGTTCGTCAAGTCACCTCTGGTCATTTCATTGTGTTTGGATAATGTCAAGTTGCAGATGTATTGGTCGTGCTGGGAAAAACCCGACCTAGAAAGCACCGTTGTGACCGAGTAACCTTATAAATGAATACTAATATAGCGCTTGCTGCTGCGCCCTAGGGTGATATTCCATCCTTGACTAATCTTCGTTGTCAATATTAAACAAACACACGAAAAGATGGCCGTCGATGGACAGGATGCTGACTACGTGCTGTGGTAAAGCAAGGACAAAGGCGACCGTAAGAATTCCGTTCGTGCCGACCAAAAACAAGGGGTGTGCCCCTTTCCCCGGCCCTTGCCAGGGTACTCAACACATACTTGTTAAAAAGGAGTTCCAAAACAAATTGCATCTGTATAAAATAATCCATTCAACTTTGTTTACCGCTCGAACTCTGTTCGTCAATATATTTCTGTATTATGCTGAGGGCAAGCAAGCAAGTCATTGTTTCGCCGTGCTACCAACGTTCGATTATAATTGGAACTCGTCGTTGATTATCCGCCGTGTGCTCAATTACGTCGATGGAAAAGCCAAAGGCAACCGATACCAATGACATTTCTCGTAGAATCACCCTTCGCCAACATTAACATATATAAAATCATTCCTTGGTGTCATGGACTTTGGTCCGGAGTTTTTTGTCTCGGCCTAAGTATGCGATTCGCGGAACTGGATTTCTCGGTCGAATATGGCTTGGTTCGAGCGCCGCCTTCGGGGGGCGGCTCCAACGCCCCTCGCCCTGCCGTGTCCGTTCCGCACATCGACGTGAACGCGGACGGGCGCCGAGCGAACGAGCGAGTGTCGAGGAGGAATTTTGGAAAAATTGTTGATTCTTGATGGCTGCAACGCCTGAATGATTTACAAAATTGGCATCATTTCCAAACGGTACGTGATAATGTTTAGAATTTTGCGGTGGCATGTGCAACTTTCTATTGTTTGGTCACAGATTGCGCACCAGGTGTGTTTAATTGCACGCGCCTGCATGATTTACGAAATTGGCATCATTTCCAAACCGTACGTAATAATGTTTCCAAGAAATAGGTACTTGATAATGTTCGGAATTTTGCGGTGCATGGTGCAACTTTTCGATGTTTGGTTACAGATTGATTGTGCACCAGGCATTTAATTGCACGCGCCCCGACGATTTACAAAATTGGCATCATATAAAAACGGTACTTGATAATGTTTCCGCAAATACAACTTTGCAAGAGGGTGCTAATCAAGCCGTCGAGGTCATTCGTTATTCATGGTGCCGCGCTGCAGGCTTCATACGTGCAGCGATTGGTTGCGTGTGTGCTGTTGGGCTGTCATGTACTGCAGTGTGCGTGCAGGCCATGTGGCTGAAGGTGCGGCTGCAAGACGACACATGATACGTCCAGAAGAACGCGTGTTATACCAGTAGTAGATCGCTCAAATAATGCGGCTTTTTATACCATTGCGTTTGGTGCTGTTGGAGTATTCCATCATTTTGAGATTGCTTGGTCTGCAGGTACAGATTGGCTCAAAACCGTTCCTTTGCGCGACCTTACGCAAAAACATTCTGGAGGAGTTACTAACTGTATGAAGAATGTGTATGAAACTATTCGTGGGGTGAATTCGCACATACATGAAATTACATCTACTTACAGTCTAATGAGGTATTATTAGTACAACAACGAACGACGGACAACCTACAAAAAGAACTAAACAAATAACGCGTTAACGATGGCGTGCTTTTCGTAGACGAATGTGCATAATACGACATCTATCTATCTGCGCAAGGGTACCTACGGCTGGCAACGGAAACGGGAATACAACTTTATTTGGAAGCAAAAATAGACGGACACCCTTCAGGGACTAATAAAATATCTGCTAGACAACGTACATGACGCAAATGACCAGCCGAATTGCGCAGCGCAAATAATGACTAGATCTTTTCTTCTGGTTTTATAGCAGTAGTAGATCGCTCAAATAATTCGGCTCTTGTATTTTTTTGCGTTTGGCGCTGTTGGAGTGTTCCATCATTTTGAGATTGATTGGTCTGCAGGTAGAGATTGGCTCAAAACCGTTCCTTTGGGCGACCTTAAGCAAAAACATTCTGGAGAAGGAGCTACTACGAGTACCTGTATGAAGAATGCGTATAAAATAACTTCGTCGGGTGAAGACGCACATGAAGAAATTACATATTCTTACAGAATACGCACATGAAGAAATAACATCTGCTACGGTTCTCTGATACACCACATGGTTCTGGAGATAACGCTTGGTTCTCATTTTAGG
The DNA here is from genome assembly GCA_012845835.1 of Undaria pinnatifida. Taxonomy (NCBI): domain Eukaryota; class Phaeophyceae; order Laminariales; family Alariaceae; genus Undaria; species Undaria pinnatifida. The sequence goes on along the minus strand of JABAKD010000006.1, from coordinate 100,883 downwards.
CTCCGTTCCCATTTTTCAGAAAACTCTGTTGTTACAGTGTGATGAGATATTAGTACAACAACGACGGACAACCTACAAAAAGAAATAAACAAATAACGCGTGAGTGATGGCGTACTTTTCGTAGACGAATGTGCATACTACGACATCTATCTGCGAAAGGGTACCTACGGCTGGCGACGAAAACGGGAATACAACTTTATTAGGAAGCAAAATTAGACGAACAAAAAAAATATCTCCTAGACAACGTACATGACGCAAATGACCAGCCGAATTGCGACCGCGCAAAAAGTGAATAGATCTTATCTTCTGGTGTTATACCAATAGTAGACCGCTCTAATAATTAGATTATTGGCGACAATTTGAGATTTGGGTCCGGAGTTTTTTGTCTCGGCCCAAGTATGCGATTCGCGGAACTGGATTTCTCGGTCGAATATGGCTTGGTTCGAGCGCCGCCTTCGGGGGGCGGCTCCAACGCCCCTCGCCCTGCCGTGTCCGTTCCGCACATCGACGTGAACGCGGACGGGCGCCGAGCGAGACGAGCGAGTGTCGAGGAGGAATTATGGAAAAATTGTTGATTCTTGATGGCTGCAACGCCTGAATGATTTACAAAATTGGCATCATTTCCAAACGGTACGTGATAATGTTTGGAAGTTTGCGGTGGCATGTGCAACTTTCTATTGTTTGGTCACAGATTGCGCACCAGGTGTGTTTAATTGCACGCGCCTGCATGATTTACGAAATTGGCATCATTTCCAAACCGTACGTAATAATGTTTCCAAGAAATAGGTACTTGATAATGTTCGGAATTTGGCGGTGCATGGTGCAACTTTTCGATGTTTGGTTACAGATTGATTGTGCACCAGGCATTTAATTGCACGCGCCCCGACGATTTACAAAATTGGCATCATATACAAACGGTACTTGATAATGTTTCCCCAAATACAACTTTGCAAGAGGGTGCTAATCAAGCCGTCGCGGTCATTCGTTATTCATGGTGCCGCGCTGCAGGCTTCATACGTGCAGCGATTGGTTGCGTGTGTGCTGTTGGGCTGTCATGTACTGCAGTGTGCGTGCAGGCCATGTGGCTGAAGGTGCGGCTGCAAGACGACACATGATACGTCCAGAAGAACGCGTGTTATACCAGTAGTAGATCGCTCAAATAATGCGGCTTTTTATACCATTGCGTTTGGTGCTGTTGGAGTGTTCCATCATTTTGAGATTGCTTGGTCTGCAGGTACAGATTGGCTCAAAACCGTTCCTTTCCGCGACCTTACGCAAAAACATTCTGAAGGAGGAGTTACTAACTGTGTGAAGAATGTGTATAAAACAACTTCGTCGGGTAAATTCGCACATACATGAAGAAATTACTTCTACTTACAGTCTGATAAGGTATTATTAGTACAACAACGAACGACGGACAACCTACAAAAATAACTAAACAAATAACGCGTTAACGATGGCGTGCTTTTCGTAGACGAATGTGCATACTACGACATCTATCTGCGAAAGGGTACCTACGGCTGGCGACGAAAACGGGAATACAACTTTATTAGGAAGCAAAATTAGACGAACAAAAAAAATATCTCCTAGACAACGTACATGACGCAAATGACCAGCCGAATTGCGACCGCGCAAAAAGTGAATAGATCTTATCTTCTGGTGTTATACCAATAGTAGACCGCTCTAATAATTAGATTATTGGCGACAATTTGAGATTTGGGTCCGGAGTTTTTTGTCTCGGCCCAAGTATGCGATTCGCGGAACTGGATTTCTCGGTCGAATATGGCTTGGTTCGAGCGCCGCCTTCGGGGGGCGGCTCCAACGCCCCTCGCCCTGCCGTGTCCGTTCCGCACATCGACGTGAACGCGGACGGGCGCCGAGCGAGACGAGCGAGTGTCGAGGAGGAATTTTGGAAAAATTGTTGATTCTTGATGGCTGCAACGCCTGAATGATTTACAAAATTGGCATCATTTCCAAACGGTACGTGATAATGTTTGGAAGTTTGCGGTGGCATGTGCAACTTTCTATTGTTTGGTCACAGATTGCGCACCAGGTGTGTTTAATTGCACGCGCCTGCATGATTTACGAAATTGGCATCATTTCCAAACCGTACGTAATAATGTTTCCAAGAAATAGGTACTTGATAATGTTCGGAATTTTGCGGTGCATGGTGCAACTTTTCGATGTTTGGTTACAGATTGATTGTGCACCAGGCATTTAATTGCACGCGCCCCGACGATTTACAAAATTGGCATCATATAAAAACGGTACTTGATAATGTTTCCGCAAATACAACTTTGCAAGAGGGTGCTAATCAAGCCGTCGAGGTCATTCGTTATTCATGGTGCCGCGCTGCAGGCTTCATACGTGCAGCGATTGGTTGCGTGTGTGCTGTTGGGCTGTCATGTACTGCAGTGTGCGTGCAGGCCATGTGGCTGAAGGTGCGGCTGCAAGACGACACATGATACGTCCAGAAGAACGCGTGTTATACCAGTAGTAGATCGCTCAAATAATGCGGCTTTTTATACCATTGCGTTTGGTGCTGTTGGAGTATTCCATCATTTTGAGATTGCTTGGTCTGCAGGTACAGATTGGCTCAAAACCGTTCCTTTGCGCGACCTTACGCAAAAACATTCTGGAGGAGTTACTAACTGTATGAAGAATGTGTATGAAACTATTCGTGGGGTGAATTCGCACATACATGAAATTACATCTACTTACAGTCTAATGAGGTATTATTAGTACAACAACGAACGACGGACAACCTACAAAAAGAACTAAACAAATAACGCGTTAACGATGGCGTGCTTTTCGTAGACGAATGTGCATAATACGACATCTATCTATCTGCGCAAGGGTACCTACGGCTGGCAACGGAAACGGGAATACAACTTTATTTGGAAGCAAAAATAGACGGACACCCTTCAGGGACTAATAAAATATCTGCTAGACAACGTACATGACGCAAATGACCAGCCGAATTGCGCAGCGCAAATAATGACTAGATCTTTTCTTCTGGTTTTATAGCAGTAGTAGATCGCTCAAATAATTCGGCTCTTGTATTTTTTTGCGTTTGGCGCTGTTGGAGTGTTCCATCATTTTGAGATTGATTGGTCTGCAGGTAGAGATTGGCTCAAAACCGTTCCTTTGGGCGACCTTAAGCAAAAACATTCTGGAGAAGGAGCTACTACGAGTACCTGTATGAAGAATGCGTATAAAATAACTTCGTCGGGTGAAGACGCACATGAAGAAATTACATATTCTTACAGAATACGCACATGAAGAAATAACATCTGCTACGGTTCTCTGATACACCACATGGTTCTGGAGATAACGCTTGGTTCTCATTTTAGGCTCCGTTCCCATTTTTCAGAAAACTCTGTTGTTACAGTGTGATGAGATATTAGTACAACAACGACGGACAACCTACAAAAAGAAATAAACAAATAACGCGTGAGTGATGGCGTACTTTTCGTAGACGAATGTGCATACTACGACATCTATCTGCGAAAGGGTACCTACGGCTGGCGACGAAAACGGGAATACAACTTTATTAGGAAGCAAAATTAGACGAACAAAAAAAATATCTCCTAGACAACGTACATGACGCAAATGACCAGCCGAATTGCGACCGCGCAAAAAGTGAATAGATCTTATCTTCTGGTGTTATACCAATAGTAGACCGCTCTAATAATTAGATTATTGGCGACAATTTGAGATTTGGGTCCGGAGTTTTTTGTCTCGGCCCAAGTATGCGATTCGCGGAACTGGATTTCTCGGTCGAATATGGCTTGGTTCGAGCGCCGCCTTCGGGGGGCGGCTCCAACGCCCCTCGCCCTGCCGTGTCCGTTCCGCACATCGACGTGAACGCGGACGGGCGCCGAGCGAGACGAGCGAGTGTCGAGGAGGAATTATGGAAAAATTGTTGATTCTTGATGGCTGCAACGCCTGAATGATTTACAAAATTGGCATCATTTCCAAACGGTACGTGATAATGTTTGGAAGTTTGCGGTGGCATGTGCAACTTTCTATTGTTTGGTCACAGATTGCGCACCAGGTGTGTTTAATTGCACGCGCCTGCATGATTTACGAAATTGGCATCATTTCCAAACCGTACGTAATAATGTTTCCAAGAAATAGGTACTTGATAATGTTCGGAATTTGGCGGTGCATGGTGCAACTTTTCGATGTTTGGTTACAGATTGATTGTGCACCAGGCATTTAATTGCACGCGCCCCGACGATTTACAAAATTGGCATCATATACAAACGGTACTTGATAATGTTTCCCCAAATACAACTTTGCAAGAGGGTGCTAATCAAGCCGTCGCGGTCATTCGTTATTCATGGTGCCGCGCTGCAGGCTTCATACGTGCAGCGATTGGTTGCGTGTGTGCTGTTGGGCTGTCATGTACTGCAGTGTGCGTGCAGGCCATGTGGCTGAAGGTGCGGCTGCAAGACGACACATGATACGTCCAGAAGAACGCGTGTTATACCAGTAGTAGATCGCTCAAATAATGCGGCTTTTTATACCATTGCGTTTGGTGCTGTTGGAGTGTTCCATCATTTTGAGATTGCTTGGTCTGCAGGTACAGATTGGCTCAAAACCGTTCCTTTCCGCGACCTTACGCAAAAACATTCTGAAGGAGGAGTTACTAACTGTGTGAAGAATGTGTATAAAACAACTTCGTCGGGTAAATTCGCACATACATGAAGAAATTACTTCTACTTACAGTCTGATAAGGTATTATTAGTACAACAACGAACGACGGACAACCTACAAAAATAACTAAACAAATAACGCGTTAACGATGGCGTGCTTTTCGTAGACGAATGTGCATACTACGACATCTATCTGCGAAAGGGTACCTACGGCTGGCGACGAAAACGGGAATACAACTTTATTAGGAAGCAAAATTAGACGAACAAAAAAAATATCTCCTAGACAACGTACATGACGCAAATGACCAGCCGAATTGCGACCGCGCAAAAAGTGAATAGATCTTATCTTCTGGTGTTATACCAATAGTAGACCGCTCTAATAATTAGATTATTGGCGACAATTTGAGATTTGGGTCCGGAGTTTTTTGTCTCGGCCCAAGTATGCGATTCGCGGAACTGGATTTCTCGGTCGAATATGGCTTGGTTCGAGCGCCGCCTTCGGGGGGCGGCTCCAACGCCCCTCGCCCTGCCGTGTCCGTTCCGCACATCGACGTGAACGCGGACGGGCGCCGAGCGAGACGAGCGAGTGTCGAGGAGGAATTATGGAAAAATTGTTGATTCTTGATGGCTGCAACGCCTGAATGATTTACAAAATTGGCATCATTTCCAAACGGTACGTGATAATGTTTGGAAGTTTGCGGTGGCATGTGCAACTTTCTATTGTTTGGTCACAGATTGCGCACCAGGTGTGTTTAATTGCACGCGCCTGCATGATTTACGAAATTGGCATCATTTCCAAACCGTACGTAATAATGTTTCCAAGAAATAGGTACTTGATAATGTTCGGAATTTTGCGGTGCATGGTGCAACTTTTCGATGTTTGGTTACAGATTGATTGTGCACCAGGCATTTAATTGCACGCGCCCCGACGATTTACAAAATTGGCATCATATAAAAACGGTACTTGATAATGTTTCCGCAAATACAACTTTGCAAGAGGGTGCTAATCAAGCCGTCGAGGTCATTCGTTATTCATGGTGCCGCGCTGCAGGCTTCATACGTGCAGCGATTGGTTGCGTGTGTGCTGTTGGGCTGTCATGTACTGCAGTGTGCGTGCAGGCCATGTGGCTGAAGGTGCGGCTGCAAGACGACACATGATACGTCCAGAAGAACGCGTGTTATACCAGTAGTAGATCGCTCAAATAATGCGGCTTTTTATACCATTGCGTTTGGTGCTGTTGGAGTATTCCATCATTTTGAGATTGCTTGGTCTGCAGGTACAGATTGGCTCAAAACCGTTCCTTTGCGCGACCTTACGCAAAAACATTCTGGAGGAGTTACTAACTGTATGAAGAATGTGTATGAAACTATTCGTGGGGTGAATTCGCACATACATGAAATTACATCTACTTACAGTCTAATGAGGTATTATTAGTACAACAACGAACGACGGACAACCTACAAAAAGAACTAAACAAATAACGCGTTAACGATGGCGTGCTTTTCGTAGACGAATGTGCATAATACGACATCTATCTATCTGCGCAAGGGTACCTACGGCTGGCAACGGAAACGGGAATACAACTTTATTTGGAAGCAAAAATAGACGGACACCCTTCAGGGACTAATAAAATATCTGCTAGACAACGTACATGACGCAAATGACCAGCCGAATTGCGCAGCGCAAATAATGACTAGATCTTTTCTTCTGGTTTTATAGCAGTAGTAGATCGCTCAAATAATTCGGCTCTTGTATTTTTTTGCGTTTGGCGCTGTTGGAGTGTTCCATCATTTTGAGATTGATTGGTCTGCAGGTAGAGATTGGCTCAAAACCGTTCCTTTGGGCGACCTTAAGCAAAAACATTCTGGAGAAGGAGCTACTACGAGTACCTGTATGAAGAATGCGTATAAAATAACTTCGTCGGGTGAAGACGCACATGAAGAAATTACATATTCTTACAGAATACGCACATGAAGAAATAACATCTGCTACGGTTCTCTGATACACCACATGGTTCTGGAGATAACGCTTGGTTCTCATTTTAGGCTCCGTTCCCATTTTTCAGAAAACTCTGTTGTTACAGTGTGATGAGATATTAGTACAACAACGACGGACAACCTACAAAAAGAAATAAACAAATAACGCGTGAGTGATGGCGTACTTTTCGTAGACGAATGTGCATACTACGACATCTATCTGCGAAAGGGTACCTACGGCTGGCGACGAAAACGGGAATACAACTTTATTAGGAAGCAAAATTAGACGAACAAAAAAAATATCTCCTAGACAACGTACATGACGCAAATGACCAGCCGAATTGCGACCGCGCAAAAAGTGAATAGATCTTATCTTCTGGTGTTATACCAATAGTAGACCGCTCTAATAATTAGATTATTGGCGACAATTTGAGATTTGGGTCCGGAGTTTTTTGTCTCGGCCCAAGTATGCGATTCGCGGAACTGGATTTCTCGGTCGAATATGGCTTGGTTCGAGCGCCGCCTTCGGGGGGCGGCTCCAACGCCCCTCGCCCTGCCGTGTCCGTTCCGCACATCGACGTGAACGCGGACGGGCGCCGAGCGAGACGAGCGAGTGTCGAGGAGGAATTATGGAAAAATTGTTGATTCTTGATGGCTGCAACGCCTGAATGATTTACAAAATTGGCATCATTTCCAAACGGTACGTGATAATGTTTGGAAGTTTGCGGTGGCATGTGCAACTTTCTATTGTTTGGTCACAGATTGCGCACCAGGTGTGTTTAATTGCACGCGCCTGCATGATTTACGAAATTGGCATCATTTCCAAACCGTACGTAATAATGTTTCCAAGAAATAGGTACTTGATAATGTTCGGAATTTGGCGGTGCATGGTGCAACTTTTCGATGTTTGGTTACAGATTGATTGTGCACCAGGCATTTAATTGCACGCGCCCCGACGATTTACAAAATTGGCATCATATACAAACGGTACTTGATAATGTTTCCCCAAATACAACTTTGCAAGAGGGTGCTAATCAAGCCGTCGCGGTCATTCGTTATTCATGGTGCCGCGCTGCAGGCTTCATACGTGCAGCGATTGGTTGCGTGTGTGCTGTTGGGCTGTCATGTACTGCAGTGTGCGTGCAGGCCATGTGGCTGAAGGTGCGGCTGCAAGACGACACATGATACGTCCAGAAGAACGCGTGTTATACCAGTAGTAGATCGCTCAAATAATGCGGCTTTTTATACCATTGCGTTTGGTGCTGTTGGAGTGTTCCATCATTTTGAGATTGCTTGGTCTGCAGGTACAGATTGGCTCAAAACCGTTCCTTTCCGCGACCTTACGCAAAAACATTCTGAAGGAGGAGTTACTAACTGTGTGAAGAATGTGTATAAAACAACTTCGTCGGGTAAATTCGCACATACATGAAGAAATTACTTCTACTTACAGTCTGATAAGGTATTATTAGTACAACAACGAACGACGGACAACCTACAAAAAGAACTAAACAAATAACGCGTTAACGATGGCGTGCTTTTCGTAGACGAATGTGCATAATACGACATTCATCTATCTGCGCAAGGGTACCTACGGCTGGCAACGAAAACGGGAATACAACTTTATTAGGAAGCAAAAATAGACGGACACCCTTCAGGGACTAATAAAATATCTGCTAGACAACGTACATGACGCAAATGACCAGCCGAATTGCGACCGCGCAAATAATGAATAGATCTTTTCTTCTGGTTTTATAGCAGTAGTAGATCGCTCAAATAATTCGGCTTTTGTATTATTTTGCGTTTGGCATGATATCTAAAACTCCGCGTAGGCTGATATTAAGGTATTTGGTGCTTTATTCTATGTCGCGTCAACCATCGGATTATCATACAATATGGGGGAGGGAATGTAATCTCTATGCAAAGATCCTGTTTTGTTTGAATCAATTGTCAGCCGGCCGCCCCGGTGGTCTAGTGGTTTTACCCTCGAATACCTCCATCGTTTGGTTGTCCTTGAGTTCGACACCCACTACGATGAAATATGACTTAATTTGCAAAAATGCAATAAAAAAAAGAGATCAACTGCTGAGAGCGCCTGCTAGGTACAATTCGACGCGAGTCGACGAGGGAAGAAAATGCTCGATTCTCCTCGCGGTAAAAATGAAGGCACGTGCCGAAGTGGGGAGGGAGGAGGAGGGCCCGCTATGTGACCCCGGATCTGGGTTACTACTGGGAGGGATCGCGAGAATGGTGCGGGGATGATAAATGGGATGAAGAAAAAAAAATGTTGCAAAGGAAGGTATATGATTATTTCTACCAGTAAATAATATGTTAGTCTCTGGGAAATACGCACGGCACCATCAGCAGTCGTCATGGTAGAGACACTCCGGATATTATGTATTGAGGGGACGCGTCCGATTTCGACAACGTGAAAGCACCCACGAAGAAAAGATAGCAGACACACATATCCCGCCTTCTCGAGAAAAAACAGAGAAGAAGCGCTACACGCCAACCTCCCGTACGACCAAAGCCACCCCCGCACCTATCTTAGACAACGCTGCCTCAACGAGAGATCGCCCTCCTCTTCTTCGTTTTTCTCCTCGCCCGCAACCACGCAGACCAATCAATGCGACAGCCCTCACGTAACTAACAAAGCAATCGTCTTCCAAAACCTCGCCGGCTGACATGGCCCCATGTCGACGTTTGATGCAAACCGACTTTGCATCCTGTCGACGTCGAACCTCCATTGCAACGGGGACAGCAGTGCAGTCTCTTCATTAATGCCAAGGCCTCTTTTGTTTCGCCTAGAGGCGACGCAGGTTCTCAATAATACTCTTTTCGGTATTTTTGTTTGATAGACGCCAACTTTTACTTGACGGCTTATTTAACATAGATAGTGTGTTTCGCCTATCCTTGCCTTCTTTGTTGTATAATATTACGTTTTTCCTTTTGTCAAATCATGACTTTCATAATCCCATGTTCGTATTAAACTCTTGGCATTACTTTAAAGTTCAATGCATGTCAAATCGGACAGCTACACCTCAAGTTGTCGAAGTGCTGCCCTGCCCTACCCGAAGCATGGGCGCCGGCGAATGCCGGCGCCCATGCGGAGCCCTTGTATTTGATAGCATTCGTCCTACACGATATTGCAGGCGTCCGAACGCAAGTTGGACTATACTGCAGGCGCCCGAACAGGAGGTGGACGATATTACAGCTGAAGCCTTGGTGGTATTCCGCCTGCATTCCGAAACCACCAAATTCACGGTGCTAACACGGTGGTGTCTATCGCTATTTTGGGATGGTGGGAAATAATGGTTTTTGGCCAGTGTATGACGGCTGTCTACCATTCGGCTGTAATTCTCCCGCTACACAAGCATAGATACATTACGTCTTTAAACCAAATGAACCAGTCATCAAAAGAACCTCTTGCGAATGAACTGTGTAGAACACTGATCGTGGCGGGTAACAATTTTGTTCATGCTTCATTTCCCGCCAAACGATCGGCAGGGTCTTTCAAGTGACACTACGGGAACCGGCTTTGTTATAGGAACAATGCTATTTTCAATCGAATCATTTCAGGCAGACCCCCTTCAACCGTGACCCAGGAGTGGCGAAGATATTGTGTAAAAGTAAATGAACCGAAGCAGTCGACGCGTGTGTGTGTTGCCATGCAACCCTCGTCACGGGCCGGAAAAAAATCGATTGTCCTGCAGGTCGATACGTCGTGCTGTGTTGGGGTGTATGATAAACATTCACACTATCGGGCACATATCTTATATCAAACGAGGTCGTTTTGTGGCCATGCAACCAGCTTCTCTTATACGTTTTTCGCTTGTAGTACTCTTCGACGTGTCTACGGCAGCATGGGAAAACCTTCAACACCTCGCATCAACATATATCATTATTGTTTTCAACCCCGTTCGGTACATCGAAAGTAATTGTTCGCGCGTTCGAAAATTTCATCCACATACGAGGAAAAACTTCAACGACGTAGCAGACCAATCACTTTGCGGATATGCCAATGTTAGCCACGACGAAGACAAGCATCGGTTGAGGTAAAAGCGCTTCGGTTTATGAGGAACACTGTTTCTTCCGCGTGTGTACATCAAACATTCGGTAGGCACAACTACCGGTATCACGAACACGAAGGACCCCACGCGATAGGCACGCTCGCACACAGTCCAACGTACCATTTACCCAATACGTGTAGCTAGGATGTGCGCTCACAGCAGCAGGTTAGGACCTTAACTCCCCCACGAGTTACGACACACGGGGTCGGCGAAATGGCATGATATGATAAACCCACGTTGTGTGCCAGGCAGATACTCTCCTTCACCAGAGCGTCGACAGCCCTTTGCTCCTATGGTTTCATGGACAGCTGGTTTGCCGACCACGATACACCGCCGGTGCACTGTTCATGGCGGTTATTATAATGCTCAAGGTGCGACCCACTTCAAAACGAGTGTGGCTTGACTGGGCCGCCTTTTCGAGCGACATCAAAATTTTAAAATTTTGGTGAGAACTGAGAAGAAAAAGACATGCGGCGAAACTCAAAGGCAAGAAGGGAAGGGGCGTTAATTTGACCCGTCGTAGTCGGGTGGTCACGAGAAAAAATTCTCGAATATTGTGGAGCCTGCCTGTCAATAGTTACCACCTAGTATTTTCCACATTAAAAGCGGCTGCTTCTTGGAGCGCGTTGGGATGATTCCGAGCCAGAGCAAGGACCGATCCTGCTTGAACAGACATGGCAACTAAACGATAGATGGTCCAACCAAAATTGATAGAGCAGCAAACACCGCCTAGCGGACCAACATAATGTAGGGTTTTTGTTGGAAAATCGAATCGGAGGAGCCACCAACTACCACTATAAAACCTTAACACAACATTAGAGCGGCGTTGATCCCTATTAGAGGTCGTCAGAGACACGGATTAGGAACTTCCGGTCCGGAAAGAGACTACCATATGATTGACATGATTATGTGGGTAATACTGTACAGGGTTCACAGGATGGGACGGCATCGCGGAGGTGTTTTAACATGGCGTTTGAAAGGATCTTTCCTCACGCCACCGTGCTAAGAACGACGGGGTGATGGCCGTCTACGCATCACGTTATTGCACGGCTGGTTTTCCACAACGATCACGTGATCTATGTACAGATGTAGTCGGTGGTACCGGTTAAAATCGTACCAGCTCGCCGTGTGCCAAGATACAAGATAGGTCTACACCACGTATGTCGTTCTAGCATGCGACTGTAGCGGCCATAGTCTCACTGCGTGGTGGACAAGCACGAAAATGAGAGTAAAGTCTAGTCAACATCATGCCCGACGGTTTACAAGCTGATTTCGCCGGTTGGCAATCATCGAGGTGATGTTACGGCAGGGCTGCACCTGTTGTTGTTGGTCTCACATTTACGTGCTAAATCAAGTGCGCGGTAGCATGATAGGCTCCGGTCAGTCTGGAGTGGAAGAATATCCCTCCGATAATCAAGTGTTTGCTTAAAAAAAATCAATGAAATTAGTCCATCGTGCGATAAAAAAGACAGATTCACTCCGGCATGCTTTTTGTTGTGTTTGCGGTGATGTGAAAAATCGCAGAAAAGGCGTACACGGCCTCGATATCACAGTACAGGCGGGGAGCGGGGGGGCAGCATCAAATTTCGAATTTAGACATGGTGCGGTAACACCTATTAATAAACTCACCGACAGGGGCAGGCCCAGCACAACACCATCAGACCAAGAGCAGCACAGCAGCAGCAGCAGCGGCGGGGGTAGAGGTGGCGGTGGCGATGGCCCCGCCAGATGAGTTGCGGCACAGCAGCTCAGCTCGGCCTGGCTCGATGACCGCGATCACCACAGCAACAGAACGGCCATTTCTTATTCATCATGTTTGAAAAAAACGCAGGAGACACCAACTGCAGCCGCAGCAGCAGCAGCAGTAGCCGCGGCGGCGGCGGTGCCGCTTGGGCAGCGGTGGCGGTGGAGGCTTCGGCGACGGGTGTTGTAGTATAGCGACGGTGGTTGACAAAATCATCACCCAATACGACATCACGCAGCAGCAGAGAACGAGGTCACATCGTAGGGAGCGCGGGAGAGCTGGCTCAATAGCACCTACCCTTGAGGTTGCGCGTATGCGCCATGCTTCTCCAGCTACCCTTTGGTGCCTCCGCATCAAGGTTGGGTTATTTCTACCGCTGCCACGCACAGGGAACTGCGAGCAGTGCTGTGTGCTGCCGTGTGGGTTGTACCCTCGTGCCCCTTTGATTGTTGTGCCACTGTGCCTGGAGAGCAATGGTGCTATGCTCGGTATTTGTAGGCTGATCGTACGAGCTGGTCGTCATTGATGGAAGTTCACTCTGAATCGTTCAGAACTCAAACCGGAATTTTCATGCCGTTATGGGGAAAATTGTTCCTACAAAGTTCGTTCGGCGATTTTTGAATGGAATTTAGAATGAATTATTTTAACGCAAACACTCGAAAATGAAAACTGAAAAATAATCCTACGGTGGTTGCACGATTTTGTCTCATATCTGAAGCTAATAATACAACCGCAGGCCGCTACGAAAATGAATTCGGAATTCTGCCTACGTACGTAACATACCCGTACTGGTGCATACGTTTCAAGACTCCCAGCTGAAACTGACTACATCGTATGCCACCCAGGAAACCAAGCAAACGTACAAATCCGAGGAAATTTTTATGTGATAAAAGCTAATACCAAGGACATAATGAAACGAAAGGAAAAATGAGAAAAACCCATAACTAGGCAAGGTGAATGTTACAAACTTACCAGGGGGACTTCACCGCGGTGCCCAGGAAAGGATCCGAGGCGGTGTACGGTACCAGGTTAACGTTGGGGTTCTAACCGCCCAAGCCAAGCACGCACTTCCCGTTGTAATTGTGGGACCGGTCGGACGCCGACCTTCTAAACCTTTTTGTGGGAACATAACCGCGCACCTCGTGTGAGGAACTCGCGCTATTGCGAGTTTTTCGTCGCAATACACGAGGTTTGCATTCTGCTTTGGTCGTAGACACAGGCGTTTGATAGATCGGAAAGCGCGTTTGACGATCGGACGGAGTAAGTGATGCTTTGTTTCGTCAGAATTCCCGACATACGTTATGATTGCCTGGCGACAAACTGACAACTTGGAACATTTTCATCCATAAAAGCATGGTTTTCGTATATCGTTTCCTTCCAGGTCGGGAATACGAATGCTCAATGATGAAACGGATGAATGTTCGATCCGTTGAAGTCAGCTCGCTGAACCACTCCGGATCGGTCATCGCTCGGATTCATGAACACTGTACTTTGTAGTATGCACTGGGCGTTGTTGTAGTTGACAAGACTGATGGCCGTTGTTCTCCACCGTAATGCCTGTTCTCGGCATCACCGCATGATTAATATCCACCAATTCTACTAAGGGATGCCCACACGATATTCGCTGAAGGTAAATTGCAGCTTGAAAAGGTCGAATGGTCGGCCACGTCCAACACCGCAAAGGAAAAACCCTTAACCGTAAAAACACCAACAGATTCACAGACTCTCTGTCAATGAAAAGAAATAAGCATACTGACTGATTCTACGATAGCCCCCCCAAAACCCAGCGATTACCTTTAACGGACGTTTCATGGCTGCTCTACGCGAGGAAGGATTATATCAAAAATGCGACCTTCATACATGTTTTTGTTAGCAAAGGACTATCGAACGATGGGGGGCAAGGAGCGCCATAGTTCAGAAGATACGGCCGGGAGCTGGTTTCGAAACCGGCGTTTTCGTTGGAGGATTGTTGGGGGGCTGCTGTGTTAAAACTTGTTTGAGCCTCCAAAAAGTATTTCTAAACAAACTGGAGGCCCGAAGGAAGAGCGTTGTTGCACAAATCAACAGAGCGAGCGGTAAAAAATGCCAAAACTTTGAAATTTTGCCGCACCTTTAGACTACAATGAATGTATCTTCCGTAGGGCTCTTTTTCGCAAGCCAGGGCGGGGTTAGTTTTTTTGGAGGCACGAAATAGCGCTGCATCATAGCCTGGCTGCGAGGCGTGCAGTTGGCGGGTTGCTCCATTCCTGTTACTTTGTTGTAGATGCAGGTTGCGTAGTGAGGAGAGGGTAAGAGTTACGATGATACAGGTGATAGCGATCTACTATATTGGATTACATGCTGGCCGAGAAGGAAGAACGTCTTGCGTACAAATCAACACAAACAAGCGGCATGGATGTTAGGTTTGCACCTGAAAAAGGGTGTTTCACAAATTTAAGGTGAGGTGGTGACGCGACTAGGCGGGCCACGCGCTTGACCACACTTTTCCTAGTATTAACCTTCGAAATGGAACAAGACGAATGCGTTGGAGGATGCCGGGCAAAGAACGGGGAGAAAGCAATTATTTATGTACGTCAAGGTCTACGCCTCGGTAGTGAAGGGTGAGGGTTAGGAACCCTGACCCTAACCCTAACCCTAAGGTCTACACCTAATTAATCGGTAGTGAAGGATGGAAGTAACTAGGGCAGATTAAGGTTGATATTTGACAAGCGAGATCTTGATACTCGTGGGCGTGTGCGAACTAGGTTTGAAATTCGCCAAGAAAAGCTCGTCTATAGATGGACTGAATCAAATATGTCTGAAGCTTCGTCGCAACAGGTGCGCAGTAATCGCTGGCTGACGCGGTTCATCATGGAAGATGCGTGTTCGATTTGGGTTAGTGGATAGTCTCCGTTCGAGCCTCTTAGGCATAACTCCTGGGCCCGAATCACGCACGAGGTGATCGCGTCCATTGCACCACGAGGCCGCTTTTTTCTCAAGGAGAGCCACCTTACGGCCAGTCTAATTCGTAAAACTCAGTTTTACACAAAAGGGAGAAAAAAAACGAACAAGGGGAAGAGACTTCGGATTCATATTTAGCACGAAGTGTCATTTCAAACAATCCCCAATTACACTTAAAACGAGCCGAGAAGCACTCATCTTCACCGCAAAAAATCGTGATTCAACTTTACTTAGCCTATCTGGCGGCACAACCTACCGGCTCGTGGCCAATGCAACCCAACAAGTAGCTGAATCCAAAATCGCGCAACCAAGGCACTCCTGAGAGTACGCGGTGATCGTGGTCCAACGCGCTCCCCCAGGAGTGCTCTAAAAGCTGCGTTTTGATCGAGGTTGAAAACTGCCCGCCGTTGGATTACTGAGTGGCGCGTTTGTTGAAACCTATATCACCAAAGCCATGACCTAACCCAGTGGTGTTTGCAGCCAATCCTCGGTCACACACTGACACACATGCGGGTTTCGACGGCGGGCAAGCGCCTCGGCAGCTTTTACGCTCTACCCGAACAGCCGTGCGCTCGCAAGGCGGAAATCTTTGGTTGTTTTCCTCGCGGTTAATCCCATATTTCCCAAACTGTGACACCCCTATTCGATATGAAACTAAAGTGTTTTTGCTCTTGGAAAACACACAGTAGCAAACCGTGGTTTATCGATATATTTACTGCTCGTTTCTGCTTTATGACCAATGCGGATTTGCTGTTCTATATATTTTTTTCGTTTCCTGTTTTCAACTTTTTTTTTCTCGTTTCGACTGGACCTTAAAAAAATAAATGTTTAGTCAAGTGTTTCTTATTGTAAAGTGGAGAAGTGTTTGGTCACACTTGACATGTGGCTCCCTGCGCGAGAAGGCACTTGACGATCGTCGGGAGCGGCGGAATGTTTTATCACATTTGACTGCGCGAGAAGTCACTTATCGATCGTTATGAGTGGCGGAATGTTTTGTCACACTGGACTGCGCGAGAAGGCTCTTGGCGATCGTCGGGAGTGGCTGAATGATTTTTCACACTGGATTGCGCGAGAAGGCACTTGGCGATTGTCGGGAGTGGCTGAATGTTTTGTCACACTTGACTGCGCGAGAATGCACTTGGCGATCGTCGGGAGTGGCCGAATGATTTTTCACACAGGATTGCGCGAGAAGGCACTTGGCGATCGTCGGGAGTGGCTGAATGATTTTTTTCACTGGATTGCGCGAGAAGGCACTTGGCAATCGTCGGGGGTAGCTGAATGTTTTGTCACACTTGACTGCGCGAGAAGGCACTTGGCGATCGTCGGGAGTGGCGGAATGTTTAGTCGGCGACTTTCGCTTTGAGGCGGAGAATGTCACCGATAGGATGCTCGTACTTAGTTCCCTGTAACGGGAACATCAGAATTTGGCGAGGAAGGCCGCATGGTGTGATGACAATGTGCACATGGGTTACGTTGTACGCAGGTGTAGGATGTAACGTGCTGAAAAACACGAACACTTGTTACAGGAAGCATAGCCGTAGCTGGAGACGCATAGTCTAGACTACATACATGGGAGATGATGCATACACAGGTGATGGAAAGGATTTGTACCGCAGGAACGCTGGAAGAGGGTGAGGTAGTATGGCAGGTTCGAACACGTACGCGTATCCTACGCACGCAAACACACAGGAGTACTGCCGCGCTACACATGTCATGTATGTGCTACACACAGACAGCGATAGCTGTGTGCACATCTCTGTACACACACGCATACACGGGTGATGGAACGGATTAGTACCACCGCAGGAACGCTGGAGGAAGGTGAGGAAGTATGGCAGGTTCGAACACGTACGCGCATCGTACACACGCGAACACACAGGAGTACTGCTGCGCTACACATGTAGACTATGTGCTACACACATCGAGAGCTGTGTGCACACCGCTGTACATACACACACTGCTGTGACCATGCTGAGTGCGCAGCGTATAAGCAGTGCCGTGTACACACCTACATTCACATGCGATGGAAGGGATTTGTACCGCAGGAGCGCTGGAGGAAGGTGAGGTGGTATGGCAGGTTCGAAGACGTACGCATTCACATGTGATGGAAGGGATTTGTATCGCAGGAGCGCTGGAGGAAGGTGAGGTAGTATGGCAGGTTCGAACACGTACGGGTATCCTACACACGCAAGCAAACAGGAGTACTGCTGCGCTACCCGTGTATGTACCACACAGAGAGAGCCCTGTGAATGTGTATCGGAAGAGTGGGTCTCCCCAGTCGTCCCCAGTCGTCAAGATACCGCTCTGCTGTAAGGACGTTCCGCTGCATGGTGTGTGTATGCAAAGATTCTGCCGCAGCACGAGGAGGTGGTACGCCATACGATTTGAAGAGGGCGAAGAACACGCAGCCGCAGGGGAGGAGGAGTCTAGAACGAGTGAAGAGGCGCATAGCAGACACCCACAGCACGCCGCGGAGATGAGCTGCGACAGGAACCAGCGAGAGAAAGTATGCAGCAGCCGAGCTGAAGGACGCAGTCGCCGCCGTACGCAGACACGGCAGACCACACAGGGCAGGATCGAACAGCAGAGGCGCAAGTTCAAGCGCAACGCCAAGGAGCGCGGTGTATCCGATGAGGGATAGAAGTAGAGGGTGTGCGGTGTGCGCTGCGAGGGTGTTTGCGTGCCAGGGTGTAGTTCGTAGCGCCGTTTGATTTGAAGCGCAGCAGTTTGAATTTCATGGTTTTGTAAAGACGTGGAGGGTTTTTGGGAAGGGATTTTATTCCCGCAGCCCGGGGCACAAAGAAGTGAAATGTTTTGGTGTGTGTTTTGTTCGTTGTCCCGCACGAGCAAGATCGTACAGCAGAGGAGCAAGCGTTCCAGGGCATGCACCACCAGCACTGGGTTGGCAGGGCAGCCGAACGGTGCTTGGATGCTACTTCTAGCAGTGCAGTGTGTGTTGGTGTTGGTGTGTGTGTCCCAAAACCATCAGCTTGTTGCTTGCGTGCCAGGGTGTAGTTCGTAGCGCCGTTTGATTTGAAGCGCAGCCGTTCGAATTTTATGGTTTTGTAAGGACGAGGAGGGTTTTTTGGGAAGGGATTATCTTTCCCCAGCCCAGGGCACAACGAAGTGAAATGTTTTTGGTGTGTGTTGTGTTCGTTGTCCCAAATGCCCCGCACGAGCAGGATCGAACAGCACAGGCGCAAACGTTCCAGCGCATGCACCACCAGCGCTGGGTTGGCAGGGTAGCCGCACGGTGCTTGGATGGTACTAGCAGTGTAGTGTGTGTTGGTGTTGGTGTATGTGCTGGGTTGGCAGGGCAGCCGAACGGTGCTTGGATGCTAGTAGCAGTGTCGGGGGGGGCCGACGCGCCCCCCCCCGAGCTCCCCCTCCCGGGACGCCCTTCAGTGTGCGTTGGCAGGGGCCCGACACAGTGTGCGTTGGAAGGACCCTCACCAGTGTGCGTTCGAACAAGTACCTGGGGAAAACTATTGTATACATTTTTAACAACCTTAAACGCAAGTTTGTGCATTTGAGGAATAGGGAAGGAGATGGGATGGGGCACCGTTGCACAGAAACTGGAAAAATAGTCATGAATGAACAAACCGAAGGTCTTGAGCACGCGAAAAATATGACAAGTAGAGGTGGGTAACGGACGACATAAAACCCTCCATGTTAACCGCGGTTTTAGAAACCCAGCAAGAATGTGTGATAACTCGGTGTTGTGAACAAGAAATGGCGCTCTTAAGGTTCAGTGGCGGCCTTCGCGTTAACACTATAAGCTGAGGCAAATACGTCCAGGAGTAGCCGTTGGACAGCTGTATTAACTACAAGAGCTCCGCATGGCTGCCTTCATTCGAGTAGGTCAGAGCAGTACGTCGAATTGTTCGACTCAATACCTGGTACAGTAGAAAAGGTCACCACACACTATCGTAGTCTGCGCGTACGGTATGCTAAGTAATGTCAAGAGTTCGATAGAGACTAGCAATCATAACAATGTACTACTATTACTAGCTACCGTTTTAAAAGTGAATCCGATTCCGAGCTTCATTCATTAGATTTTGATCGGATAAATCCGAGCACACGCCGACTGACCCTTTCGTCCGGCGACGAAACATGTCGAGTGTGTTTCTTATGATGCTTTTACTCATCCATCAAGCATCCGGGGCCAGTAGAGACACTGAACATGCACGCTGTGTGTTCGCTTTGTAACCAGTGAGGGGCGCGTACTGAGCCAGCTCCTAAAATATACAATGCACGATACGCGATCGGAGTATCACACACAGCTTGCAAAGATGAGTTTCGACAAAATATTCGATCTCACAGCTGGAGTGTGTTTTAATTTTTAACAATATAATGGTGTCATCTACATCCGAGCCCCCCAGATCGACCGTCTGTGTGTTGTAAAACCATGGAGAGACGTGCTGACGTTGCTCCTGGCGCGAAACACGGTTGTATGACTCCCTTCGTCGCTCAACTCCTCGAATGCTATTGCAATGCCGCTGCTTGTTGCTATCTGTGTAGATCGATCACTCCCTTCTTGTACATACAGTACGCTACTAAGGCACTCACAACTTCGATAGTTTAGAATTTCATACTCAATTTTTTATGGACGAAAAAGTAAAAATGTCATTTTAGTCTGATCGCTCATTGGTCAGGATTCATACACAAAATAGGCGTCCCCCGGGCACGATAAGGTCACATGCCGGGATCGGAATCCATCCACACATGTACAACTCCGACAAGTCGGGGACGAACACGGATGTTGTCCGGGTTGATGCCTCTCCGCTCAGTGTGGAAATTCCAACCCCACCGGCCGTTTTTCTGTTTGGCCATGGTTCGTATGTTCCGCCAGCTCCATCTCGGCAGGATATACGGTCCCATCCTCTGCCCAGAGGTCGTTCCACATCTTTAAAACTTCCACTTCCATCAACCGGGGAAGCAAACCGAGCTTTCTCGGGCAGACACCCCCCTGTACGGTGAGAAAACCACAATCGCGTTGGCTCATCGCTGATTGGTTCGAGCTCCACAACGCCGTCCTAGGAGGATAGAGCCTGATCAATGGGGGTCATTCCCGTCGCACACGGGGAATATAAGGTCCCATCTCCGATTTATGATTCCCCAGAATCTCTACAGCTCCAAAAAAGCGAGCACATTAACGATACCCTACCGTGTCGACACCACTCCGCACGACGTGGAACCCCAACCATATTCGCCAAACGCTGATTGGCTGGGGCTCGGGCATAAGGGCAGCGCCACCATGAGGGGACTAAGAGTCCTGTGCCCGTTTCAAACATCCTGACAAATCGGGGACGATAACCGATTTCTCCCGCGAGACGACAAAGCCCTGCATGATGGTGCGACAATCATCTATTACTCCCATTGCCTAATGGTTGATTGGCTGTACAGCTCATAGATCCAGAGACACCCGGGGAGGAGATACACCGGCAAACGGGCGGGAGGCGTTCCGACTCACCTGGGATGAGGACAGCTCTCCACCGCCGTTCCAGAAATCTTTCATTACCCCATCAACTCCAACAAACCGGGGACGAAAACCGACTTCTCCCGGGTCGACATCACACCGCACGGTGTAGAACCTGTAGCTAGCTGAGGTTGTATACAACGCCAGCACCACAGAAGAGTAGCTAGCTGAGGTTTGTATACAACGCCAGCACCACAGAAGAACAGGGTCCAACCCCAGTTCAAAAATCATTCAGACGCATTCTACGATAGCGGTGTACTACTTTTCATCTGAGATTTCCTAATTTGGGACATTAAAACCTCCCCAAAAACATTTTATTCAGAGAAAAAAGTAACTGCTACCCGATGAAAAAACTCTTATGGCCTGGGTACACAATGAGAGTCATGCAAAACTTTGCCCTTTTCTCCGACGATTTTGAGTCATGAAGCCCCGTCATTCAGAACCAAAATCACCCAAAACGTTTTACCTCTATCGAGGTATTTACAACTAGAGAAAAATGGGGCAACTCGCGCTACTGCTGATTTTTTGTTCGTATACCCCAATCCCGCGGTACGCGGACATTTCATTTAACTCCCTGCCCCGATACCACCCCGCACAGCAGTAGTGTAACCCAACCTTCGATTGATTGGTTCGGTCGGGGCTCTTAGAGAGAGGTAACCACCACTCAGTAAAAAGTTCAGCAAGCTCAATGACTATCATGTCAAAGTGGCCTGTGATTAGAGAGGTTTTACTCGTACATAGACCAATGGCATAATACAGCAGCCAGTCAAGATCGAGCCGATTACTATGCAACTTGATTGGGTATCGTATTATTACTACAACAGCAGTAAAACGCTTCACTTCTTTTCGATTTCCCATCCCATTGCTTTGTGATGCTCGCATTACTCTCGCCCTCCGATTAGTACAACTCAGATCCGGGGTCATATAGCGGGCTTCCCTCCACTCTCCCCACTACGGGGCCTACCCATGTTTTATATCGCGAGAAGAATTCACCATTGTCTCCCCTCGTCGACTCGGGTCGAATTGTACCTACCCACGCTGCTAGGCGATTTCAGCAGTTAGTTGATCATTTTTTCTCATTCATTTCTGCGAATAAAAAAAGCCGACAAAGCTCACAACGGGTGGTTATTCAACTCAAGAAGCAACGCTAGTACTAAGAGTAGTGGTATTGGAGTGTGACCCTGCCAGACCACCGGGGCGACCGGCTCTATATCAATCGCTGCCCCAGTGGCATATCAGGTTATTATATCCTCGAGCCTGGTATAGGTCAGCTTTGTGAGTTCGAATCCCCCCGAGTGCGTACTCGTATAATTCTTCGTCTTGTGAACAAACTGACATGCGGAAAGCGAGAGAGCGTGAGTTGGAGAAAATCGACGAAAAATCGACCATCAGTGGGCGCTGAACCCTATGCGCCAGAGAAAATGAATGCAATAACCGGGCGGGGGGGGAGGGACGACACCTGTGACCACGTCTTGTATGTTCAGAAGCTGGAAAGTAGAAGTGTGCAAGAAAAGAAAAAAAAATATGGCAGAGATGATCAATGAGCAATCAGCAGCACGTCAAGTACGAAGCGACACAAACTTATTGGTCAGTTACGTATCAAAACGACCGCTCGCACTTGCCGGGCAAACGACCACGCAGCAACGGAGTCGGGGACCACAGCGACAACAAAGAACGCCATCAACACGCCCCCTACATTTATCTAGAGAGTCTTCTCGGGAAAAAAACACACCAAACAATGCGACACCAGGACGAATGCATGCCACCACCGGTTTCATCTGTGGATACTGTCTACTTACTACCACCTTTGCGTGGCGCAGCAGGAGGAACCTGTGTAATACAACCCTCGAAGTCCCGGGGACGCAGCCGCTCGCAATGCTGCCGTGTGGCATTTTCTGGCGCAGTAATCGTAATTACTACTACCCCCTTCCCGTTTAGTCATGCGTGCGCTGGCCACGTGTATATCCACGTTTGTACGTACGTGTACATACCGAAATTCAACGAACAAATGCACTACCATGAACCCTACTGCAGTACCATGGGTTTCTTTTTACAGCAATATTATTAGACTAGACTAATTGTTTTGGCACCAAATATGACGCCAAATATAGTGTTGCCAAGTTTTTTTCATCGACCTCTCCATACATAAAGATCCAAACAATAACTGGAGAGTACCGTTCAAAATACGATTTTTTTCGTGCTTTTCGCTTGGACGGCGTCGTTCGAACAAAGTGATTTAACCGAGTAATGCTGCAGCACTGCCCACTGACCTACTTAATTACTTGACTCAATAGCTCAGTGGGTAGTGCTACTACATAAATATGTTAAATTACCAAACAAAATAAACATTCGTGATTTCAGCGCGCACGCTCGCCAAAGACATACATGAACTCGGTGAGAATCGAACTCACGATACATAGCACTACTCAATGTCACTTGACTCAATAACACTCGCAGTGAGTGTGGGTTATGCAAAAATACAACCAAATATGTTTTCCAGTTCGATCATTACTTATCACTGACTTCGTAAGAGCGATCTCCGGATCTATCCCCTCTTAACGTACTAAAGTTAGCAGTCCTCAAAAAGAGAACACTAACAACTATCATAACCATTCATAACGTCTACAGCGCGCACGTTCCTGAATACCAAAGGGGGGGGAGTAGTTGACTTTAATTCTCGAATGCTGTATTAAGAGCAACATATAGATAACTAATACTCCGGAGTAATATTCTGTATTCGTACTACTCCCGATATTAAAGCCGGGGAGAGAAAAAACAAAATAAACCGCCTACCCTACATCAGATAGAGAAGTGTAGTGGAAACTACAGTAATACATTAATAAAAATAGATGTGATGTTTTCCCTAGCTCAAAATTCCCCACCATAAGTATAAATACCAACACTTACCATTATAGTGGACCAAAAATAGGACATCTCCCAAAGAAAAATCACCCATATAGTATATTGCGAGTACCAACAACGCAGCGTGCAAACATGATTATTGACCTGGAATTCGTCGAACTCACGGCTGACGTCCTCGAAAATTATTTATAAAATATGATCTGGGTGATAATCGTACTCACGAGATATCTTTCGTTGGTCTATAGCACTATACCCACTGCGCCGAAAGGAAACGACACACAGCAGTACGTAGTAGCTACGATAAGGCAAACGCTTGGAGGCGGTCATAAAAGAAGCATCGCCGGGAAGAAATTTAGAGGCCAATATATTATAAAAAATGAAAATACACTCCAGCTGTGAGATCGAAGATTTCGTCGAAACTCATCTTTGCAAGCTGTGTGTGATACTCCGATCGCGCTTATTACGAGTTGTGTGTCCTCATTAAGGATATAGGTCGGCGACTCCCCTTACAACTACAGTGTAGCTATCAGGGTCAACAGGATGATTTTAGGCAGTCTGTGCGCGGAAACTATAAAACCCGTTTCTGAGGGGGACAAAATCTGACAGCTGTGAAGGGAAATGTAACCTTTGATCAAGTGAATCTTGTAAGTCGAATAACCGGTGAGGGGGTGGGGCGGGGTTTTGAAGGACGTGGGGGCCTGGTTTTGATCAAAAGCGAGCGGGTTTGGAGGAGGGGGGGGGGGGGTGGGGAAGGGGGCAATTTGTGCATGTAAGCTATAAATCCTTTCGAGGGGATAAATCTGACGGTTTTGGCATCAGTATATTATTGGGGGCGGGGGGGGGGGGGTTGGGGCGGGGGGGGGGGGAGGGGCGTGTGGGGCAGCTCAATATGTGCCTGGAAACTATAGATTATTTTGAGGGGATAAATGTGACGGTTTTGGAAATAATACATCAGTTTATCATGTATATCCTGGGGTAAGTCGTACAATCAGTGAGTAAAGAGAGGGTGGAGTATAAATGATGCCAATTTGGAAATGTTGTTCGTTATTTTTCGTTCAAGTTCCACTTTTGCCGAGATCCAAGAATAGCTCGGGCGTATAATGCCCAAAATACAAAAGAAAGCGCACTTCTCGCTGGTCTCGATCAGCATCTGTCCGCGTTAACGTCGAAGTGCGTAACGGATACGGCAGGGCTAGGGGCGTTGGAGCCGCCCCCTGAAGACGGCGCTCGAACGGAGCTATTTTAGGGCTCCGCATGGGTGCCGGCATAGGCCGGCACCCATGCTTCGGGTAGGGCAGGACAGCACTTCAGATTGTTCGATCCAATCGTATATGGTAGAAGAGTAGAAAAAGTCACCGCACACAATTATAGTCTGCGCGCGTACACCATATAAGGAAATACCAAGAGTTCGATATAGACAAACAATGATAAGAATGTAATAGCAACAGAGTACATAGCCGCCGTTTTTTACGTGAATCGATTCCGCGCTTCATTCATCAGATTTCGATCGGATATATCCGAGCACACGCCGACTGACCCTTTAGTCTGGTGGCGAAACGTGTCGAGTGTGTTTCTCACTATAGTTTTACTCAATCAAGCATCCAGGGCCAGCAAGGTGCCTGACTATGTCCGCTGTGTGTGATTATAGAAGTTGTACATCGATCAATTGCATAATACAACAACAGCAGTCAGTCCAGATCGACTCGAGCGGTGCAACTTGCTTGGGGTTCGTATTATTCCAACAGCAGTAATGCCGTTTACTTGTTATCATTTTCCCATCTCATTTATAGTGATACTCGCATTACTCTCGCCCTCTCAATGCGGTAGTAAAACTTAAATTGGGGTCATATAGCGGGCTCCCCTCCCCCTTCCCCATTACGGTATCTGACCTGTAATTTTATCGCGAGAAAAATTCAGCATTTTCTTCCCTCGTCCATTCGCGTCGAATTCTACCTACCCAAGCTGCTGGGCAATTTCAGCAGTTGGTTGATCCATTTTTTCCCATTTATTTCTTCAAGTAAATAAAGCCAACAAAGCTCACAACGGTGGTTATTTAACTCGAGGACCAACTCAAGTATTAAAAGCAGTAGTACTCGAGTGCAACCCCACTGGACCACCGGGGCGACCGGCTCTGTTGTATCACTCACTGCCCCGGTGGCCTATCTCAGGTTAATTCCTCGAGCCTGGTATAGGTCAGCTTCGTGACTTTGAATCCCCCCGAGTGCGTACTCGTAATTTTTTTGTCTTGGGAACTACTTGACTTGCGGAAAGCGCGAGAGCGTGAAATATCAACATTTGATGAAAACTCGACAACCAGTAGGTGCTGAACTCTATGCGTCAAAGATATCGAAGACAATAACCGGGGAGGGAAAGGAAAGAACGACACCTGTGACCACGGCTTGTATGTCCAGAAGCTGAAAAGTAGAAGTGTGCTAAAAAATTTAAAACACTAGCAGAGATGATCAATCACCAATCAGAAGCAATAAGGAGCACGTCAAGTACGAAGCAACATACGCTTATTCGTCAAGTGACGTACCCACACACGACCGCCTGCACTTGACCGCCAAACGACCACAGCAACGGAACCAGGGACCACAGAAATAACAAAGAACGCCATCCTACTGTCTATTCACCACCATTTTCAAGTGGCGCAGTATAACAACAGGAGAAACTTGTATAAAACAGCCCTGTACGCCCGGGGGACGTAGCCACTGGCAATCCTGCTGTATGTCCATTACTGGCGTAGTAATGGTAGTCACTACTACCTGCTCCGAGTCGTTCTGCGGTAGCACCCCGAACTTTTCTTTTACGAAATCGCCGGTTTCAAAACCATCGCTCTCCCGCCCTAACCTCCTGAAATACGGTGTCACTCCACACACACCACCCTCCCCGACGTCGTCGATTGTTAAACCTTCGCGCACAACAAAGTATGTTGATACTTTTTCCCTCTATTGTACCCTTTCTTGTATCCAGTAGCCATGAAACGTCCGATAAAGAAAATCACTGGTTTTGGGTGTGGCTATCGTAGAATCAGTCCTCCTCGTTTAGTCATTCGTGCGATTGCCATGTCTATATCCATAAATGTATGTACGTGTACCTACCGAAACTCATTTCAAAACCAAATGCACTATTACCATGATCCCTACCGCAGTACCTTGCTTTTTTTTCGCAGTAATAGCATTGTTTGTTTAGCCACAAATTATGACGCCTATTTAGAAATAAGGTCTTGCAAAAAAAAAAAACATCCATCACTCCGCACATCAAAATTCGAAGAATGGCTGGAGAGTACCGTTCAAAATACAAAATTTTGCGCACTTCTCGCTTGGACGGCGGCCTTCGAACAAATTGATTTGATCGAGAAATGCGACAGTACTGCATAATGAGCTAAATTCGATCATTCGACTCAGTAGCTCAGTGAGTAGTGATACTACATAAATATGTTGAACCAAAATAACCACTCATAATGTGGCCAGCGCGCACGCTTGAAACATATAGATATGAAGTCTGTGAGAATCAAAATCAAACACATAGAACTACGCACTGTCACTTGACTCAGTAACACTCACAGTGAGTGGGTTTTGCTAAAAACCAACCAAACATGTTTTCGAGTTCGTTGATGAAGTCTCACCAACTTCGTAAGAGCGATCTCCGGATCTATCCCCTCTTAACGTACTACAGTTAGCAGTCCTCAAAAAGAGAACACTAACAACTATCATAACGATTCATAACGTCTACAGCGCGCACGTTCCTGAAAACCAAATATGATCGGGGTGAGAACCCTACTGACGACACATACATGCTTCGTTGGTTATTATTGCACTATACCCACTGTGCTGAAAGGGAACGACACACAGCAGTAGCTACGATAAGGCAAGCGCTTGGAGGGGGCCATAGAAAAAGCATCGTCGAGAAAAATTTAATATGCCAGTGCAGAAATGACGCCAATTTGGGAATGTTGTCCCTTAAGCATCGTCGGGAAAAAAATTAGATACCAATATAGTAAAAACGCCAATTTGGAAATGTGGTCGCTTATTTATTCGTTCAAACTTTACATATACCGAGATCCAACAAAACGTCGGGCGTATACCGCCCAAAATACCAAAAAAAAGCTCACTTCTTGCTTTTCTCGCTTAGCGTCTATCCGCGTTCACGTCGTTGTGCGGAATAGATACCGCTGGGCGAGGGACATGGAGCCGCCCCCCGAAGTCGGCGCTCGAACGAAGCTGTTTGACCGAGAATTCCAGTTCGGAGAATCGAATACTGATACCGAGACGGAAAAACGCTTAACCGAACACCACCAAAAAAAATGGCAATACATATTTACAAGGGCTCCGCAAGGGTAGGGCAGTGCAGCACTTCAAAATGTTCGATGCAATACTTGGTAGAGTAGAAGAAGTCACCACACACAATCAATCATAGTATGCGCGTATAGTATGTAAGGTGATGCCAAGAGTACGACATAGACAAAAAATCATAACAATGTACTACTAATAATAGCTACCGTTTGATTGTGAGCTTCATTAATCAGATTTCGATCGGAAATATTCGAGCACACGCCTACTGACCAATTAGTCTGGCGACGAAACTTGTCGGGTGCGTTTCTCATGTTAATTTTACTCGATCAAGCATCTGGGGCCATTAAGTTGACTGACTATGTCTGCTGCGCGTGATTAGGGATATTGTACGTGAACCAATTGCATAATACAACAACAGTCAGTCCAGATCGAGTCGAGCGGTGCAACTTGCTTGGGAATCGTACTATTGCAGCAGCAGTATCACGTTTGACTTCTTTTCTTTTCCCCATTCCATTTATTGTGATGCTCGCAGTACTCTCGCCCCCTTACTGCAATATAGGAGTAATAACTTAGATGCGGGGTCATATAGCAGGCTCCCCTCCACCCTCCCCACTACCGCACCTGCCTCAACTTTAATCGCGAAAAAGGTCCAGCATTTTCTTCCCTCGTCGATTCGCGTCGATTCCTACCTATCCACGCTGCTAGGCGATTTCAACTCCTAATTGATCCATTTTTTTCGATTCATTTCTGCAAATAAATAAGGCCATCAAAGCTCACAACGGTGGGGTTTTTTTAACTCAAGCACCAACGCTAGTATTAATAGTAGTAGCATTCGAGTGTAACCCCACTAGACCGCCGGGCCGACTGGCTCTATATCACTCACTGCCCCGGTGGCATATTACGTTGTATCCTCGAGCCTGGTATAAATCCGCTTCGTGAGTTCGAATTCCCCAGAGTGCGTACTCGTATATATTTTTGTCTTGTCCACTAATTGACTTGCGGAAGGCACGAGAGAGTGAGTTATCAACACTCGACGAAAACGCGACGATCAGTGGGTCCTGCACCCTATGCGCCAAAAGAAATACAGGCAATAACCGGGGGGGGGAAGGGAAGGACGACACCTGTGACCACGGCTTGAGTGTCCAGAACCTGGACAAGGTAGAAGTGTGCCGAGAAAAAAACTGAAAACCCTAGCAGAGATGATTAATCTGCAATCAGCAGCAGTAAGGAGCACGTCAAGTGTGAAGCATCATAAACTTACTTGTCAGTTACGTGCCAATATACGACCGCTTGCACTTCATCGGCAAACGATGACGGCAACGGAGTCAGGGACCACAGCAACAACAAAGAACGCCATCCTACTGTCTACTTTCCACCACCTTCGTGTGGCGCAGCTTAACTACAGGAGTAGGAGCTTGTATAATACAACTTTCGAGACCCCGGGGACGCAGCCACTCGAAATGCTGCTTCGTGGCTTTTCCTGGCGAAGTAATCGTCATCACTACTACCTCCTCCTCGCTTAGTCATGCGTGCGCTTGCCACGTCTATATCCATGTATGTTCGTGTACCTACCGAAACTCAATGAACAAATACACTACAATAATCCCTACCGCAGTACCATGGGGACTTTTTTACAGCAATATTATTACATGTTTTGGCACAAACTATCATGTCAATTTGGAATTAATGTCTTGCCAAGTTTATTTTTGTTCAACCTCTTCATACATCAAGATCCGAAGACAAACTGCAAAGTATCGTTCAAAATACGAAATTTTGCGCGCTTCTCGCTTAAACGGCGGCCTTCGAACAAGGTGATTTGACAGATAAATGCTACATAACTACCAAATGAGCTATTATACTTAATAACTTGACCCTGTAGCTCAGTGGATAGTGCTATTAATACTACATATATACGATAATCTGCAAAAATTACCATTCCTAATGTCGTCAAGCTAAAAAAAGGCAAATATGAACTCGGTAACAATCGAATGCACGACACATAGCACTACCCACTGCCGTCACTTGACTCAGTAACACTCACATGAGTGGGCTATGTAAATAACCAACCAAATATGTTTTCCAGTTCTTTTATAAATTATCACCGACTTCGTAAGAGCAATTTGCGAAGTTATCCTCTCTCCACGTACTACAGTTTGTAGTCCTCAAAAAGAGAACACTAACAACTATCATCACCACTCAAAACGTCTCCAGTGCGCACGCTCCCGCATACCAAATATGATCTGGGTGAAGACCGCACTTACGACACATCCATCCTTCGTTGGTTGTATAGCACTGTGCCCACTGAGCCGAAAGGAACCGACACGCAGCAGTTGTAGTTACGATAGGGGATGCGCTTGAGAGCGGGCATGAAAACAGCGTCGTCGGGAAGTAATTTCGATGCCAATTTAGGGATGTTGTCACACATTTATTGGTTCAAACTCTACATATGCTAAGATCCTAGAATAGCTCAGGCGTATACCGCCAAAACTCAAAAATGAAGCGCACTTCTTGCTCATCTTGCTTAGCGTCTATCCGCGTTCACGATAAGAGCTGTGGAATGGATACGTCAGGGCAAGGGACGTTGGAGCCGCCCCCCGAAGACAGCGCTTGAACAAAGCTATTTGACCGAGAATTCCAGTTCCGCGAATCGCATGCCGAGGCCGACATTCGTTCGTCTTGCAGCCTTTCTAAAATTCTTGCGTCGCATTTTTCACATTTACCCGCACTTTCATGTGTTTTATTCGTTTAAACCCTTCAGACGTCAAGCAAAACAACCGCAATTCGGTTAGTTACTTCCACAATGGGCCGCGCAAAAACTCTTGGCCTATTGGGTCAAAGCCTACTATCTAAGCTTGCAGTTATTTTCGTGGTCGCAATTCGGCTGATCATTTGCATCATGTACGTTATCTAGGGATTTTTTCATTTGTTTGTGAACGGTGTCTGTTCAGTTTTATTTCCTAACAGCAGTTGTACCCCCGCCTTCGTTGCCGGCCAAAGGGAACCTTTCGCAGGTGTTGTATGTACATTAATCTACGAAACGCACGTCATCGCTCACGCGCTATACGTTTATTCCTTTTTTTAGGTTGTCCGTCGTTGTTGTACGTTCTTGGCGCGTATCCAATTAATATTTCATCATATATTATGTTTTCATGTGCGTAATCACCCGACAAAGTTATACACAATCTTCACAACTCCTCCTGCTGCAAAAGTTATTTGCGTAATAAGGCCGCGCAAAAAAACAGTTTTGAGCCCATCGATATCAGGTTGACGTTCATCCCAAGCACGCTCAAAATGAGAAATATTCAACAGCACCAAAGACAATAGTATATATAGACGAATTTGAGCCATCAACCACTGGTATAACACGCGTTTTTTAGACGTATCATGTTCGTCTTGCAGCCTTTGTAATATGCTTGCATCGCATTCTTCACAACTGCTCGCACTTTCCCGTGTTTTATTCGTTCAAGCCCTGAAGACGTCATGAAAAACAGCCGCAATTTATCTAGTTACTTGCATAATAGGTCGCGAAAAAAAAACTGGCCTGTTGGGTCAAAGCCTACTAACTAACCTCGCTATAATTTAAGCGGTGGCAATTCGGCTGGTCATTTGCATCATGTACGTTATCTAGGGATTTTGTATTTGTTTGTGAAGGGTGTCCGTCTGATTTTGCTTTCTAAACAAAGTTGTATCCCCGCCTTTGTTGCCGGCGGTAGGAAACCGTTCGCAGATGTCGTAGATTGTACATTCGTTTACGAAAAGCACGTCATCGCTCGAGCGTTGATTGTTTACTTCTTCTTGTAGGTTGTCCACCGTTGTTGTACGTTGTTGTGGTGGGTATCTTACTAATATTTTATCCGATTGTGCATACCATGTCCCCGAACCAACACGCCTAGGGAAAATGTCGAAATCCCTTCAACCTTCCAGACATCGTTTCTGGAAGGATCGCTTGGGGAACACGGGAGATTGTCATGTCTAGAACACGCCACGGAGCCTTCCCCTCCACGTTCCGCTGACGGATCCTCCGCGGCGGATACACCGCCTAGCGGATTCTCCGCAGCGGGACTTTGGAAGGTCCCGCTGGATTGTTCCTTTTATCCGAGAGCTGAGGGAGCACCGACAACTGCTCGCCCACCGCTCTCACAACAACAACACAACGACAACTACAACTCCTTCTCCTTGCACTTCTGGGAGTGAGTCCATCTCAACCTGTCCTGTCTCTCCCTCTGTCAACGGCCTGCTGTATCAGCCCGTGTTGTCTCACACTCCGCCGTCGTAGTTCAACAGTGAGAACACTCTGCTCACGCAGAGAGAAGTGGGATCACGACCCACCGACGGTTTTGACTACGAATCTTACTGGCGTCTGACGGCAGTTGAAAAATCAACTTGTTCGTGTTGATTCCAAGTCTTTGGAGATGTCAACTGGAGAATACGCTGACCCCGCAGCGGGAGAAAAAAACCCGCTACGATCGGAGGGCGTCCTGGAGCACAAAGGGGGTGCATCGGAAACCCCTGCACCGACTTCTTCCGAACCCATCGTCGCCATCCGCGAGCGCCTAGCTCGCATCGTCAACTACCAACTCGAGCGCATGGAGAACGGTGAGATCGACCAGCTCTCCGACCAGCACAACTCCATGCTTCAACAACTGGCAAGTATGAGTGTCTCAGGTAGTTCGTCTGCCGCTTCGTCCGAGACTGACCCCTCGAACCCTCTCCCTGTCCAACCAGTTCCCACGTACGCAGGAGTGCTGTCCGCACCGAAAGCTGTCACTTTCACGCCCAATGACGTACGTAGCTTACCGCGCTTAACTGGTAGCGCCGATGTTGATGTCGCAGAGGTCTTGTCTCAGTTTCGCCTCGTTGTTGGTTTCCGAGCGAAAGCCGTAGCTCCGCACGACGAGAAATTCGCGGATAATCTTGCCTTTGAGCATCTGTCACTTATCTGCGATGGTCCTTGTCTTACGCTATACCAACAACTAATGTCAGGAAGGATTGATTGGTGTGCCAACGTTGTCAATGCCGAGAACATGAGTAATCCCGGTTCGTTTGTCCCTCCTTCCACCTGGGAGGAGCTCAAATTAGCTCTTCTCGATATACTCATGCCCTCTAATTCGGTAGAGGAATGCGCCATTAAACTAGCGACTTTTAAGACCGAAAAAGGCGAGACTGTATCCGCCTCTGCGCTACGTTTCCGCGCGCTTATGTCCCGATTCGAATCGGCTGTCGAACGTCATGCCAAAGGTCGTACGCCTTGGGCAGCGATAACTGTCACACTGTGGCAACACAGTCTGCCACCCGCATTGCAATTGTTGCAAAGTGGGGAAAAACCAGTAACTTCTTTTAAAGAAGCTGTCGAGCGTGCTCGCCGTCACGAAGCCGCACGCCTCACTGGTGGGGCCACCACTATAAGCGCCATGTCATTTACGCCCGTCCCAAACCGCACTGCTGTCCGTCAGTTGCAGTCGCCGAGAAGGCAGCAACGTCAGCAGGGTCGTCAGCAGCAAGGCATTCGCCAGCAGCCGCGCCAACGGGGAACGCAGCGAACCAACAATCAACGCAAACCCCGCCCCCACTGCACCTATGATAAGTGCGACAAACCCGTAGGGCACTGGGAGTCCACGTGCCTGCAAAAGGCACGCGACATTAAGTCACGCCACTTTTCAAAGCGCGACAGGTCGAATTCCCCCCGCGGCAACTCTCGCCGTTTCCGCCGCCACCACCGTGACGACGACGACGACGACGACGATGTTGAAGACGACCGCAGGAGCCAGGCGAGCAGCACACGTGGCGAAGACAACTGACGGAGCCCAGCTGTTGCAGCGCTACCTGCAGTTGGGACCCACCTTGATACCTGTCCGGTAGGCGAGGTTAGCGCGAAGAGGAAACTCATCGCAACAGTAGCAGTAGGTACTGAGTGTCCCGTACCGAATGTCCTTGTCGATGGTAGAAGCAGTCATGGAGTCGACCGTGGTTTGTCTGTTAAGAGTGTCCTTGTCTCAGGTCGAAGTAGTCAGGTATCCAGCTCACTCCGTCCGCGCAAGCGGGTGACGTTTGCTGATGATACCCCTGTGTCTGCGTGCGTGTCCGAATGTAGTCGAAGTACTCAGCGGCCACGCCACATGAGCCTGAGTGTCATGGGTGATATTCGCCCAGAAAATAATAATAAAAAGACAACTGCGTGGCACAGCTCGATGCTGGCATGCAAACGCCATCCTTTTTCTTTGTTCTTTTCGTCTCGCAGAGTGCAGATTTCTGGCTCTGTAGAAGACTATCCAGTACCCGCAATCACTGTGGATACTGCTACTGATGTGTCTGTAGTTTCTCATGCATGGTTAAAGTCACACCCAACCTTGCATTTCGTCATTATCCAACCTGTCCCGCCAACCGCCGTTGCCTTGCAAGCAGCGAATGGTTCGCCGTTGAATGTCTTAGGGTTTGTTGTTTTTTCACTCACCCTTGGTACGATTACGCACGTTGTCGAAGCATTAGTTGTACCGTCTCTTGGTCCCGATTCAATACTCCTTGATAACAGTGTCATGTCTATTTTTGGAGCTATTCTTGATTGGGAAAACCAAGTAATGTCTTTTCCTTCTACTGGTGATTCTATACCAGCAGTTCATCGTACTAGCTACCCCGCCTCCCGCCCTGCCGATCCCTCCACTGTCTCT
The DNA here is from genome assembly GCA_012845835.1 of Undaria pinnatifida. NCBI lineage: Eukaryota > Phaeophyceae > Laminariales > Alariaceae > Undaria > Undaria pinnatifida. Next base: position 66,193 of record JABAKD010000006.1, on the reverse strand, counting down.
AGCGACTCTAAACTGTCAGTCGCTGCTGTCCACCATGATGCAGAAGGAGTCGATGTCAGGTTGCGTGAACGTGTTGATCTTAAACCGAGACACGAGGCCCTTGTCGTAGCTTTTACTGATTGTCTTCCCGCGCACGATTCTACTGTTGTCGTAGAACCCCTAATCATGTCTGAGCTTGAGTTTTTGGAGTCCAGTAGCTCGTCAGTGTTCGAGAAAATTATTGTCGCTCGCACTCTTGCTACTTGGCATGCTGCTGATGGTTCAGTAGCCGTGAAAATTGCAAACCCGTCTTCTGATGGGGTTGCGCTACCTATTGATTTATGTCTTGGTCAGTTATTCACTGTGTCCGTAGTGACGCCTGATCAATTGCACGTTAATGCCGTTGCGAAAACTCCTACATCAGTTGATGAAATCGCTCAAGCCAAATTTGAGATCGAAGGTCCCCTGTCCAAAGCTTTTACTAACACCAAGCTCACGTCTGACCAGAAAGTCTCTGTCCTAGATTTGTGCGCTCGATACCGTCCTGTCTTTGCCTTGTCAATGTCAGAGCTAGGTCGTTGCACCAATGCAGAAGCAACATTTCCTTTGCCTCTTGACACCCGACCTATCGATCGTCCCCCGTACCGCGCCAACCCTCGAGCTAAAGCTGTCATTGATAAGTGTGTTCACGATATGCTTGAATGGGGCATCATCGAAGAACGTCCCAGCCCGTGGGGTAGCCCGTGTACGCTTGTCGCAAAGAAGAACGGTAGCCCTCGTTTCTGTGTTGATTATCGTCATACCCTCAACCGTAACATTGTCCGCAGGAGCTGGCCCCTCCCGAACTTAGATTCCTGTCTGGATGCAGTCGGAGGCGTCAAATTCATCTCTACATCCGATGTCCTCAGTGCGTTCTGGCAGCTACCCGTCGCAGAAGAGCACATCGACCGGACAGCATTCGTCACTCCGACCGGCAAGTTTTGTTTTAAACGTATGCCTTTTGGAGTTTGTAATGCCCCATGGTTGTTTCAACACATGATGTCTGTCACTTTCGGCCACCTTGGTCCTGAGTCGGGTATTCTTACGTACATGGACGATATTATTTGTCTTAATTCTACGTTTGAAGCTCACCTGAAATCCCTCGAGCAAATGTTCTCAGCGTTACAGGCAGCTGGCTTAACTTTGAAACCGACTAAACTTCAATTCGGTCAGAAAGAAATCGAGTATCTTGGCCATGTCATTTCGGAAAAAGGTATTTCAATCAGTGCCGACCGTGTCAAAGCCATTTTAGCACTGCCTGAGCCTGAGTGTATCAAAGATAATCGCGGATTCTTAGGTACACTCAACTATGTCCGCCGTTTTATAGACGGTTATGCTGAAATAACAGCACCGCTAGTTGAACTCACTCGTAAGGATTATGTCAAAAAGACCGCTTTCAAGAAGGCTTTTGGGCCCGCGCAACGTGAAGCATTCGCTCGCGCAAAGCGTGCCCTTAGTTCCGCACCGGTCCTTAAATACCCAGATTTTACTCGGGAATTTATTGTCCATACCGATGCCTCAGAAGCAGGAGTAGGAGCATTTCTCGCTCAACGCTCACGCGAAAGCAGCTCCGATTCCGATCTTGATATCATCGCGTATTATAGTCACCGCTTTTCAAAAAGCCAGCGTCATTATAGTGCCACCATGAAAGAGTGTTGTGCTGTGGTCTGGGCTGTCACCCACTGGCGTCCGTACCTATGGGGCGAGCATTTCACATGCTGTACCGACCACCAAGCACTAACGTACCTGTATAAAATGCAGGACACCTCTAAAATGCTCACCCGATGGGCGATCGCACTTCAGAATTACGATTTCACTGTCAAACATGTCCCAGGCAAATTAAATGTCGTGCCTGATATGTTGTCTCGTGCTTTTAGCGAAGTCAATGGGGAACCCATCCCATCCGAGCCCAGATTAGCCGCCATTTGTCGCAATGTACCGATTGAGGGACCGTACTATCCACCTGGGCCCCGCGAGTACGAACTTTCCGCTTCTAATTTGCATGACGTAGCACCTGTAGAAAGCGACCGTGAATTATTCATGAGTGCTGTGTCTGTCTTCCCTACTGTAGACCCCGCGAAACTCGTCGATCTACAGAAAGAGGAATTTTGTCAGTATTTTGAGTACCTCCGAGCACCAACATCGGCCCCACTCCCTAGTGGAGAATCTAAATACACCATGAGCTACTTCTTTTTAAATGAAGGATTGCTATTTCGGTCGTACCTTCCTGGTCACTTACGGAAGCGTAGCACTTTCCGCGATCAACTGGTAGTGCCTACATCTCTCCGAAAAATTGTCATTAATTCGTGTCATGATCTACCAGCGTCTGGAGGTCATTTAGCTTTTAAAGCAACATTCGATACCATTCGTGATAGATTTTGGTGGCCGACCATGTCCACGGATGTCCGTACTCATATTGAAGCGTGTCTGTCTTGCCAACACCGCAAGTCATCCCACCGCCCGCCCAAGTTGCCTGTGGGACACCGCCCTGTCACGCGCGCGTTCCAATACGTCGCTGTTGATGTTGTCGAGTATAAAAGCTTGTCACAAGGAAATCGCTTCATCCTTTCTGTCATCGACCATCTTACTCGATTTGCCATTTTGATAGCCATCGAAAATAAGGCGGCTTGCACGATCGTTCGTCATCTAATCGAACGCGTGTTCTCGGTGTTTGGCCCTCCAGAAACACTTCATTCCGACCAAGGAAAAGAATTTGATAACGAATTGGTCAAGGAATTACAATCAGTTTTTGGATATAAGAAAACGCGTACAGCCGCTTTTCGCCCTCAGGGCAACTCTGTCTTAGAGCGTGTACACAGCACTGTCCACAATATGTTGGCTATGTACAGCAACTTGTCCTGCGATTATTGGGCAGAGCTGTTGCCTTTTGTCCAGTTGGCTCACAATACAGCTTACTCTACCACTCTCCAGGAAACTCCTCATTTCCTGATGTTTGGACGTGCAGCTGTACTACCTGTCGATCTCATTCTTGGAGTACCGTCCACCTCCGCACCGCAATCACAACTCGACTATTCTAAACAGACTGTCGGAAACTTGCAATTTGCATACGAGCTGGCCCGCCGTAATCTTAAAGAGCGAGCGGATAAGCAAGCGGTTGCAAATGAGACCCTGTCGTTTCCCAGTTTCAAACCTGGAGAACAGGTATTAATCCACCGCCCATACACTGAAGCTGATGGTCCCAATCCAAAATTGATCAGCCCATGGCGTGGACCATATACCGTACGAGCGCAAACGTCACCCGTAATTTATCGCGTCACTAAAGATGGCAACCCCGCCGAGATTACTGTTCACCTTGGCCGGATGAAAAAATACTATGTCCCTAAGTCGTCCCCTGCCCCTGACCTTGATGCGCTCGACGATTTATTTTTAGGGACCACTCTTCCCGTGCCCGATCTCGAAGGCTCATTGTCGAAAGTTATGATCGGTGCGTTCACGGTTGAGAGTATTGATGGACATAAAAGGGGAGTAGGAGCAGCATCTCTCACCAACTTCCAATATCATCTCAAGTTGGAAGGTTATCCTACCCAGATGGGTATCTGGCGTCATGTCAACGCCATTCCTCAATGCCGAGATATGATTGCTTCCTACCGTGCTGCAGTATTGTCGACGGACTCTTCAGCATTTAACCCTCCTACGCGGAAGTCTCATTCTGTCCCCGCGGATGTCCCATAGCACTTTAATGGGCTTTTCTTGTATCGTCTTGTCTTGTTTTAGCGCTTTATTTTGTCACATCAGACTGAGCAACTACTGATGTCAGCCCTGTGCTATTTGTTCCATCATATGTGTCAAGCTCCTGCGGGAGTTGTTTTCTTTTAAGGTGTAGTCACCTCATGGCTTGTCTGTTGTCCAGTGCGAGTACCGCGCACTCTAAAGTATTGTCCTCGCCCTCCGTGGTGAACTGTATTCTTAGCACCTTATGTCTTTTTGTTGACTTCCCTGTATTTTGGCTTCCAGCTCAGCGGCATGTTTTGATCCCGCGATTGAGACTGTCCACTGTACTAGTTTGACTAGTACCATTAGGCCTGCAATGGTAAATACCAAATCACCTCAATTGCAGGGGGGGTGACCGTCAGGTCTAGCATAGCCAAAAGGAGCATGTGTCTAGTGTGTGTGCCAACTTGTCAATGTCTTCGGCGTCCTGTCACACGAGTATTCTCGTGACTTCGTTATGTCGCCATTCGCAGTGCCCTGCGTAGTTTGTTGGTTTCGTTTGTTTTCTTTTGATTCTCAGCAGTTTGGTTTCTTGCGCATTGCCTTCTGTATGCACTGTAAGTATCGTACAACCTGAGGTTAGCACTTATTGGCGCGATGTATAGACGTAAGACACCCGATTCCCATCGCTTTATGGGGGGTCGTTCCCATGTCTTCTGTTGTCGTTGGGCACTTGTCTCTTCAGTACTGAAAAGTACTCGGCACCGTAGCACACCAGTGGTTGGATTGATAATAAATATCCAGCGTTCGCGCACACCATTTGTCTTTGAAAAATGCCTCATTCTGTTACGATCTGTATTTGATACAGACACAGATGAACTACGGCATACATTATGTGTCCGTCTGTCGAACGTTTGTATGTCTCCCACTGCACACTCCGATATCGTTGCACATCTGCGGCATAATGCCCGTAAGCACGATTACTGTCAGTCAACTTGTCGCCTTTTATCCATTTTTTTTTTTCTAGTATTTTTTATATGGATGCGACCCTGAAATGTATACTGTTGGCGGTTGTCTCGTGTCGACTTCGGTCACCGCCCAGGCTGTTATGTGTACCACAATTGACTCCTGATTCGGTCTCGAACACCCATCAGATGCCAACTAACTGATGTGTACCACAATTGACTTCTGATTCGGTCTCGAACACCCATCAGATGCCAAGTGTAGTGTGATCAGCCAAATGTCCTTGTCGCAGTATAACATGTTTGGTGTATAATTTATTGTCTCCGTCAGGTAAGTCGTTTTGCTTTCCAGCATATACGACTCATGTCACGCCTGTTGAGCCTTCAGCCATGTTGTCCACACGATGAGTATACACACTCGTTTCGTGTAGCGTGCGTCTAATTAGCATATTTTTGCTAATAAACCCGGGTTATTTATTTATTGTCGTTGCTCTCGCACGCCCCTGTCCAGGATCATTTTTCAATATTTTGTCGTAATCCACAGCTGGCCAGCCGCAATGTCCGCGATATGTATTTGAACATACCGCATGCGAAAGGATTATGCTCTTGTCATTCGCTATATTTTATCATGTCCGATCCTATGTTGTCCGGATTTGTATCCACATGTCTACGGTACTACAGCAGTTTGTCAGTTTGTCATGCTGTCTTGTCCATCTTGTCCAAAGGAGTGTACAAACTGCCGAGCGTTAGCGAATCGCCACTGGAAGTTTGTATATCCACTAGACGTGTTGTTACTCTTGTCTATGGTCCCGTTACTTTTGAGTTTTGGTGGAGTTCGAGCTCTATCACCACTAAAACTGGGGGGTGATGTGGATACCATGTCCCCGAACCAACACGCCTAGGGAAAATGTCGAAATCCCTTCAACCTTCCAGACATCGTTTCTGGAAGGATCGCTTGGGGAACACGGGAGATTGTCATGTCTAGAACACGCCACGGAGCCTTCCCCTCCACGTTCCGCTGACGGATCCTCCGCGGCGGATACACCGCCTAGCGGATTCTCCGCAGCGGGACTTTGGAAGGTCCCGCTGGATTGTTCCTTTTATCCGAGAGCTGAGGGAGCACCGACAACTGCTCGCCCACCGCTCTCACAACAACAACACAACGACAACTACAACTCCTTCTCCTTGCACTTCTGGGAGTGAGTCCATCTCAACCTGTCCTGTCTCTCCCTCTGTCAACGGCCTGCTGTATCAGCCCGTGTTGTCTCACACTCCGCCGTCGTAGTTCAACAGTGAGAACACTCTGCTCACGCAGAGAGAAGTGGGATCACGACCCACCGACGGTTTTGACTACGAATCTTACGATAATTATTTTTTATTTGCGTATTCACCCGACGAAGTTGTACACATTCTTCACTAATTTAACTCCTACTGACGATTTTGAGCCCACATCAGGTTGTCGTGTAGACCAAGCACGCTCGAAATAAGAAACACTTCCACAGCACCAAACGCAATAATACAAAAAGACGAATTAGAGCGACCTACTTTTACTGGTATTATAACACGCGCTCAACACGTGCAGACGTCAAGCAAAACAAACGCTCGAGAGTTTACCACCGCAAAATTCCAAATAGCAACTACAGGTTTGGAAATGTTTATTTTTGGAAATTATCCAGACGCTGCGGACGTTATTAAAACATATAACCGGAGTCGCAAGATTGCCTCCTCAAAATACAAAGGTTTTGCAACTTCTCCCTTGTCTCGCTCATTATCCACCCGCGTTCACGTCGAGGTGCCCAACGGATAAGGAAGGGCGCGGAGCGTTGTAGCCACCCCCCGAAGATTTTCACGTGTTTCGTTCGTTCAAGCCCTGCAGACGTCAAAAAAAACAAGCAAACGCTCCAGCCCTGCAGACGTTAAGCAAAACAAATTTTCGAGATATGCCGCCGCAAAGTTCCAAACATTAGCAAATACCGTTTGGAAACGATGCCATTTTTGTAAATCATCCACGGGCTGCAGACATTAAGGTTCAACCATAATCTCCGCAATTTTTACTCGACTTCCAGTATTTTTGCAACGTCTCGCTTCTCTCGCGCGGTACCCGTCCGCGTTCACGTCAATATGCGGAACGGGCACGGCAGGGCGAGGGGCGTTAGAGCTGACCCCGAAGCCGGCGATCGAACGAAGCTTTTTGACGGAGAATTCCAGTTCCGCCAATCGCATACTTAGGCCGAGACTAAAAACAACTCCTGACTGAATCCCTTATGAAAAATGATCTTATATATGTATGACCATCCTGCTCCCTTTGTCGCATGAGGATGTTGATTGTGTTGTCTTTGACAAAGGAGACATATTTGGAGGGTGAAATTTGGATGGCCTCCAGCGGCTCGATAATCGTGTTGAGGAGAAGCCTTGGAACTTTTAGTTCTTACGGTGGGGGTATTGTATACAATGACACTGTGCGGCTTTTGCTTGGTCCCGTATCCTTTCCAGCTCAACTGGCGAAGGTCATGGACCGTCCTACGCTAGGGATGCAGCAGATATTTCTCAGCTCTTAACATGATAAGCATAATATCCAACTAAAAACATGACTTCGACGACATTCGCTCGTCCAACCGGACCGACTGATCTCTACGCTAGTGCCGAACCAAAAGTGTTTGTATGATAGTCACACTAGCAAATAGTTCCACACGCGAAAAGCTCAACTGGTTAGAAATATTGTGGCCGAAAAAATATAACTCCTACTGTGGGATGAATGGGTTAGGGTTAGGATTAGGGTTAGGGTTAGGTCAGTTTTAGGGTTAGGGTTAGGTCAACATTATTTCACGCTAAACTGTTTTCTTCTGGGCACAAAGTGTGTCTCCTGGTATTTTCCGTTTTCCCCCCGGCTCATGCTTCCAGTTACAGTACGAGGGATGGATAGTCTAGAGTTTTTTGGGGGAGTTCACGTCGTGTCATGTGTGCACAACGTCGTGTCATGAGCACCAACACGATCAGGGAGACGGTGGTTCCTTGTATTTTTGGCACGATGGAAGCCGTGTCGGAGATTTTAGGAGCTTCGGGAGCATGGTTTGTACGAGTCGCTGGTTGTGGTGGAGTTTTGATGCAGCCTGCCGTACAGATTCGCCAATCAATAGATTGGTTTCAGCTGATTAACCCTAAACGCGAGACAGTTCGCCTCGACGAGACGCATTATTTGCAAAACAGAACAAAATATGCACTTATTCGAAACTAAGGTGGCACTTGATATAACCTCACACGGTTTTCAGAGATATCGATGTATTCGCATCATGTTGATAAACTGCCAAGTTGGGCAAGGCAGGTTGTTTCGACCTTACATAGAAGGTAGAAGGGGGGAGGCCATACCACGACCAACGTTCATGGTAGTACGGCTAGACCGTAGCTACGGTTGCGGATGATCGTGGGTGGGTCATTTACGGGCGGTACACGTGAACGGTTTCGGGCTCACCAAGGACTGCCGACGTAGATGACATGATAGCCGACACGTATCGCATCCGGTGTTCATATTTGTTTTGGGATAGCGTTGAACGTACCGGATTGACAGAAACGGAGACGTACTGCGCATGACGGGTCGACTTGAGGACGCTGCCTAATTGACAGTGGTGTGAAGGCAGGCAGCGGCGACAGCTGAACAGCAACAAACGTCACGATGGGTTCATGATTGCTGTTGGGTTTGTTGGTTTTGCTACATTGACAGGTCTAGCTGTGCACAGCTAAATGTGGCAAGGACGTAGCGGTCGAAGGCAAGTCAGTAGCAACGGAACAACGTTTTGTAAGGGTACATGCCAGTAGAGCACGAATCCAGTACCCCAACTCCAAGTCGAGGGAACAAGAAAATAACAGAGCGGCAGTAGTGTTCACGTCGATTGAAGTTTGGCGGTGATCCTAACGTGAGATTGACTGTCGGACGTGGGGACGGGCGAGGAGCGATTACGTTCGGCAATCCTGGAGTCGGTTCCAGTTTGTGCATCGGAGCTTATTACTTGGGCAAATGAAAGGCACCGTGATAGAGGCATTCTTATTGGGAAAGTTCCTGTGTGTTGCGGTAAACTGCCACACATGAGACAATGTCATATACTAAGGCGCACACAAGCGGATTAAGCAAAAATGTCAGGCAAAAGGTGGGTGCCGTGTTTGCGAAGATAAGTTAGAGGAGCCGAAAACATGAAGAGGATACTACGTGAGTCTATCACCTGCGTAGGGAAGCAAGACATTACTATCGCCACGCACGATGTTGCTTGCAGTACGCCGTGGAACCTGCACAAGCACGGGAGGGCAGTCGCCATAACGACAAATGTGCTATAATGACAAATATGTCTGGCCCAAGTTCCTGACGGCGGTTTAAGCAATTCACCCGAGAGGTATTCAACGGTGCGCGATCGAATACAATGACAATGGGTTCTACAACATTATCCTATATACAACGGTTATAGCCTTCCGATTGAAGAAATTTTGGTATAAACGACCAGGTCAACTTGTTTGTCAACGTTTAAAATAGCGAAGTAACTAGTTCACCCCTGTTCCCCAAAACTCGGTTTTGTCTCGGAAAAATAACGCGTGGACAACCACGTAAATTTACGGCGGCGATTTGTAGTTCGGCGGGTTTGCGAGGTTTCCAGACCTCGCCTCAGCGAGCAGTCTAGCAAGAAATTACAGCTGTGTACGAACCGTTACGAACTTTCAGTTACAGAGAGTGTAGCTTGGTATCGTATGCGACGAAACACACGGAATACGCATGACAACTAAGGTGGTACGGACAGTAATTTCGTTGTTGCTGCGCGGTGGACCATCAACCCAGATGCACACTCCTTCTTCCTCTTATTTCCATCGTTCAGCTGTCATACAGAAGAAGACTACTGACTGAGACAGAACGAGAGATGGCAGAGGCTTACGAGCAGCATGCTGCAGCGCGCTATGACTGTGCAGGGGCTGAGTGTTTCCCATGAAGTTACGAGGATGGTATTAGATGAGGCATCACAGGACATGTACCTGACGCATGTATCTGGAATGTAAACAATACGATGTTCTACTAAGTGTGAACTTACCCGGTATGTATCATGTCAGACCCGCGAGGCAGCGGCTGCCACCATATCAGAGATAACGCAGATGCAGGTCGACTGCACAACAGTATGTTTTACGAGGGGATTCATTCAAAAGGCGGCTAAAATGGTTATGCTGCGCGTTACTTGTTACGGTGGGAAGTAGATACTACCTTCCGTCACACGTGGCGCGTACTACTGTGCCTTGCGCATGATACATTTGATTTTCTTGTGTCTCCGTGAATTTTTCCTCATATGACATGTCGTAATTCGTACGTGCGTCGAAGGGCCAGGTGTTGACGCAAGCAGTTTGTTTTGACTTGAGATTTGAATTTCACATGAGTTGGCGGTGTGTCTGAGAGGTGGATAAAAAGCCGGATCCGTTGCCAGGCGTCTTATTACGCAGGAGGTCCGAAGCAAGTTAGACAAATGAAATAATGCATTTTTTAGTCCTTGCTGAACCCACACTAGCAGTATGACGTACCTGGTACGCAGTAACTACACGTTGCTCGTTGAATCCTGCTGTGTGTTTCATGCAGCTTTCATATAATCTACTCTCACCAAATCACGAAATATCTGGCCCAGTGAGCGACGACTGTCCAGTAAAAAACAACATCTGCCTGTACGCGTGTTCTGCCAGTCTGCCAGCACCGCCCCGTGGGGTATCACTTGGTATATCCACAAGCGCGATCAACCAAACAATGCCAGCTGCTGCTGTCAAAGTAAGTATTCTTTAGGCCGTTTGAAATACCAAATCACGTACGTACTCCGCCAATAAAACTATGAACCATGACGCCGAATTCTCTCTATGACCAAAAAACAACATAGTATTCTAATCGATTCCCGGTTCACAATCATGTTTCTCATTTTCATGGATACTCAGATCATTGTCCGAGAATCACCAATCGTTTGATGTGAATATCGTGTGGCTCTGGTCGGTATGGGGGCCGATTTCGGCGAGCGTTATTGCCAAAACAACCGTGTAAAGCTGTGCGGCATCACGTGCATGATTTCACCCTGATCTGCTGTACAACTGTGTTGGCTTACCCTATGCTGAGCCAATCCTAATTGGAGTATCCACACGGGATGAGCAAGGCAACGTGTTAGGGAGCTATATCGTTTCGTTTCCTCCATGCGGTAGACAGACGCTGTTCCCATATATTGTTCGAGTTTTTGACGCATTTCTCATCACAGACCGGGATCAGTACTAGTGGTGCCGTTCGAGACCCAAGGCAACGGTAACGGTCGGGCTTTCTTATCATAGACCAAAGAAGCGGCATTGATTGTTGTTCTTCACTCAAGCGATTTAGGACAACAAACGAGCAATAAGTTGAAATCCATTTCGGTACCATGGTTAATGGTGGCCGCAGCAAGTTGTTTGCGCATACGGTACACAGGTGCTCATCTACTTGCTACAGCCATAGAGTCCACCTCAAACAAATATTTCGACTCCCTGACACGTCGGATATGTGGTGCAACAACGTGACGCCAGATGGCCCGCGTGAGGTGTGGGAACGTTCTGTGCTCCGGGTCCAACGTTACACCGGCCGAATGACCGGGTCAAAGGGCTGCCGCAACGTTCAACGTCTGGTTTTCCGAAAGCAAAGGAGGCCAAGGGCTTATATCTTTAGGCCGTTTTGTCGAAACTCGAACGCATCGACGTCCTTGACGCTTTCTTGGCGACAAGTGTTGGGTCAGTCGCCCAAACATCATTGCCGTCATATTTGATTTAAAGAAGTCGCCTTTCTTGTCGTCCAGGGCACGTAAGTTTGACCGACGGATCAAAATGGCAAATAGTAGGGGGCATACGCTCATTTCATTTTGTCGTTTGGGGGTACAGGAAACGCCCGCAGACCGTCCCCGCGCTTGCTCTAAACAGCCTAAACTACAAGTCAGACGTGTCGACATGACACCCGCAAGCCATTCCAAGCACCCATATTGATTGATTTTTTTTGCCGGCACGGTATTGGGGCTAATGGGGCCGCGGCGAACGAGGGGGCAGCACAATCCCCCCTTTTGACTACAACGTGGCGGGATGTATCCCCCAAAATATGCTGCAATATAATATCTTATTCCCCTTCTTGACAACTATTTCCCCCTTAGACCGAAAACTATTCCCCCTCTCGTCAAAGTTTGGCACTTGAAATGCGAGTGCAGCGAGGACGGCTGAACGTCGTCAACGCCCGACGGCCTTAATAGACCACGGACGTAATGTCAAGAAGTCGTGAGTAGCTGCGATCGTCAAATCTCCGATGACGGCACAGCAAATAAGCCCTAAGCAAAACAAATCTGTATGCACGAAAGAAAATGACAAAAATATTAGCTTCTCGGAAATTTTAAGGGAGAACCAGAACACACAACCTTCTAATACCAAGCATTTGCTGCGCAGGGCGCTGTGCTCGGTGTTTCGTTGTCGGGCCGAATGGAACACACACGCACATCGAAGCAATCACAACTAACACAACAACTGACGGTATGGCAAGCCTGTGCCAATGGTTGCTGAAATGAAAGCAATTGCACCCTCTTATCCATCACCGAGTACGCAGCGAAGGTCATATGATATTTTTTGAACTGATACGATATGAGAATACACGTACTAGAACAGCAGAAGATTTTCCACTCTGTAGTGCTGGTTGCCCGCTTGGCATAACTATGTACAACAACCAGTACTGGATGAGCACTGGTAGGGAGTAGTGCTGATTCTTGCTCTTACGGTCCCTTCGTTCCGACTGGAAAATATCTGCACGGTAGAGGGATTGGTAGAGGACGGGAATATACGAATACGGGTTGTACTGCTAGTGGCCTCGGTGCTGTGCAAGCGATGACCCTTGTGAATTGAGTAACCTCCCCAATTTCTTGTGTCCCTGAACCGCTAACCCATGACAAAGAAGAACAACATCCTTGAACCGAGCACAAACGAAGGGATAAAAAGGAGAAACAGAGGCTGCAAGCAGAACCACCAGTATTCGTACATGCCAGTGCTGGACTGGTCTCCTATAGTTCCAGTATCTGTCAGCCGTAAATGACAGCTCAATGATAGTGTCAACCGGCAATACTCCCTGCACTTTCAGCGCAGTGAAGTACACGTCTCTGCCAACCGATTGCACAGGGGTAACCGGCACCATAAGGGAACATAACTGCTGCCGTTGTAGTAGGTGTATTCTCATAGTGTGTTGGATACAAAATATCATACAATCTTCGCTGCGTTCTCGGTGATGGATAAGAGGATGCTATTTCTTTGATCTTCAACAACCATGGGCACAGGCGTGTAAAACGTGTGTTGTTGTCTTTGTTGTGAATGCTCCAATATACACCTTGTTTCCGTCCCGCCCGACAACGACGCACCCAGCACAGCACCCCGAGTAGCACATAGCTGGTATTAGAATGTTACGCGGACTTTCTCATGCCAGTTGTAATAGAGTGTCAGTATATCTGGCAATAGATTCGGAAAGATAGTCCGCAGAGTCATGGTCTATTGGCCACAAGATTATCATCAACGGAATATTCTAAGTGGAGCGGATGACCCGTACAATCTAACTAGCTTATACCACAAGAGCGTTCTCGGTAACCGAACGTTCTTCCGCTGGACAAGATAGATAGAAGTAAGCGCGTTCGGCGCTCATGGGAATATAGAACATCTGGGAGAACGTTCCTTGTACGTTCCATTGGTAAAGGTCCGGAAGAGAGAACAGCAGCAATGCTGGGGTGAAGCGAACTCTGTGAGCTTCACGCCACCCCCGTGGTTTCACCCCTCCTCCTTCTTCTCCTCTTCCTCCTCCTCCTCCTTCTACTTTCGTCTCTCCTCGAGCTTGTCATAGCTCAACGCCGATAATAATGAGAAATCTATAAAGAAGAACCGGTGCTGTCTCCAAGCGAAGCTGATACGCCTGCGTCTTTTCCCTCCCACCTTCCGGCACCACGACACCTTCACAAATGGCGTCCTCGCTGAATTGACGACGTGTGAGCTTCAAGCTTGGAACGACAGCCCCGCCTCTTCTCGGTTTATATTTACCTTATAATGTGAGCCACCACATATATAGCGAGAAAATATATAGACTATATTATTAGGAGTCATTTTTGGTTTTGTTCTGTTTTGTGTTCTTTGTCCTTCCTTTTGCCTCCCTTTTTTTATCGAATCTCCGTGTGTCAACCACATACGAGCGGCGCCTGACAGCTCATAGATAGGTCATATAGTATAGACCCGAGAACAAGCAGTTTAGTGCTGTAGGCAGTCGTCTCGTCTCCCTCTCGTACCCCCCCCCCCCCCCCTCGTAGGTAGGTATAGCACCGACCGGTATTGCGCTGGTATTGTGCTACAAACGATCTCCTTTGTTCCCTTTGCTTCGCACCAAGCGCGTAGTCCATCGTCAGTACATACAAGTTCTCCGGTACGGGATATCTCTCGACGTTTTCGTGTCACCGTACTCTTGCTGTTGTAATAATGCGTCCGTCATCTTAAAAGCGCTCTACCATCCCCAAAACACACTTGTATGTACACGAACGACCCAATCCCTGTGACCCCACAAGGACCACGTAACAAAAGGAGATTTCTGTTGTGTTCTCCACTGATTGAGGAACAAGCCCTCATTTACAGGAGATAGACACAATGTGCCAGGGAGGTACCCCGCCCACTGTTCGAAATTATCGTTTCTCTTCTTCCTCTTTTTCTGCCCGCATACTTAGCCGATGGTGTCATTTATACGGCGTGTGATTGGCATCGGGTACGACGTATTAGTAATATTTTTGCTTTCGTACCTTTGGTGAGATAGCGGCTCATATATAATTTGCGTATCTCGTACACAGCACAGCAGTGGTACGTACACACGTATGGGTTGACACGTACCTGACGGGCGTGGCACACCCTCATAGTCGTAGCATACCTACCTCCCCACCAGGTACGGAGTTGTACCGAGTCTGATTCCCAGGGTTTCAGGCCTGTATGCACGGTTTCGTCTTGTCCTGATACTCCCAGTAGTACCCCGTTTCCACCGCCATCCCAAACTCGTTTTGGTTTGCCCCTGGTTTGTTTGTTCTTTTGTTTTGATGCATTTCCCTTGTTTGATTTATTGATAGCTACTTTTTTTGCTTGTTTCTTGCTCGGTTAATAAGCACGTATGAGTAACTGCTGCTAAAATTTGCCCTGGGGAATTACTACTTGTACTGTTTTTTTTGTGCAAACTTTCGTTTTGTTTTCATTCACTGGTGGTGCCGCACGTACCATCTCCCCAGTTAAAAGACATACACGGGCTCTGCACTGCTATGGCCATATTACCGTTGTCCAGTGTGCAATTCTTACCAGCTTTATGACATGCAGGACTCTATGTTGCCATATGTCTCTATGCTGCTGTTTAGCGTACACTTCGTACTTTTTGGTCATTTATCGCATCTACGCTGTTCAAATTTGACAAAATACTGGAGTACGTGTATCTCGCCGGCCTTCTGTCATACACAGGCTTTATGCTGCCTCAATTTGTCAGGACACTAGTGTCATATATGTGAATTCCGTCGGTTTTGTCTCACGCACGGCCCCTTATGCTGCTCACATCATCCGAAATGCTGCAGGAACCGTGTCTCTTACTTACCAGTTATATGGGCTCTATCATGCCCATATGCTTCTGCTGTAAGAGCATTTTGCCAGTTTATTTGTCGTGCCCGAGCTCTACGCTGTCTAGTATTGGATTATTCCCGCCCCCCGCGTTCGGCCAGCTTTTTACGCCATAACAAAAGCAGGCTCTACGCTAACATTTTTTTTTTTTGCGACAAAATGCATCAAAGTCCCTCGCATCTGCCCCATCTCGTATGATGAAATGGAGTAGACGTTGCTGAGATTTGCCCAATGTTTGTCACCCGACCGAGTTTACTTTTCCCCGTTTCTGGTGATATAGGGTAGATGATGCCCAAATTTCAACGCATTTTCCGCTTCAATTCTACGATAAAGCAGGGTCTATGCTGCTCAAAATTGTAACGTTGCTGCGCAAGCTTGAAAGTCAACAATTGTTTCTCTTTTTTTACTTTTGTATTTTTTTGGTTTGAAGGCATCCATTTCTGCTGTTAGTTGCTTGACAAAAATTTTGCGAGCAACCACGGGAAATGCCCCCCCTCCGTTTCTAGGCCGCACGTGTTGCTTTCATCATGCTGGCGCGCATCTCGTCTTGCAAAAACGGTCGTGCAACCATGATTGTCTTGTCACGAGCATCAACACGCACTGCAAATTCTGATGACTTACGCAATTGACAATGATTGTGCTTTGTCACGGTGCGTTATTTGTTTTTAGGGATTTCAACCCCCGAATGCGTGAAAGACGGTGTTACACGTCGAGCATCCAACAACATCATATCGGTAGTATTTTATAAAATCCTCTCACGGTGCACTGTGTTCTATTTGGAAAACCTCTGTGAGGGTGAAGACTCAACGTGCCACGAGCCTCGTCAATACGCTCAATAGCCCACGCGTGTTTGAGCTATTTTCGTTTTTGCTGTTACGCACTCCCGACCTGATGCAGCGTTGGAATGCCCCGAACTGTATTAGGATCGTGTTTGAGCACAGTTGAGTAAAACCGCACTCCGAGTGCATCGCGCTCCGAGTGCCATCTCTCTCCCTTTTTCACGAGTATACTACGTGTGTTACACGGACCCCCCCCCGGTATTTTTAAACAACAGTGCACCCCTGAAGTATACCGTCATTTCTAGGTCAGGATTTTTGCTTCGGAAAGCCTCAAATATAGCTTAGGTTATCGACGGGTACAAGAGGTACACATATTTTCCGTGTTGCAAGATCTAATTTTGTTTTGTTTTCGACTGGATAACTCGGTGGTTCTAACCATCTCCTGAGCACCACGCTCCTCCCCCGGGAATAATTACAATCATCCATAACCTTCCGGTCTTCTTGGTGACGTTCGAAAACTACTTGTACTGCATCCTGCCTCTCTACTCCGGTGCGTGCGTTACCAAATCTCCTCATTTCCCATCCATTCCGGACCAACATGGACCACCCCCCAACCCTCGCGGTAATTCCCGCAACAACGAGGATCCAACTCCTCAACCCTCACAATGAGCAGTGTGCTTCGCGTTCTTCTCCTACTGTAGCCATAGGTGGGAGAGTTACGGTGAAGGACCTTGTCAATATGTTCCAATAAAATCGAAATAATGCCCGGAGCGCATTTTTGCGGCCGGGATCGTTAATAGCACTCCCACCGCCGCCACTGACCCCGACCGGTTTCAGTCAAACCGGATCCCTCGACGTTTGGTACGGCCACCTTACACGCCGAGACTAGGAGGACGGATCCCTCTACGAGAGACACCCACCTGGTGCCACTGCGATTTTTCTTCAGCGCCTGAGAGCAAGAGGTTACTTTTTTCCCATGGGGGAGCGCAACAACGCCGCAAGTACAGCGACGACTACCTCAGAGTGTATCTCCGAAGCGGCAACCACCAGGCCAGTGCCGCGGTGGTTACCGAATGTCATGCCACCGCGACTGCAGCCCTTTGTGCCCCACCCCCCCCATCTGAGCCACGACTACCGTCCCAACCGACACGTTGCTGCTCACAGCCCAACGCCGGCTGCCATAGCCGCCCACCCCACGCGGCCGCGTCTATCACCACAACGGTTCAAATTCGCCCGCCCACCATCGCGCTTAACCCCCTGCGCCCAATCGCCCCTGCTTTTGTTTGCTGGTACTTTCTCACAACTGCATTCGGCGCGCCCTCGGTCTCAACCGGGCGGTACCCAAAGACACCTTTGTCTGCGGTAAAAAAAAAATCAGTTATTGGCCACGTCGTATCTACCCAACTACGACTCATGTCGGCATCGTTAGACACTTCGTCTGCAGTAATGTGCCGGTTCGGTCTATTTCCTTGAATTCCCGACCCCCCTCCCGCCGCTACTAAAGTGGTCAAAACGGCCACAGAGCCGCTAAACCAACTTTGTTGCTGCATTGCCCAACGCGCCCCCAAGCCCCAGCACCCGCCTCCCGTGAACCCACGTCTTGAAAACGCCGCACACGCCCTCGGCAACCAGCCCCCAAAACCGCCGCACGCACCCCCCCGCATCACCTACTCTTCGGGTCAAGACCACCGTTCTTCTCCGACTACCACCTACACCACCATTCTTCCCCGCCTACCACCTACACCACCATTCTCCCCCGCCTACCACCTACATCATCGATATTGACCGCAGTAACAGCGACAGCAAAGTTGCCCAACGACGCAGACGATATCTTATCCGTACTGGCCGCGACGGCGTTCGCGACCACTCGAATTGTGACGCCCACGACGCCTGCGTCTGTCTCACGAACCGCAAAAAGTGGTGGCTCGCAACCACCACATATTGCGATACGGGACACAACCTGCGACGAGCATCATTGTGAACTACCTGGCCATCAAGTACCACTCCGCTGGCTTTCGGGCGTTCTCCCTGACGTCTGCATCGTGCCGGCGGCACTCCGACTGTAGCAACACCGCTACGCCTCGGGTGCACTCAACCCAGGCATGGGCATACCTCAGGATGTTGGTTTTTACTTTAGGTACTTACGGAAACGTGCGGACCATACACCTGGCGCCATCACCCGGCAATAACCCGCGACAACCAGTGGCGCTCGTTGTAAATGCCGCGGCTAATATTTTTTGGGTCGAAAGCGCCATGATCGCCTTTCTTCCTCGGACAACTGCTGCGACAACGGCGACAACATTGGCAGCGACAGCGTGGCCGGCCGATACCCATTGCGGCAAAAATCCCTGGAAGCTACACGCTGATCAACCGATACATCACTACCAGCGCTAGGCCATGTAATTGCGGGACGAGGTTCCAGCTTAAACCTTACAAGAACGAGCTCCTCCGACGCCCCCGCCCCCCAACAATCTACCTCTCCCGCCCAGCCCCATACATGCGATATCGCTTGTCCAAGCCTGATCCCCTTGTTCTAGCGATGGTCTTGAGGTGTGGGTGCGAGGAGGCCAAGTCGTCGAGCCCTACTGGGATTCTCCACTCGACGCCTTCCACCGATGAGCAACGCTACTTGCCGAAGACCACGGCTACCAGCGGTTCCGGACTACAGCACGAAACCTCTGCTTCCAATTCTGGGCCATCGCATTGAGCCCGCCTCACCTATTATCGGCGGCTCCACCCGCGCTCGTCCTAGGACGTGCGCGTTTTTCAAGTGCCAGCGGTGGGCCCGCGAGCGACGGGTTCCCATTCGCTGCCACAGTGTTGACAGCACCACTGCCCCTGGGCCCAAGGGACAGTCCCGTCATGACGACGGGAGACTCGCGATCATAGTTGACCAGGACATGCCCTGAGCCCCCTGCCCCGTCTTCCCCGCAACCCTCGTGGATTGCGTGGACACGGACCACAGGTACGGCATTTCCTAGCGAGTTCTATCCTGCTCATCCAACGCCGCGTGGAGACAGGACCCCCAGGGTATCTTCGCCCCGGTCCTTTAAACGCCACCCACGGAGACCCTCCCAGAGCCTCGGTGATACAATACCGAGACTCCCTTTGCGATCAGGTGGACCTAGCCGGCTCTTTTTTCTAGGTCAGCGAGCTTCCTCGCCATCGCTACGAGACAGTCCTACACACACCAGCAACTGACCGCTACATGGCAGCTCACCGCAGCCAGCCTACACCGATCTACCTCTTCTGGGATGTTCAACCTTCAGCAGTGCCACCCTTTCGGATTCGTCCTCTACGTTTTTTCTTATCACCGTGTGGAGCAGTTTCCGACATCGCCCAATACCGACATTTTGAGCGACACCACGACCCCTCGGCTCTCCCGGCTTCGACCAAGTATCGGAACCGTTCCTACGACCAGCCATGGACATTGGTTCCGAAGCCAACAAACGCCGGAGCTCCTTCATTACCTACCTGGGACAATGGTTCCGAGGCCGACAAACGCCGGAAACTATTCCCGTACCACCACCCAACGACCCTCGACATCTACCACCGCCCTCCCAGTTCGTATCTCTAACTTCGGCAAACGGTACACCCAAGACTGGCAATCCCATCCATAGGCAGAAGCAACAACTGCTTTAATCGGTTGGCAGCCGCCTTTTCCCCTAACCCGCCGCGTTGCAAACGAGTCATCCCCTTTCGGTTTCGACATTTCACAATGAACCCTCCTACTACCGACCTCGTTCCGACCCTTTCCATCGCGACAAAACAACACTGCCGCGCCCCCCCCTTCAACGAGACCGGTTTTCACGGGACACCTCTGTCCCGGCCCCCCCCATTGCCACCGAGGCGCACCTGCCGAAGGCCCCAAGCCGTTCTCCACCCCGACGTGTTACCACAGGGCCGCCTTGCTCCGTTCTCAACCGACCATCTGGAGGAAGCAACCGCCCTCCTCACGGTCTGGTTAGTTCACATTTCGACAAACGTTGGACTCCCTACCGCCCCCTTTTCACGGCTACCCTGACCCGAACCATCTGGTACCTCCCGGCCAACTTTTCCGTTTACCCACCAGCGCGCCCTGGTTCCCCCAACCACAACAAACCCGCGGTTTATCGCTCCCGACCCAGCTCTTTAGCTACCCCCCCATCAACCGGATCCTTGCTACCAACGGACCTCCAGCTTTCCTCGACGACACAACCGCGGACGACCATCGACTGATTGTGTTTCCGTTGCCAGTGAACACCGAACAGTTCCCCTCCAACCCATCCGTCGCGAGTCCCCATCCAACACCAATACCGCCATCCCCCTTTTGCCTCAACAACCCTGTGGGTTCACCACCTGAACCTAGGCAACCCCTACCCGTCCCTGAAGGCATCTCTGTGACGCCACTGTCGCCACCCGCCTCTACCCCAACATTCCTATAGGTTTACCATCTGAACCTGTGGTTTTGTTCCATTCCGGTTATGACCTCTCCGAGCCGAGCATCGGCTTGGGTGGGCTCGTTCCCCCGTCCCTCCCAACCCACCACCACATCCCGCCGCTCCCTTGTTCTGAGTTGGAGTTTATTTGTTTTTCCGACTATGAGCGTTTCGAACCGACTTTCGGTTTGGGTGGGCTCACTACCTCTCCTCTGAGACCCACCTCTACCTTTCCACTGCCCTCTTTTTCCGAGTTTGTTAACTTTTTTCTCGGGCTCTTGAACCTCCCGAGCCTGGCACGTATGGGACCTTTTCAGCCAGAAATCGGGCCCTTCCACGGCCTATTCGTTGCCCACGTCGAAATATGTGGGCATTCCATCCCGGGTATCGTTTAGGGTGGGCTAGTTTCCCCTCCATTTCGACCCACCATCACTATCCGCCCCCATCCACCGGCGACGCGCAAACCGTGCACCCTTCCTGTTAGGCATTGACTTGGGTGGTCTCTAACCCCCTTCTTCCTGCCCCATGCATCTCCATGTTTCGCTGGAAATACTTTC
The DNA here is from genome assembly GCA_012845835.1 of Undaria pinnatifida. NCBI lineage: Eukaryota > Phaeophyceae > Laminariales > Alariaceae > Undaria > Undaria pinnatifida. The sequence continues at coordinate 45,122 of JABAKD010000006.1, read as the reverse complement.
GGCAACTCACCGTTGCGGGCCATACCGCACATCCGACCCCTTCTCCGCCCCAAAACCTCCGTCGGGTCTATTTCGGCCCATGACATCACCTCCGGTTCACGAGCCAGCTCCGAACAAGGCGCCGAGGACGCTGGCGCTCCTCCTGGATCGGCTTTCAGGCCGTCCTTCGTTCTCCCCAGCGCCCACCATTGGCGCATCCCTTTTTGGCCCTCCCCATCCTTCGACGGACCATTACTTTCCCGGAGCCGTCATCGCTCCACAGCCGCCGCTGGAAACTGTCGACTGCCCTTCCGACTACGGTTTTTCTCGCCAGTACCTGTGGCTACACTTCCAAGATCATCGACGCCCCCCCCACTGCCGCGCGAACACGGCCACCAGAGCTCCATCGTCACCTGAGCTTCGTCGTCACCTGAACTTCGCGACCAGAGCTCCACCTCCACCGGAGTTTCACCTTTCACCTGAGCTTCGTCGTCATCTGACCTTTGCGACTAGAGCTCCATCTTCACCAGAGATTCGCCGTCACCTGAGCTTCGCGACCGGAGCTCCACGTACACCGGAGTTCCACCTTTCACCAGAGCTTCGTCGTCACCCGAGTTTCAAGACCGGAGATCCAACTTCTTCAGAGCTCCATCTTCGACAGAGCTTCGTCGTCACCTGCGCTTCGCGACCACAGCTCCTCCTGCACGGAGATTCGTCGTCACCTGTCGTCACCTGAGCTTCGCGACCAGAGCTCCACCTTCGTCAGAGCTCCACCTTTCACCTGAGCTTCACCTCCGTCTTCGGCGACTTCTTCATTCGATGCCTTTCTCTTTCAAGCCACTACCAACGTCAAGGCAACCTTTTCTTTTTTGGCCACTACCGCCGGCCCCGGCGTCGTCGCCACCATCTACTCCGACAATCTGGGAATTATTTCACTGACTTCTGCAGCCATGCACCGATGAGCCTGTCGCTTCAAACCGCTACCAGCGGCGAGGCGCCCTCTCCCTGGCCACTACCACCGAATCCGGCGTCATCGCACAGTCAGCGCCGGCCAGCTGGAACATATTTCGCCGACTCCTGCAGCCTCCGCGCCGGTAGGTCTGCTCCTTCAGTCCGCTATTAACCGCCCCACCGTCAGCGTCATCGTCGGCAACCTCGCGCCTTCCCTACAGCCTATTCCAGCAACCACGCCATCATCCTCGCCGCGTAAAATGCTAACTCCAACACCACGAGCACTGCAGGCATCTCCACTGGCCCACTTTAAAGGACTACCACAACGTCAACGCTTGCGTCTACATGTACGCTGTGGACCACGCAAATTTCACCGCCGCGTACGCGATCCGTCACCTTCTTCAACCTACCATATTGAGCTACTGCAGCTTCGTCTTCTTCCGTCAAAGAGCACCAACCGCATCGTCCGCAAACAACCCGTCCTCACCGGTTCGTGCTCGGAGCCTCTCAACGCGTTCTACTGGACCATCATCCGTCTCCAACGCTCCTACCACATCTTCCACGAACACCACGACGTCACTGTCTCGCGATCGGAGCGCTGCAGCACAGCCTAGTACGACCACCAGCCGCGTTTCATCGGATTTTTCTTCAAACCCTACACCACCCGGTTCCAGGATCAACCTACGGCGTGTTTACAGCATATCTTCGCGGAGCACCATCTACGGACCGGCGTGCCTACAACGCCACGCGACAGGAATATCTGCAGCCAGGGTATTATTGCGTTGAGTCGCACTTACCCTCTTGTCTTGTTGCCCCTCCCCCTAGCAGTGTTTGTTGAGTTCCTTCTTGCTTTTTTTTTTTCATGGGATTTGTTTGGTGCGCATTGGCTTCATGATTTTCTCTTTTGGGTTTGATTGTTGTTCAGATTGTTTCAAGGTGCTGTTCTTTGTCTTGACCTTTAGGGTGGTCACACTTTTGACCCGCACCTATGTTCGCGTGCTTGCGTCGGTGTGCTACCCTGACTTTTCGGGTTGTCCCACTTTTGACCAGAACATATGCTTGCGTGCTTGCGTCGGTGTGCTACCCTGGCCTTCCAGCCACTGATTTAGCTGGCTCCATTCTCGTAACCAGGCTGAAATTTTGTGATGGTTCCGTCTTCCTGTTAGTGCCGGTTTAGCCTGCCCTGGTTTCGTAACTTGGCTGAAACCTGCCGTGTTTTCATTTCCTCCCGTCGGTTTAGCGTACCCTTGTTTCGCTGTCCGCGAATCCGCTGTGGTATTTTTTTGTTGGCCTTTCTCTTGCTTTCTGCACTACGTACGAAATGGGTGCATATTTGGGCATCGTATATGTCTCCAAACCCGCTGTGCTATGCCCATATTGGCTATTCTCCTGCTTTTTGCACTACGTACGTCATTAGTACTTATTGCGGCGTCGTATTTGTTTTCTTACCGCTATGGATTATATATGTCTTACCCCTTCCCCAACTCTTTGCACTACGTACGTCATAGGTGCTTATTGAGGCGTCGTATTTCTTCTGTGACCACTGTGGTATACCTCGTATGTGCTCTGGCCCTTCCTCTGTTTTCTACACTACGCACGCCGTTGGTAATTATTGAGGCACGTTGTCCACCTTGTTTGCGTCATATTGCCCTGCACAATTTCCATCTTCTCTGTTGGACATCCAAGTGCTTTCGCTTTTGTTTTTGCTTTTTTTTTGTCACTTAGCTTTCGGTAGGAATGGCTCTATAGTTAGCCACATTTTCAGAGTTTCACGACATCAACGTTTTGCTAGTATTTTCGGGTCCGTCGTTTGTTTACGACCCCCCCCCTCTAGGCTTCTTTATAGTATCAACCCCCCAAACCATGGTAGTTTCGCTTGATCATCATTAGCCTGAACTTCGTTTGCACGTTGTGCATGCGTCCCGCTAGCATTTCTTAGAGTTGTACGTCTTTTGCCCCCTCCTTCTGTCCCGCTTACGGTATCAGCCCGCGACATCGTAACATTTTTGTCTGATTCCTTCTCAGCCGAGATATCGTCTGCACCATGTGCGTGCTCTTTCGCAGAGTGTCTGAGCCCTCCGTTGTGTTAAGACCCCGTTTTTACCGTTCTCACGGTATGAGTTGGAATTAATATCGTGTTACCTTTGTTTTTCTATCTTGGTTTCCCCTCCCTCTGCACTATGTGCCGAATGGGAACGTACACCCCCTTCTCTCTGCAGTGTGTGCGTTTTCGGAACGTATTTCCTCCCGACTCTGGCGTTCGTGAATTTTCGGAACCGATACCTTCCGCTTTTGCGTCCATGCAACGCGGGTATTATTATTCTTTTTTCTTGTTTTTTCTGAGCACGCTCGCTCCTTAGTGGTTATCGCTGAGCGCAGCTAGCGACCGACCGTAGTAGCCCTCTCTCCTTTCTTCTGGGAGAATTCGTTCGCGTATTAGCTTTGGACCCTACTGTCTCAGTACAATTCTACCTGGTGGGCTCCAGTCAGTGATATCGCCTCGCGGCAGCCCCGAAGTACCTCCTTAACGTCTGACTATCGTTGAGGCTCTAAAAACGTCTTACCGTAGTAGTATGCCTTCTGTCTCTTTTGTTGCGTTCAAAGTATGGCATTTGTTCGTTTTTTCAGTGATCTTCATGGGCGCCTTGATCTTGAACGTTTGGCCAACTTGTTCTACTTTTCTACAGTACGGCGAGTGTTCGCCTTTGTGGTTTTGCTTCCGACTTCTACCGCCGATGTAGCCTGCCCACGTTTTGTGCACACCGACGAACCATGGCGTTTCCGAACCATGTCGAGGTTTTCTATCGTGTCGTTCCCACCTCGCCTTATGCGATTGGTGACAACATGGATGCTTTCCGCGTTCTTTCGCTTCGTTTTGCGCGAGGCATTACCTCCTTTCTTGTTGCTATTGCCTTTCTTGTTGATGTTGGACTTTCCTTGCCACTTGCCATACTTCCCTTTTGTTGTTTGACCTTTCTTGCTTCTTGGCGTACTTCTTCCCACCACCGACGTCGCTACACTTTACCCCCAGCCACTTGGTATTTCGGCATTCCAGGTGTTGCCACCGTCTATTGTCTCATATTGTCGACCACTGGCTTCACATTGAGGGCTCCCCTTCGGTTTCACGTTAGCGGTCCCGTGCTGGCTCTCCAGTCCATCTGTCGGTTCTCTTTGGCCTCTGCCTCTTTGTTTGGTCGTACCTGCCCCCAAGAGCCCCTTGTTATCGTGCTCCGTTCTAGCTTTGTAGCCAGCGGATCTATTCCCCTGGACCACTATTTCTTACCTTTTCCTCAGCGCACCCATGCCCCTACGGTCCAATGACGCTGATCCTCGTCTTGGCTTTGCAGCCAACAGGTCTCCACTTTTTCTTGTTTCTTTTCCGCATACCTGTCCATAGGGTTTAACTACACCGGCCATAATCATGGGTTTACAGCCCGTCCTGACCGTGCAGTCCACAGGCCGTCCTCTCTTGGCCCCCGTTTTGCTCTTGGCTTGTTGGCGGGCTTGTCGCATCGGTCCCATGTTTTGACCCCCGTTTGGCGTCGCAGCCCATTTAGGCTTTCCAAGTTGACCCCCTTTCGTGTTGTGTTTTCGCCGAAATCGTTTTCGGAGAAATTCCTTCGCTACGTACCTAGTGTTTCTCGTTTTCTTAAAAGCAGCCTTTCAAGGTCCCTTTCTATGGACTCTCCTTTTTGCCAGGCTGCAGAACGTTGCTATGACACGATTTGCCTACTTCCCGTTTTTCCGTGCATTTTTCGAGGTTACCTTTCTAGGCTTGCTCCGCGTTAGCGACCTCGTGTTCCCGACGTATAGTACCTAGCTGCGGCTTTCTTCATATTTGTCTTTGTTCCCTGCATTATTTCTGGTGCTAGACACTTCCAGCGCTGCTTTGAGCTGAACGAGTATCTTCTTGTTGACCCCATTTTTGGCTTGTTTTGTTATGGTTGAATGGCCTCGCTACGTTTGCTGGCATTGTTCCCGTTATTAGTTAGACTCTCAAGGTGTCATATGTCGACTCTCTTTCCGGCGTCCGATAGTGCCTTCCGTCTTTCTGGTGTCTACGTTTCAGTTTCGTCCTTGTTTGCGTATAGCTTTGGCTAGGTGACCTCACCACATATTTCTTCCCGTTTTCATGGTACTGTACCCAGATAGCTTTCAAGGGTACTCCACTGTTGCCCCCCGGTTAAGCTTTCCGGCGTATCACACACGCCTCCAGTACCACCATGTTGGTGCTGTCTGTGTCACTGTTTAGATGTTGTATTTCTGTGCGTTTTAGCGATTTGTTTTGGTCGCCTCGGTTTCCCGTTCTACTATTCGACCAAGGGCCTTATGCTAGCCCCCTAGGTCCTACATTACGGCCCCTGTGCTTCCGTTACACCCCAGCGTACTTTTTTTTTTTTTAGTTTTGCCTTTCGACCAATGGTCCCACGTCAGCCTTCCAGGTCCAACCTTGCGGACCCTGACATTATTTTAGGCACTGTTCTTTGTTTTGTTTGGTTTCAGGCTTTTTCTCTTCTACCTTTCGATTAATGGCCCGACGTTTTCGTACTTCTTCGCGTCTTGGTTGTTTCTCATTCACCGTCTAACCGATGGCCCACGTCGTACTTCTTCGCGTCTTGGCTGTTTCTCTTTCACCGTCCAACCGATGGCCCCACATCAGCTGTCCATGTCCAACGTAGCGGACTCTGATGTTCTGTTAGGCAGTGTTCCTTGATTTCTCTATTATCTTCCGGCAAACGGACCGACCTCCCGCCCCTTTGGCACTACGCTTCAAGCCGTAAACTTGTCTGGCCTTCACAGCGTGACACGTGTTCCCAAATTCTCTTTTGACTTGGTTTCCGCGTCTAAACTTCTTCTTTGGCCCCCGTCGCATCCTTGCGCTCAGAGGCCGCGCCCTTCGCGTTATCGTAGGCCGATTGCTACTGGTATACCGTAGGTACATACCCTTTCTCGAGCTCTCACGGTTGTGAGCTCCATCATAGGGTTGTATATCTTGCAATGAGGCGTTTAGGCCTCATTATTACGAGGTGTGGGGGAATCTATGGCCTTATTTGCGTTTGTTTTGAATAGTCGCACCTTCGATCCCCTTTCCAATTTTGGATGTTTTGTTGACATCCTTTGATGGGCAGGTGATCTGCATCTACGACTATTCCGGGCGGGCTGATGTAATAGAGTGTCAGTATACCTGGCAATAGATTCATTAAGATAGTCCGCAGTGTCATGGTCTATTGGGCACAAGAAGATTCTCATCAACGGAATATTCCACGGGTGGGTTCTGTCGGGTACTCACAGACCTATATCGGGGGTAATTACCCTCTGTAATTACCCTACAGAGAGGCACAGACCGTTCTGTAGTATCCCCTGTACCCTACAGAATTATTCTGTGCATTTGTATCATCCCCAGTACCCTACAGAAATATTCTGTGCATTTTGTACATCCCCCGTACCCTACAGAATAGTTCTGTGTGATGCTGTGATGCCTCCGTAACCTACAGAATTATTCTGTGACGTCCATTCCCAATACCCTATCTGCACAGAAAGTTCTGTATCATCCCCCGTACCCTACAGAATAGTTCTGTGTGGTTCTGTGATGCCTCCGTACCCTACAGAATGTGTGTACCGGGAACAATTACCCGCAGCACGGGTGATCTGTGCATTACCCCGTGTGACGTCACGTCCGGGAAGCAAGCAGGAAGGTGAGTCTGCACACACACAGACACCACAGACACACTGACACAGCCACCAGCACAAACAGCAGTGCACGCCCACATGAACAGCGGTACACAGACAGATCTCGAGAGGGAACAGGAATGGTGCGGACCAAGGCAGCTCTTCCGCGACCCCAGACACAAACGCAAACGCGGGTGGTGGGGTAGTCGATGCCGAGGGCGACACAACCAAAGGCACGCCCGGGAGCAACGAGCAGCAAGAGTCGAACGTTGTAGGTACAGGCAGCACTGGAGGCGTGCCCGAAATCAGCCCGAAACCAGTCTACAGCAGCGACGGGAAGGTAGCGGAAGTGGATGCCGCCGTCACGACCGCGGACCTGGCGGCCGCTGAGGCCGCCTTCGACGTGATTGACAACACCAAAACCGGGGACGTCGGCCTGTGAAGGTCGCCAGCGTTGGATGAGTAGTCTACGTTTCTTGGCAGTCAACGTAGATTGAATCGGAGTGGGATGGGAAGGAGTTTGCTCCCGGTGGGGGGTAGCTGTGTCCTGGCGGGTATGGTGTTGATTTTGATGCAGAGGGCCATTGTGTTGTGCGTTTAGCGCCCTTGACTCTGCCTTTTTGTCATGTGCAGGATAATACAGGGGTGAATCGGGTAAGCACCGGGGGTACTCTGTACGCACAGAGTTCTGTAACACCCACCTGTACTTTACAGAATAGTTCTGTGTCGTCCACTCACAATACCCTATATTCACAGAAAGTTCTGTATCATCCCCCGTACCCTACAGAATTATTCTGTGCATTTTATACATCCCCCGTACCCTACAGAATAGTTATGTGTGATGCTGTGATGCCTCCGTACCCTACACAATAGTTCTGTGATGTCCATCACAATATCCTATCTGCACAGAAAGTTCTGTATCATCCCCCGTACCCTACAGGATTATTCTGTCCGTTCTGTAACAGCCCCCGTACCCTACAGAATTATTCTGTGCGTTTTGTACATCCCCCGTACCCTACAGAGATTACCCGTACCCTACAGAAACCACCCGTGGAATATTCTAAGTGGAGCGGATGACCCGTAGCATCTAGCTAGCTTACACCACAAGAGCGTTCTCGGTAACCGAACGTTCTTCCGCTGGACAAGATAGATAGAAGTAAGCGCGTTCGGCGCTCATGGGATTATAGAACATCTGGGAGAACGATCCTTGTACGTTCCATTGGTAAAGGTCCGGAAGAGAGCACAGCAGCAATGCTGGGGTGAAGCGAACTTTGTGAGCTTCACGCCACCCCCGTGCTCTCACGCCTCCTCCTTCTTCTCTTCTTCCTCCTCCTCCTTCTACTTTCCTCTCTCCTCGAGCTTGTCATAGCTCAACGCCAATAAAAATGAGAAATATATAAAGAAGCACCGGTGCTGTCTCCAAGCGAAGCTGATACGCCTGCGTCTTTTCCCTCCCACCTTCCGGCACCACGACACCTTCACACATTTGCATAGACGCAAACATATTTGCCATTCGCTTTCGTGCGTAAATATTTTTTTGCTTGGTTAGTTCGTGATTCAATCTTTTTTGGATATACACGGTTTCAGCTGCTCGCAACTACTGGACTTTCCACTCGTGGTCAATTTTGGGCCGTTGGGCGGTCTTTGCTGCTCTCAGGTATGAAAGTGTCAGAATTAGTCAAGAAGGGGCGACGAAGGTCGTCAAGACGGGGCAGACGATACGTTTTATAGACTCTGGGTAGTACACCCCCTCATGTTGTAGTCAAAAGGGGGTACTATGTTGCTCCCCCTTTCGCCGTCCCCGAAGATAAAAAAAAAAATTTGCGTGCCCGGCATGGGCTGCGAGTGTCGTGCCGAGGCGTCAGAGCTAGAGGCCGTTCCGGGCAAGCGCGGGTACGTTCCACGGGCGTGTTTTCCTTGTACCCCCAAAGACCGAAACCCTCGAAGGTATATCCCGAACCCCGAAAAGAAATCGATAGTCGTCGCATGTCCGCTTGGTCAACGGTTCCCAGCCCACGTGGGATTGTTTCGTTGTGCCCGAGAGGTACATTTAACATCAGGTACGTGTTGGCCATATCTGGCGCCAAAACCACATTACAACCGCACCATAAAAATGATTTTTATGGGTCAGGCCCGTAGCTGGGTATGCGTCGCCTTTGCATTGGAAGATGAATACGTGTGTCCACTGTGCGGGATCCGAGCCGGAATGTTCGACAGTTGTATCTGCCGGCCGGTCAATTTATTAAGCATCACAACTGTACATTAGTTACACACCGTGGAGAATAATGCATGTGGGGGAGATTGGCAGTGTGTTGGGCGTAAAACGAAGCATCGAGTATGACTATAAAAATTAAAATACACTCCAGCTGTGAGATCGATTATTTTGTCGAAGCTCATCTTTGCAAGCTGTGTGTGATACTCCGATCGCGCGTATTACGGGTTGTGTGTCCTCAATAGGGATATAGGTAGGCGACTCCCCTTGCAACTACAGTGTAGCTACCAGTGTCAACAGGGTGATTATTAGGCAGTCTGTGCGCGGAAACTATAAAACCTGTTTCTGAGGGGGACAAAATCTGACAGCTGTGGAAGGAAATGCATCAGTTTATCAAGTGAATCTTGTAAGTCGAATATCCGGTGAGGGGAGGGGGGAGTTTTGAAGGACATGGGGGCCTGATTTTGATCAAAAGGGGGGCGGGAGGGGGGGGAAGGGGGGAAGGGCACGGGTGGGGCAGGTCTATTTGTGCGTGGAAACTATAAATATTTCTTGTGGGGGAAGGGGAATGTGGCAGGGGCGGGGCCGGGGGGGGGGGGGGGAGGGCTTAAGGTCGCATAGATGTAGGGGTTGGCTATACGCGGGGTGCTAGGTCTAGGCGGTGGTGCGGGTGTTCGGTGAAAAAGGGGGCGTTGGGATGGGGGTGGGTGGGAATTGCAGCAGCGGCGTGGACGGCTCTGAAACGATAACGAGGCGATATCCAGGGCGTGGAAGTGTTTATTACTCTGGCTGATTTCGATAGAAGGTGGGGCGTTTACGCAGGAGGAAACGATGGGAACAAGAAAAAAATTAATAAACGGCGGGGGAGGGGGGGGGGGGGGGGAGGGGGGAAGGGTTTTCGAGAGGTTTAGGTCACATATAATATTGAAACCACACGTATAACAAACCCCTCACCTAAAGCCCTTCCCCCCCCCCCCCCCCGCCCCCCCGCCCCCCGCCCCCACCCCCCCACCCTCCCCCCCCAACCCATCCCAACCCCACCCCCTCGAACACTCCACCCTCTCTTTACTCACTGATTGTACGACTTACCCCAGGATATACACGATAAACTGATGTATTATTTCCAAAAATGTCACATTTATCCCCTCGAAATAATGTATAGTTTCCAGGCACATATCGAGCTGCCCCCCCCCGCCCCCCCCCCCCCCCCCCTCCCCCCCCGCCCCAACCCCCCCCCCCCCCCCCCGCCCCCAATAATATACTGGTGCCAAAACCGTCAGATTTATCCCCTCGAAAGGATTTATAGCTTACATGCACAAATTGCCCCTTTCCCCCCCCCCCCCCCCCCCGCCCCCTCCAAACCCGCTCGCTTTTGATCAAAACCAGGCCCCCCCTTTCCCTTCACAGCTGTCAGATTTTGTCCCCCTCAGAAACGGGTTTTATAGTTTCCGCGCACAGACTGACTAAAATCATCCTGTTGACCCTGATAGCTACACTGTAGCTGTAAGGGGAGTCGCCGACCTATATCCTTAATGAGGACACACAACTCGTAATGCGCGCGATCGGAGTATCACACACAGCTTGCAAAGATGAGTTTCGACGAAATCTTCGATCTCACAGCTGGAGTGTATTTTAATTTTTATAATAATATTAAAATCGAGGATTTGGTCGACACTTCTGGTGTTCGCAATATTGTGTGTGATCTTTCGATCGCGCGTATTAATCATATATGTAGGGGCCTACTATACGCGCGGTCCTGGGTCTAGGCGATCGTGCGGGGTGTGGGGAAGGAGGGGGCGTTGGAGGGGGGGAGGGGGGATGAATGAAAGCTACGTCATGGATGGCTAGAAAGATAACGACGTGATATCAATGTCATATTAGTGTTTATTACTCTGGCCGATTCCGATTGTAAGTGGGGCGTTTGAACGAACTGGGCGGGGAACAAAAGGGGGGGGGGGAGATGAGTTGGAGCTACGGCATGGATGGCTAGATGTATAATGAGATGATATCAGCTGGCTGGTAGTGTTTACTACTCTGGCAGATTTTGATTTCAGGTGGTGCGTTTAAACAAGAGGGATCGGGGGGGGGGGGGGGGGGGGAGCATTTCAATATTATAAACCAGTTTGGTTTTTGCAATGATAGCTTGGCTCCTATACGCTATGACAAGAGTTCTCATGAGGCCAGAACTTCACAGCAGGAAGATAAGCACAGCATCGGAATAATCAAGAGACCATGGGAAGACATTCACGGCGTAGTGATGCAGTGCTTATAGTCACATCGGTGTGCATTTTTTTGAACGGTTCAACAAAGTTGCACCTTATGCGAAACCTTGAGTACGCGACATACCGCACCATCGCCGAGACCTAGCACCACGCGTATAGCAAACTCCTACATCTATGCGACCTAAAGCCCCCCCCCCCCCGCCCCCGCCCCCCCCCCGCCCCCCCCCCGCCCCCCCCGCCACATTCCCCCCCTCCCCCACAAGAAAAATTAATAGGTTCCACGCACGAGTAGACCTGCCCCACCCGTCCCCTCCCCCCCCCTCCCCCCCTCCCGCCCCCCTTTTGATCAAAATCAGGCCCCCACGTCCTTAAAAACTCCCCCCTCCCCTCACCGGATATTCGACTTACGGGATTCACTTGGTAAACTGATGCATTTCCTTCCACAGCTGTCAGATTTTGTCCCGCTCAGAACGGGTTTTATAGGTTCCGCGCACAGACTGCCTAACATCACCCTGTTGACCCTGATAGCTACACTGTAGTTGCAAGGGGAGTCACCGACCTACATCCTTAATGAGGACACACAACTCGTAATACGCGCGATCGGAGTATGACACACAGCTTGCAAAGATGAGTTTCGACAAAATCTTCGATCTCACAGCTGGAGTGTATTTTAACTTTTATAATTTATAATGGTGTAAACGATAAAGGACGGGGATAGCTGGTGCACGCATTACGAGCTCCAGCTTCGAGCAGGGGGGAAAGGCGGGTTTCTGGGTGGATAGCTTTGTGACCAGGGAAATACGTATCCACGCATGTGGCTCTACGCCTCTTTGTCGGCGCCGTATGTCAACCGTATCCCATGTGGCTCGTCGGTGATGGTTTCAATACGTATATATCCAATATGTATATATGCACGATTTGTTGCTGTTTTTCTCAACCGAATAGTGCATGCCACTGACCAGGGCCAGGTGGATGGTCACCTGCAATCGATCGGATGAGCGAGTACACGGCCACTATTTGGCAGAAATATGGTTACCCACTGCGAACGTCCCAGCTAAGGAAACAAGGATGTGCCAGTCGGATCACAAATGCAACGTGAAGATGGGGCTGTCGTCATGGTGGAAGGGTAAAGAGGTTCCAGGGCTACGGCGGGTGGGTTAGCTAGGGTTAGTTAAGTTTTTTAGGGTTGTTGTGACTTTTGTTTGCAGTCGCGCTCGGGGTTCCTGCCGCGAGTGATTCTGCTGGTACTTGGGGGCGTTAATCGTTAGTGCTGTTGTCATAGTATTTCATGTTATCATGGAGTGGGATGGTAAGCTACGCCTAGCGAAAAACATCGCCTAAAGGATTATCGCCCGTGAGCTAAACAATCACTCGTGCGAGAAAATTATGAATGTAGTATTATTCGTATGATAACTCAAACCCGGCAGTGAAAATGGGGGTACCCCTTTAGCGTAGCCTTGATCAGGTTAGGGTTACCTTAGGGTTAGGGTTACCACGAAACTGCCGGCCGGATTTCGATCCAGGTGGTGGCCCCGAAACAACGCGTTTTCACAAATCTTGAAATTTTGTTTATTCCACGTGCTTCTTCAGTACAACGAAGCAGCACAGGGGCCTGGTTATTATAACAAATAAAAATACTCTTCAGCTGTGAAATCGAAGATTTCGTCGTAACTCACCTTTGCAAGCTGTGTGTCATACTCCGATCGCGCGTATTACGAGTTGTGTGTCCTCATTCAGGATATACGTCGGCGACTCCCCTTACAACTACAGTGTACGAGCTATCAGGGCCAACAGCGTGATGTTAGTCAATCTGTGCGCGGAAACTATAAAACCCGTTTCTGAGGGGGACAAAATCTGACAGCTGTGCAAGGAAAGCTATCTGTTAACCAAGTGAATCCTGTAAGTAGAATGACCGGTGAGGGGGGGTGCGGAGTTTTGAAGGACATGGGGGCCTGGTTTTGATCAAAAGCGAGCGGGATTAGCGTTGGTGTAGAGCAATAACGTAGAGTACACATCGCAAAGGTTAGTTTTGAAGTGGCTAAATGTACTAAATGTCCTACAAAAACAGCTTCCATGGTAATGTAACAAACATGAACTTTCGGCGTCTGGTAGTACTCAGTATAGCCTAGCACAATTCTATAGAGAGACAATTGCGCGAAATCCCAAGCGGGTAGGGTTATCTGGAACCTACCGTGAAGTCAGCAGTGCATCCTTTGCGACGCCTTTATTCTATCTATAATTTGATACGAATACGAATGATCATTAGTGTAAGTTGCCGATAATAGGCCCCCGTTGCCTATTATAAGAAACGGTCTTACAGAGGTTAGAAACATAGGGTTACATACTTACGGTCAGGCTGGTATATATCCGGTCGCCCCGATGGCGTACAGTTTATCCTCTCGGCTGCTAAGTAAGGGCAATTTCGTGATTGCGAATCCCTCCGAGTGCATACTCGTCTAAAATCGTGGGGACTTTTTGTTGCGCTAAAATTGACTTGCGGAAAGCGCGAGAGCGTTAGTTTGCAACCCTGGACGAAAAATCGACGAGCAGTGTGATTGCTGAATTCTATGCGCGATCAAAATTGGAGCCAACAACCGGGGGGGAGACGACATGACGCCTGTGACCACGGTTTGTTCAGAAGCTGGAAAACACATGTGTGTAAAACCAAAACTTATGTCGCAATCCCGGGCTATACGCTTAGGATTTCGCTGTAAGAGAAAGCATCACAGTTAACAACGCGGCAGCTGTAGGTCACACCCTAGGGTCCTGGCCCTCAGAAATCTGAACGTGTTGGTGTTTATTGCAAGTGGAACAAGTTCACGAGTTTTTGTTGCCTTCGACCTCAAGCGCGTACAGCAGACGAACCTGATGCGTTTATCTCATCCAAAAAGAGAGAGCCGGATAGGTATATTCCCAATATTTGCTCAGCGTAAGCGGATTTAAAGGGCGGATCGTCGACGCGGTGTTCCCTCGGACTGGAAACCGAACGAATACGTCATAGATTCGGTGCAACGTGTAGCGTGTAGGTTTTATGTGCTCGTACACAAACGGCCTTCAGCATGAAACAGACTCAAGAACAAATCTCCTGCATTCGTAGTGGATTACGAAGTGGGTTAGATAGCACGAACCCAGGTGCAATACGTTCTACTTATACACCACAGTACAGTAATATGATTGTTTTCCAACATAATTTACCATCGACGAAGCCACGCTGACTTAGGGCACCACTACCGACTTTGTTATAAACCTCTCGGTCTTGAGGCATTCGCGGGTTGAGTTGTCTCCGTATGCTGGAGAATGCCATGCATGTCCAGCCAACATAAAGCGCATAGATAGGCGTCCGACAGAGCCGAAACGTCCAACAGGCAAATAATTCCACGCTCACAAATTTTTCTTGTTGTTGTTTGGAATGGAGTGTACGGACGCGGGTCGAACACGATTGGTAACCATCGATCATGGCCAGCCTACATATAATGCCTTGGCGCATCAGACGACCAGTCTGGTTGACGAACGCCTTGACCTCCTGCCCTAACACCGCGCTCGGTTTCGGCTCGTTGGACGGAACTCGACAATCCTCGTTCCCAATGTTCCCGCAGTTGTCGAAATTCGGCGTATAGACTATATAGATCGGCACGGTAATGGTTTTGGCAGTTTTACGTCCCTCCCAATTAATATCCGACCCATGGGTCCCGGGTTACAACCTGGGTATCTTCAGCCCCCTTATTGGCCCTCGATATGTTGTGCTAAAACGGTGCGAACAGACGATCTCGTGGTCCCTTTGATTCTACTACACTCACGTGGAAATCCATCATCAGGACACATCTAGAAATGAATCCTATGCCCTATGCCCCATTTATCACCTCGGGATTTCTCCATCACGGAAAATTACCTCTAACGCCAACTGATTTGGGGGAAAATGTCGAATGACGGGAGTGTTTCGATGAGATGGTACAACGCGTGCTACGACAGAGGTACCACCTCTCGGGTTAAAATCTTTCTGGATGCCGGGGCTCCTTAACCCATCGTCGGCTTTGAGGTAGGAAATTTGTTTGCGTGGTTCTCGTCGTGTACCGAGGCCATTAGATTTTTCATCCAGTCGCAGTTTGTACATTCTATATATCAGGGTTTGGGAGAGGTCTTAAGCTCCCGAGTTGATGAGCCTCAGAAATTGAGGAAACCAAAAAAAGACGTGGTGCACCTCTACCGTGTAGCATGTGTCATATCACCTTTTATTCAACACCATTGTGAGCATTGCGGAACACGGTTGTTTCCGGAGATGGCTTACGAGTTTGGTGCACTTCTTCCTGTGGGGTGGATATAAGGAGGAAGCTGATGGTTTAAGATTGTAAAGTCTCTTGTGGAAATAGGGTAACGGCGATGCGCACAGGTTCATACCGGTCGGCAGCCAGGTGTCTACGATGTGTGTTTGGGTAGCAGTGGTACTGATGGGTGAGAAGTTAGAAATGAAGAATCTGACGCCGTGGCCCTTCCAGTCATCAACCGTGAAAATACGGCCCACCAGCCATGGCTACCTAGACACGTCTTGTTCCGCGTCGGCTTAGACCTTGGAGTCGAAATGGTGTAATAGACGCATAGGAGTTGATACGCCGCACACGGAGCCTTTTAACGTGCATTTGTAAGGGGTGACTTGTACGATTTTTGGGATACGCAAAAAATATACTGTCAAATCAGATAGAGTAATCTAAACAAGGCATTCGTAAGACGTACGAGGAGAACATCAACATACTTGATGATGCGCCGATGATCGATGGAGGTGGTACCACAGAGATTTTTTAATGCTTTGTCAATTGGTGCAAGATCAGATAGCAGTGCTCGTCGTCCACAGTCGATATGGTAAACTACATCTATGGACCAAAACAACCGATACCGGTGAGTATGTATAATGCATCCAGGAACGGAAGCGACATCGTTGAAATATTGAACCACTGGCGGCATCAACCTTCAACTCTGGATCGATTTTTTCGAACCGTTTTGAGAGCAAAGTTGATGCCAGCGCAAGGCCAAAGGGTAAACACGGTGAACATCAACCACATCGCACTCGGCGCTGGCCCACATGAAGTATTGCCACTAGGGTTACCTACCTCTAGGGATGGAACTGCCAACAATTTTGCGTGCCTTCCTCTTTGGTACTGTACAGCGTGTAATGCCTCCAAGAACGGTTCGGCAGGCAGACAAGAGTCTATGTGGTGGAGCCTAGCAAGGGCGACAGGGGGGGGGGGGCAGCATGTTCGCGCTGATGTACATATCCGCCCTCATTCCCCCCCCCCCCCCTTTTGTTCCCCGACCACTTCGTTCAGACGCCCCACTTACGATCGAAATCGCCTAGAGTAATAAACACTTCTACGCAACTGATATCACGTCATTATCTTTCTAGCCATCCATGACGTAGATTTCACTAACCCCCCCCCCCCCCCTTCAACGCCCGCTCCTTCCCCACCACCCGCACGATCGCATAGACCTAGCACCGCGCGTATAGCAAGCCCCTACATATACGTTTTATACCCGCGATCAGAGTATCACGCACAGTGTTGCAAAGATGAGGTTCGACCATATCCTTGATCTCATCGCTGGAGTGTACTATATTACTACATGTGACCTAAACCTCTTGAAAACCCCTCCCCCCCCCCCCGCCCCACCTTCCATTTTATTTCCTCGTTGCCCTCTCTTGCTCAAACGCCCCAACTAATATCGAAATCCGCCAGAGTAATAAACACTTACATGCCCTGATATCACCTCATTACTTTTTTAGAGCCGTCCATGCCGCTGCTGCGAATCCCCCCCCCCCACCCCCGCCCCCAACGCCCACTCTTTCCCCACCACCCGCACCATTGCCTAGACCTAGCACCACTCGTATAGCAAACCCCTACATCTATGCGACCTAACGCCTTCCGACGCCCCCTCCCCAACCTTCCCCCCACGCGTATAGCAAACCCCTACATCTATGCGACCTAAACCCCCCCTCCACCACAAGAAGGATTTATAGCTTCTACGCACAAAAAGACCTGCCCCACCCGTCCCCCCCCCCCTCCCCCCCCCCCTCCCCCCCCCCCCCCCTCCCCCCGCCCCCCCCCTCCCCCCCGCCCCCTCCCCGCCCCCGGTTTGATCATAATCAGGCCCCCACGTCTTCAACAACTCCGCCCCCCTCTCACCGGTTATTCGACTTACAGAATTTACTTGATAAACTCATTCATTTCCTTGCACAGCTGTCAGATCTTGTCCTCCTCAGAAACGGATTTATAGTTTCCGCGCACAGACTGCCTAACATCACCCTGTTGACCCTGATAGCTACACCGTAGTTGCAAGGGAAGAAGCCGAGCTATATCCTTAATGAGGACACACAACCCGTAATTCGCGCGATCGGAGTATCACACACAGCTTGCAAAGATGAGTTTCGACAAAATATTCGATCTCACAGCTGGAGTGTATTTTATTGATTTTCAATATTTATTTGGGATATGCTCTCGACCCGCTGCTGTGGGAGTATTTCTGTCAGTACTGAGGTATAGCCGTGTGTACAAAAGCGGGCTCCGTCGCTTTCATACCTAACTAGCATAATAAGATACCCCCTAATATGCACAGTGCGTGTACACCTACGTGTTCTTCTGTAGCACACTATTCGACATCACTCACGTTCGCTGGGATGAGTAATCGTACGGCTTAATTGCTTCACCATCCCCCCCTGAGCGTACGTACCCCCCTCCGTGCAACACTATTTGATTTCTACGGGGTCCAAAGCTCGGCGTATCGTACACCAGCACGCAGTATTCACGCGATTACGGGAGATCCCGCACAACGAGCGCACTCCTGAAGGTACAACCTTCAACGGTTGACCTACCGCCCTGAACCAAATAGGGCGCTCTTTCGGCATAGGACGGTCATGCTCCAGTTGGAATATACCACCTTAGATAGGCTCGACTACTTGTTGCACGGGACGATATTACTTCGTGCACGGCGAAGGAAATGCCCAATCACCAGTGTCAACTTCTGAATAAAGAAGGGCAAAGGGTCCTTACGCTTGTTCTGCCCGGCCGCTCTACACACCTTGCCGTACAAACACGAATTTGGACAATCTGCGACGTACCTTTCCTTTCTAGAGATCAGAGACCCGCTCGACAATATACGTCCATGGTGTCGTTGTACTATGCTTAGAAAAGCAAAATACGTAATGAAGCCTCCACCGAAGGAACTATTAGTGGTGTCTGAATTTTTTGTTGATGTCGAGTGGACATGATTCCACAGGTAGAAGCTATCTACCGAGAACACCGTTTTTTGCAGCAGATCATGGCGATGTTAATGTGTCTTCCAATTACATATTTGAACTATCGGCTATTAAAGCCGTCACGACCAACGCACAGAATAACGCAGGAACGAGATGAACCATTCAACGAGCTGATATGGTGAGAGAATAGGTCTATAGTGCGAATATACATCAGCTGCAACACCAATGGACAAGGGTCATTCGTCCGCTTGCTGGGGTTGAGTCGTTGTACGGTAGCCCCCTTAACATTTTTTTAACGAAATCGCCGGTTTCAAAACCAGCTCCCGGTCGTAACTACTGAAACACGGTGTCCCTCGACACCCCGACGCCATCGATCGATAGACCTTTGCACCCAAGAAAATGTGTGGATACCTTTCTTTCAATAGTATCCTTCCTTCTGTCGAGCAGCCATGAAAGGAAGGGGGCTGTCGTAGAACCAGTCGGTTTTGCCAACCAGCTCATGATTTGAATGTATGCTGTATGTGCAAGGTGGTCACACCATGTTTCTTGGGTCCAGAGTACCGGATATATGGTATGTGGTGGCCGACGTTATATTTCACAAGAGCGATCAATCGGTGTTTATGGTTCCTTTTAGCGATGCTGCTAAGTTCGCGCGGCGCAATATAGAGAGGCACGTGTGGCGAAATACCCAATGCACACGAATGTCGGTATCCTGGATTTCGTTTTGTTGGGGTTTAGTACGACTAAACACGATGCCCTCCTGTAGAATAGTAATGCAGCAGTTACTTATCATGTGCGCAAGTTTCGAAGCAAGGCACCTTTCGTGGCGTTACTCACCTCCGTCAAAAATGGCCGAGTTGTTCTCAAAAATGGCGCTACCGGCGATGCTGACTTCCGACGACTCGGCGAAAATGGCACCTGCAGGGACGATGGTCAACACAGTTGGTCGGTGTTGGAAGCTATTTCCTTACTTCCCTATCTCTTTCGTTTGGTTGAAAGGCGCGTGGTGGGATAGAGGTGCACCACTACTTTTGGAGGTTTTCTCAAGTTGGAATCTTAAGACCGCCCGCAAAAAATGAGTTGGAAAAACAAACAAACTGCTACCAGATGAAGAATGCCATGGCCCAGGTAAACGACGAAAATCACGCCCAAAAACGACCTGTTTCCAGCGATTGACGATTAAGGAGCCTCGTCATTCGGAAACCATTCATTCAGAAACCATTTCAGACCTCTAGCGTGGAAGCGTACTGACCTGGCTAAATACATCTATCTTTTATCCCGAGAAGTATTGTGGATGACGTGCGTTCCTACGATACACTGGTGTGATTCATGCTGAACATAGCAGGAGGGAAACAGGATTTTGTCACCGAGTCAGTGTGGTAACATTGCGATGATGAATCAACTTCTTGCAACCACGTACGGTCTTAAATAGTTCGATAGGAGCGAACCTTAAGGTAAAGGATGAAGACATAGGTGACCTTTGGGTAGTGTGCCTACGAGGACACGCGTGCCTTGACCTTAGCAGCTCGCGAGACCGATTACGCACTAGATTGACGAGCCCTGAGCAACGGCGATCGAAAAGGAGGCATGCCGAGTGCCACTGTGTAGTTTCGCGCGTGTGTGAAGTTGCCGCTAAATCAAGCACTCTGGATGTACCTACGAAGCGACGTAGGTAAACTGTGTGCCTTCAAGGTCGTTTGGCTAGATGGGGGATGTCGGTTCTACAAGGAGATCGGATGTTGTTGGGTTGGTGTTGATTGTAATACTGCAGTCGTTCACGCGCCGTTGCGCACGTGCCATCCGCAAGAATGGCACAAGTGCAGGCTGGCAGGTTGTGACGAATGAACGCCACGAGTACTTGTCGGGGTCTCCAACGACATTATAGGCCGCATCCTAGATGATAGCTGCAACATGGTCGTTGCAAAAGGACCTCCAAATAGCGAAACGAATTGGAGTTGGTCAAAGATTAACCGTTGAGGGTTCCATCGGGGAATGCAGTATATTAAGCACAATAGTTGGATTTCGCAAAAAGGTAAAGACACGTCGGTTGACAACAAATGGATTGGCGGCATTGCAATTCGTCCCCGGAGGGGTAACGATAGCGATTACGCCATTTTTCCTGCTTCCAGTGAGGTTATGGCCTTATTGCGGTGCTTTCGTTCTGCGCAAGGAATGCGCTGAGTAGGGGCTGCGGCACTAACACCGATATCTGATTAATAGACAACAGGGGTTCAAAGGACGGAAGAACCATCGCGGCGTTAGACGGGGGACACTACTTAAAGAATCAAGCGGCATCATCTAGGCGAGAGACACTGCGGTTACTTCGTACAAAGGCGTTGAAGTGGAGACATCGTGCCCGTCACCTGAGTCCGCCGCATCCGAACTGGTGGAGATTGTCGCGTGCCTTTCACCATGGAAATAGGGAGCAGTCTAGGTTGCGTGACGGACGAGGGGGAGATGCGGAACACTAGCTCAGCGATTACCATATGTTAATGAAGAAAACTGGAGTAAGCTTCAATCTGGTGTGCATCAGAGACCATTCAACATAAATGGTTTGTGGGTGCGATCGCTGTCCGGGGCTATGGATCTCAACCAATCTTATACACAGATTTTTAACTATCGGTGGAGACGAAATCGAGTATATGGGCGAAAGCTAGAGCCCATCTATTGCAGCCGGTAAAGGCTCGGAGGTGGCATCAATATTTAGATCACAACCGACTACATGTTAGGGACGCCCCCGCGATAACTGTTTTTCAACACACCCTAAACGCCACAGCGTCGAGTGTCTGTGGGACAATACTAAACATCCTACTGTAGCAAAGTGCGTACATACCCTTTACGTTCGGGATCGCCACAGCGCTGAGCATGAAATGGCCGCCGTTGTATGGCATTCACGGTGATGCTCCCGGCTGATGCGCGAAATATTATCTACAGTCCAATACCAGGTATATGCTTCAAACCATTTCAGAAACCGATTGACGGTGTGATCGTCAAACAACTCTTTGCGTTTGTAACCGTTGGGAGTGAGGTTTGCGGCGTTGATAAGGCATATGATATGGCAGAAGTGCACCATTTGCTTTGCTGACGTGCCGCACGTGAGGAAATCTATACCTCGTGGGAAACCTTGTAAATTGAGAGGATGTGTAAATTTTGTGAAAAACAAACGCCAAACTCCTGAGGCCTTGTAGGCGTTATATTATTATATAGGTTTGCTCTTTATGGTTTCTTGGAAATTTGAGCACATTGAAATAGCAACCCGGTGAACGAAGTCATGGTCTAACTATGGGTAACACCGGTTTGAAGGGGGGATTTTGTTGACGACGATTCTAGGTTAAGGATTTTTTTGAACCACTACTGATGTTCGCCTGATAGTGCCAAGTCTTGAGTGGACAACTCGGCGGGGTACCGTCGACCACGTGCAGGACTCGATAGTGGGGGATCCACGATAGAAGGCGAATCTTCTTGGTCAGCCATTGATTAATAGAGGCAGAGGACCAGGGGTAACGGCGTACCGGGAGATGGAGTAAGAGGGAGGGTATCACCCTCTCTCTCGTTCCAGGGCCCAAATACCCAGGGGATCTACTCTTGTATCACCTTTTGTGGTAACTCCGAACCCACCGCAACCTTCGTACAACATGCGCACGGACACATATTACATTGGTCAGACTTTGCTACCGCTAAGAGTAATCTCTACACATCTAAAGCAAGACGCGTCATATTCTACCGTCTACCGTCAGCAACTTGATTCACAAAAAAACACGTTGGGCAGTAGGGCATACCACCTGTTTGAAGAACCCACGACTCGGCCTTCGCAACACCGTAGAGGTGATAACTTTGACGAGTCTCGAAAACAATGCTTTTCGCCTACCATAACGAAGAAACCGAACGCTGTGTTGATCACGCTGGCAGCCTGCCGTGCTAGGATATGATGTTACTCCAAGTGAAGCACGGCGTTTGAGAAAAAACTATCGGGCGGGTCCCACGATACCACGCCGTTCACACCTGTGTTTCGCGTTGTATCAAACGTTAGCCTGCTTTTGTGAGGACCCGTCTTCGAGAGGGATGGCCACAATAATGGGCTATCGGTGTCGTTGGAGCGCTATGGGTAGTGCGTACTTAGCAGTGTAACTGCACGCCTCGTAGTCACCACAGCGTCCGCAGACACCGTACCTCGCATGTACGTGGTTAACATGCGGACATTGGGGTTAGCTCGCACCTTTGTGGGCATATACAAGCGTAACATGCTGCTGACAAGGGTATCTTGATCGTAGCTGTAAAACTCTGGCTGGGCTCATACACAGTCACGATTGAGCGGAGCCTGTCTTTCCGGTTCTAGGGAACCTTCATGTACATGAAACATAATATATAGTCTAGGCCTCAAAGATCGGGGGAGGACAGGGTGTTCTTGACAGAGGCACGCCGCTATCTGAAGCGTCGCCCACGAAAATACAATAAATGGTGCCGTTCGTTAGCATTGTGGTAGACGACCACGTTGTAGAATTCTCTCAACTAATGGCACGACGCGCGAAGGAGCGTGCCTGGTAGGTTGTAAACAATCACCTCCTCCAAAAGAATGTGATACACCCAGGCCGATAAAGTTCATCGATCTGCTGAGTGGAGGGTTTCTTACGCGTGGGAATGGGCAAGGGGTCACAGGATGGTCCCTCGTCATACGGTTTGCAGAGTGTCGACTCTCTACGCGCTTCTACACAACGCACCTTTGTTCTGAAACAAACCGAACACTTCGGAATCATCTCATATAGTAGGTTTGGACTAAAACGTTTCTGGCAATGTTTATCTAACCCTAACCCTAACTCTAAGTTAGCCTACGAGTACGTTTGCTGTACTACTAGGGCATAGCAACGTTGGTCGGGCTGCGCACACAAATTACTTCGAAGTCATGCTTCGGATGATTTAATGAGCTCCTCATGTTAGAAGCTCAGAACTTCTTAGAATCTGCTGCACCCTCAGCGTAGGATGACTCGACGTTTTGGTTTGTATACAGCATACGACACCAGCGTAACTTGTCATAGTATGCTTGTCGGCATTACCATACCAGTCGTGTCCACGAGAGAACGGAAGCCCGTTATACACGTTCGGCCTTCATCATGTAGAACGGTTGTTGATGCACAGATACGCTTCGACGAAAATAAGTTATTTCAACTCATGTCAACGATGGTCTGTTCGCTATTGCTCATATTACGAGCTCTGTAACCCACCGATACAACGACCTTTAATCAAATCGTACAGCAGAACACGATTTTCAATCGGACGGCCATAAGGAGTAGGCATCCAACTATGTCAGGTAGCTTCCTATATAAAGAAGCCTTGTCACTCAGATATATGTTTCGACTTATCCCCCAAGTGTTGCATTTGCAATCAAGCATCTAACTGATTACGTTGACTGCTCGAACCTTGTCCGTAGGTTGGTTCTTGTATTCTGCTATATATTGACAAGTAACGACCTTGTTTCTCGCCGGACTACTACTAGTAGCGCTGGACATTACGCCGTTTATTATCCGCCGAGTGTTCAAGTGCGCAGGTGGAACCATCAAACACACCCGCAGTCAATCAGGCATCTCGTATAGAATTGTTCTTCGCGAACCAATGCAACATTAGTGATTCTAAACGATCATGAGGCGTCGGATTACGACGTGGGGGTCTCGTTTGTGTGATACAGGCCAACGCCGTCCGCTAACGAGAGCAGACCATATTGAGATTTCATGTTCATTCCCACACAACTGAATTCATTTTCCTGACGCTGTGATGACTACGACCACCCTGAAATAGTGGAAACGCATTTTATCCGGCGAATGACGGTTGTCCGCCATTTGGGCGAAACTCTCCGACTGCTACACAATCATAGAAACGTTACGCCTTCGACGAATAATTTTGCGTAACGGTGAAAAGTGTTATTTTGCGTGAACCGTTGAACACAGATCGTGTGAGGCAACTATCCGGTCAATACATTGTTGTCTACCAAATGATCGAAATGATTTTTCGTGTGATACTGCCGAAACCGGCTTCACTACGGAGCTATACGTACATTCGACGAAATATCTTCCGCGCCGACCGCCCCCAACCCTGATCCAGGAATGGCGTACATATATATATATACTAGATAGCATGCACGAAGGCAATGGGTGCGTGTGATCATCGCCCTTAGAAATCATTTACAGGTTGCATCACAAGCGATTCTAGTGCGGTTCGAAAACCGTCACCAAAGTGCGGTGTACCTAACTTCGACACCATCGTGCACTTACGCGTTGGTTTTGACATATAATATAGCTAACTGCAATGCTACATTTGCTGCCCGTCCTACATTTCCACGGCAGAATATCTCCAAACCTTTACCATATCGCACAGTATCATTATTGCTCTCATTTCCATGGCGTATATTGCAAAGCCTTGTTCGCGTGTTCTACGTTTTCCACACCACATACGGACATAACCTCCGACGAGGTCGCACACAAAGCCTTTTGTGGATCGGCCAGCTTCACCTCCCGACGCAGTTAAGTATCAGATGAGACATATATGCCTCTGTTTGCGAGGTAAATTGTTCTTACCGCGAGAGTAATTCCAACTTCCCGTTAGGAGAATTAACCGGACCTCGACGACGACAAAATCCACGCCACAACAACGCTCGCGCACAATCGCAATAACTCTGCACCCGATGCCGGTGATGTGCGCTCACAGCCAAGGTTTAGGGGTTCAACTCCCGCTTGGTAAATACGCACGGGGTTACCGAGGCGTGATACCAAACTGACTTTGTCTCCCAGATAGATACTGGGCCAAACCAGAGCGTCGCCAGTCCTTCCCACCTATGTTATCATATATAGCGGGTTAGCCGACGACGATATACCACAGGTGCGTTGTTTATGGTGGCGCATACAATTTTCAACACATCGCCAATATTATAACCAGTATCGCTGCTCAGCCTTTGCGGGCGATTGTAAACGGCCAGCGAAAAAGGAGAAATGAATGACATGGGGCGTAGAAATTCAAGTATGGCAAGGACAGAGGGTTAGGGTTAAGGTTTGGGTGAGATGAACCCGTCGGAGGCATGTGGTCCAGAAAGAAAATCAAGATCATAGAGCCTGCGGTTGATGAGTGCATCATCTGCCACAACAAAAGCTGCAGCTGGTTTTGGGTGGGTGGTGATGATCCCGTGCCAGGTCAACAACTGTCGCGGAATATTTAAGAAGCACCGATTACATCAACATCGTTAAGAGGGCCAACTACAGTCGACGCATTTTTTTTTCATGTACGCTTACCGGGAATGTCCATAAAGCCTGTCACTGGAGCCATACACGTTATGCATGCAATGGTGTGTGGTATCTGTTAGATTGGGACTAGCGTACACATGTTGACGCCCTTGGCTCCATCTGCAACCTGCCCAGTGCTCAGTGTTCTTGACGAAAGTTTAAGTATGTATATTGTCCAGCTGTGTTATCATTTTATCAAGGCCTTCAACATGATCGGCCTTGGCTCCCACGCTCTAAACTACGAGCATACGTCAAACATATTGTACGCTATTGGACACAAAATATTGAGTACTTGTGGACATGAAATGTTATGGACGTATGTTGAGTGTGTCGTGGCATAAAGTGGAATTTAACATCATCGTAACTCCTGCAAAGACTAGCAATGATTTATATATTCAAACGAGGAACACACGTTGCGTAACGTGGCTCGTTTGTGCGCGGTACTGTAGCGAAGTACACCACATTGAACGAGCATCTGCCCAATTCAACATATTTTAGTGAAAACAGTATATCTTTTGGTTGAAATAATTCGTGTACACGGCAGACAGGTTTCCCTCCTCATAAATAAAGCAGAGTCGCATTTCTTCCTCACAAATCTGGCACCAATTAATGCCGGTAGATCATGAGTACGTACACATAAACTATGGCTTGGTGGGAACACATATAGTAGCACATACACCATGTAGGCATCTCCCTTTAGCTGTTTCTCAAGTGCATGCATCGATTGAAGGCAAGGCTTGCCTCCATAACCCGCTGTGTTGTCACCAAACGTGGTATCGCCGTCGACGTAGATCGTTGAGGTCGTTGCATAGATTGCACCTGGTCATAGGCAATAAGGGTCGCGAAATGGCTTAACGCTAACGAGAAAATGAAACGGTCCGAGATGTTTTGAACTGAGACAACGGTGAAACAAATATTACCGTAGGACATCAAAACGGAACCAAATACAAAGCTGCATTGACGTCAAGCCGACGAATAGGACG
Organism: Undaria pinnatifida; assembly: GCA_012845835.1. Classification (NCBI taxonomy): domain Eukaryota; class Phaeophyceae; order Laminariales; family Alariaceae; genus Undaria; species Undaria pinnatifida. Next base: position 18,600 of record JABAKD010000006.1, on the reverse strand, counting down.
GCAAAAAAACCCAAAGAAATACTGCAACGCATATACGAACGCAACGTACACACGTTATCGTCGTCGTTTCGAGGAAAAAAGACAAAAATCATGGGAACGCCGGGTCCTGGGAAATAAAACGTATGAACCGGTCAATGTTCAAGGGGATCCCGCAACGCAGATCGCGTTCTACCTTGCTAGGGCGTACGTTCCGTTTTGCCATAGCATAAAAATATTGTCGATGCATTCATGGGTGTTGACTGCACGTAAATGGAGCATGCACCTTTGTCGACAACGGGTATACGTACCGTCAGGGGGTCAATATTTGGTCGCCCCCTGTCCCGCCGCGTTTTTTGTTTTACTCCCCATATATCTGTCTGCTAGGCTGACTACAATCCATGTAACCCACCTGAACATCCTTTGGGCTGTAAATTGCGCCTACCTCATGCTCATCATTACCATTTCGGAATGTCGTCGACTACGTGGTGGTTGTGGGGTTCGGACGCGTGGTATCTCACCTCCTTCCGAGGCGTTGTTAGTCGTGAACGTGCAGTCAAAGACGAACAAGGAGCTAGAAGAGAGCACATAAACAGCTCCCCCTTTTTCTGCCTTTGCTCCATCTAGCACCAAATTGTTGAGGCGAAGAGTAGAACCGTCGGACACCGAGAAAATGCCACCGCCGCTTCCATATTGGACAATTCCACCAGTATTGCTGTCGTCGCCCAGCGGCCCACGAATAGTGGTGAGAACACCGGCCCCAGAAATGGTAACGTTCTTGTGGTCGGACACCTCTATCCTCTCCTCGATGGTCAGGCTGGCACGCCACGTGATATTAAACGACCTTTCACCGGCGCAGGCTAGCTCATCAGTAAGGTTCTGGACGTCGACCATGGAAGTGACGTTTACGATAGTAGTGCCCGAAGGACACGGGGCTGACGGCGCCCCAGACGTGGAACCGATGCCCAACCCAGCCGCCAGCAATGTCATGGTGTAGAGTATCATTCTGTAGGACGAGTGCACAGACGAACCAGTCTTATCGTGGTCATAACGTGGCATCACATTGATCGCAGTGATGCCTCCAATTGGGTTCGGGTTAGGGTTTGTGTTAGGCGTCACACCGCGCCGCTGCTGCTGCGGCTGCTATGACGGTTAGGTAGAATTGAAAAGATACAAAAGTTGTGTCCTGGTCTCTCGACCTATAATAGAAATATACGAGTACGAGTACCTGACGAATTTTTCCTAGACACCAAGCGGGCGAGAGAACACCGTCGTAGCAGCGGCCTACTGGCAAACTCCAACACCGCTCAACCACGTCATACTCTAGCTACATCTTGCGAGTCTACGTGTCCCCAGCGGCTGTTGTAACGTGTTGATACACAACTACTGTGCACAATCAACAGGCAGCTGGTGGTGGTGTGTGACCGGCAAGGAAGATTATCCGCGATGAATGATTCGGCGTCAGACAAATGCTCGATATGTTGTGGGCCAATGGAAGGGAAAGCCAGAACCGTACGGCAATTTTCTCAAAAACTGCCTTCGCTCCAGTAAGGTTTGGCCTGTGGTTTAGAGAAGCACCGCATACCTCACTTTCGGGGAGGGAGGGGGGTTGAAGCGTGTTTTTTAGGAAAAACGCCCTAATGCGATACAAAATAGAGATACACTAAGACGAGCAACCAAGCTGAACGCCCGTCACGGGGAGAGGTGACCCAAAAACAACCAGCAGCAAGACTCCCCTTGGCAAATCCGACACTCCACGAGTTGACTCTTATATGCGACGCCCCGTAGCATGTTCATTAGATGTCGCAGGTAGTGTCCCATGGCATGTCCCATATGGTGTCGTATGCGATATCCCATCGGAAATCCCAATTGTAGTCATGTAAAAAACATCATGGGATTCCATGGGACATACCATACGAAGTCCATACAAAGTTAGTACCTCTTTGAAATATTCCACAGGAAGATATCTGGGATGCCCCGAAGCATTTTCCATGGAAATATTTAGAGAATCTCCGATTCGACGTGCCACCGGACAGACGATACCGCATCGCCCACCTGATAAGTCTCCCAGACTATCTCATTATTGATGCCATAGAATATGCCACGGGACATCTCACGGGACATATGGGATCCCATGGCAGAAAAGGCTCTCGATGGGTTTAGGATGTGATATCCATTTGGTATCTAACGGGATGAACAACGTATCATCGGCAACGCCGTGGCACATCCCGTAGGATTTATAAGACCCCATGAGCTGGACGACCTCCAAAACCCTAGCCCTAGCCCTACCCCCCAATTTTGTCTTTTTTCAAGATGGTGGAATTTGTGTTACAAGGATGTCGTTGCACGTGTCGATATCGTTTAGAATTTAGTGTATGTTTGGTATAACCCGTGCAGGGCAATTTGTGCACTTCATTTCCGGCTCAACACGTTTCAATTATATTCAACGTACAAATAGAAAGACGTTGGTGGTGATTGTCAAGGCTAGATAATTGAATACCAGCGAGTAGAAAAACGTATCCCTGAATTATTACGTAAGTCATACATGGGCGGTCATCAAAACGTCGCCGCAATAGCTGGCCACGATGGGCTGTAAAACTACCAAAATGGATAAAATCAGGAAAATATCGCCAAGTCTAGTTTTGAAACAACTCCAGACATTGGCTGACCTGGACCAGTATGTGTAGCCCGTGAGGTACTGAGTCACTGGAGCAAGTATGACAGTATGATGGTTCGAGTCCGGTAGTGAAAATGGCGGTATCCCCCATACGGTAGGCTTGCTCTAACCCGAAGTATGGCGTTTAAGTATGGCATATAAGCAAGGCATGTAAGTATGGTATGTAAGCATGGCATGTAGGCATGACATGCAAGTATGGTATGTAAGTATGGCATGTGAGTATGGCATGTAAGTATGGCATGTAAGTATGGCATGTGAGCATGGCATATATGTATGGCATATATGAATGGCATGTTAGCATGACATGTAAGTATGGCATGTAAGCATGGTCCGTGCCCGACAATTTGCCCACATTTGTTTTCGGCAAATGACGTTCGAAATATTTCATGTGTATTTGGAGAAAGATGAACGTCATGATGATGATGGTCATTACCATGATTACGGGAATTGCATACCGCCAACCAAATATACCCCTGGTACATGTATAATAGGGCTCGGCGATACAAAGTTGTGACTGCGCGCGCGTCATTATTAGCTGTTTGGTGTTACAGTCCGTGCAGAACAATTTTCCACACTGTTTCCGCTATAAATAACGCTAGAATTACATGTCTAATTGAAAACAGAACGACGTTGATCGTCATCACCAAGGCTAAGGGAATAGAATACCGATAAGTAAATATATACCTGGTATAAATATCCCTATACTTTTTTTTTTTTTTTTTTTTTTTTCTTTGCACACTTTCACTTTCCAGCTTCTGGACAAACCGTGGTCACAGGTGTCATCCCTTCTCCTCCCCGGTTCTTGCCTTCAATTTTTATCGCGCATAGGGTTCAGCAATCCCACTGCTCGTCGATGGTTCATCGAATGTTGCTAACTCACGCTCTCGCGCTTTTCGCAAGTCAATTTGTCCACAAGAAAAAGTCCCAACGAATTTATACGAGTATGCACTCGGCGGGGCTCGAACTCACGAAACTGACCTATACCAGGCTCGAGGATAACCTGATGTGTGTGTGTGTTCTTCGCATTAAACCGTTCTTCTACTCGTCGACATCCAGCACACCCAGTGTCCGTACTGATTCTTCACCCTAGAAAGATCAGCTCTGTGGTCACAAGCTACGACACAGAGATAATGCATCGTAATGCATTCGACAAGGCAATGTCATGCCCTAGTACTGGGTACGACAGGCACAACATACATACGTCAGCTACGCCACCGGGGCGACCGGTTGTTCCTATACTATAAAGTGATGTATAGGCGGTCACCAAAACGTCGCGCCAATATCTGGCCCCAAAGAGCTACGAAACAACCAAACACAAAGTGGAAAAAACCACGAAAGTATCACAAACTTTGATTTTGCACTCCCAAGAAAAGTGCTAATCGTTCTCGTTTTTTTCAGGGTAGTCCTCGGTACCGTTTTTTTTTACGGTACCAGATCGGACGGTATTGCGAAATGACGTTACTTTTCAAACGGTTGACGGTATTTCGATTTCTCACGGTACCACTTTTGGCTGTACACGGTATCGCCGAATTTGACGGTACTTTTTTGGCGGTATCGAAAAGTGACGGTATTTCTAGACGGTAGACGGTTTTTCGATATTTGACGGTACTTTTTTGGCGGTACTGCAAAACGACGGTACCGGTCCCGGTACTGCCAAACTTGACGGTACTTTTTTGAGGGTACTGAAACATGACGGTTCCGCCACTGAGAAATACAGAATTACGAATGACGAAATACTTGACAGTACCTGCCGGGCGGCGATCAAGCATGCCGGCACCACCCCGCTGATGTTCCTGCATACCTATATAGAACGGACGAATAGAGGCTAGACTAATCGTCGAACCGTCAAGCTGACAAACTCACCAGCCTCACGCGAAACAACATTTAGACATTTAGCACCAAAAAAAGACAATAAAACAGTACTACTACTGTAAACAATAAAACAATAAAACCTAAAACATGAATACATTCAATGAAAACCATCACCCTACAATCTTTGACGGTTCTGAATATGACGGTTTTTCTAAACGGGAAACGGTACTTCGCTTATTTGACGGTACTTTTATGGCGGTGCTGCAAAATGACGGTACTTTTTAAACGGTTGACGGTTTTTCGATTTTTGACGGTACCGCCTTCGGCGGTACACGGTTTGCCCAAATATGACGGTATTCCGCCGAGTACCGGGACCGACGTACAGCACGGGAAAATTACCTCGGGAATTTTCCCGAGGACTAAACTTTTTTTTCAATATAGAGAAGAATCTCCGCAAAACAAGGAACGAGTCGAGATGACTCCCTATTCTTCGTTTTACCGTGATATCGTCGTCAAATTGTGTATGGATGTATTAGAAGGCTGTGTTTTTCACCGTTTACGGATTCCGGTTAAGGGTATAGGCGTCTTACGAAACTAACATAAGTTCCGGGTATGGGTAAGGAGGTACCACAGCACCCACAGAAGTTCAATCCAGGTATTGTGGCACAGGCCTACAGAAATCGCTGAAGTTTCGGGTACGGTATGAAGGCTGTACCCGTACCCGGGTATGGTGGCACAGGCACACAGAAGTCACAGAAGATCCAAATTCAGGTATCAACGTCATACAGAACTTTCCGAAGTTTCGGGTACGGGCACAGAAGTGTTCCAGAACTCACAGACGTCCCGAGTAGCATGACACGGGCGTACAGAAACCACAGAAGTTCCGGGTAAGTGTACCCATAACCCGGGTCTTGTGGCACAGGCGTACAGAGCTTACAGGAGTTCTCTGAAGTTAAATCACCGGGGAAACATCCTCTTCAAAAGGGCGAACGAACAAGGTAATAACACATACTGGTATCACATACAAACGTGCATACCATATTTGTAGCACTTGTGTTTGTTGTCGCAGCCTTTCACAATTTTGAAGAGAGCAACCTTTTCCACTTCCTGGACAACGATTTCCACGGTGCCCGGGTTAGTACTACCGTTCGTACAAGAACAAAACCTCTTGCAAGAACAGCCAGTATATATGCATATTGGATAGAAATGAAATATTAGTACAAATATGGCAAGACCGAAATCGTTCCAGCCGAGGAAAAATACAGTGGGAGTCCCTCTATAGTGCGGGTATGTACCAGGCGATTTCACCCGCACTATAGCGAGCACCCGCACTATACAAGTAAGCGCCTGAAAAGTGCGCATACCCACACTTTTGGGGTTCTCAGAACAACCAATAGTGCGGGTATGCTTACTATTCGCGATGTCACAAGGATAAAGAGTCGGACATAGGCAACAACCTAACCCTAACCCTAACACAACCAGCCAGGGGCTGAAAAGACATCAGTGCCGGTATGCGGATGGAAGCCCGAGGCCGCTTAATAGTAGGAAGAGAACATGCAGGTTGGTGAAAATACAGCAGTGCAGTACTGGTGTACTTCGCAGCGGGGAACACCAAATCCTCGCGGCCGAGACGAGTTTTGGTCCACGACATGCTACGCAATAAGCGATGAATGTCCCGACAGGTGGGTCTGTGCACAGCCCGATGGCTGTTGTTTCATTACGCATCGACGGTTCCGTGCACACTGGAAAAACAATTGCAAACCCTACAATGAAAGCCACAGGCAATTAGACTACATAAAAACATTCCAAAAGCGAACACGTGAGTCAACGTACACAAAGAAACACATTTTCAACAAAACCCTGGTACCCACAGAGGAAAAGCAGGGAGGAACACGCTTAACAAAAGGAGCACCAGTAAGAACCCAAGCTAATGTCTCTCTCGCACGTTCTCTCTCGGTTTTTCGAAGAACACCCCACACTACACAATGCAACCCACGTTATTGGAGATGTCTTGAAGTTATTACGAAAATAACACCAAGAAGTAAACTCCGAAAAAAGCGACTCATTCAACCCATATGCAGCAAAACGGCTCTCATTGATCTACGCGACAAAATGCACCCGGACTTCAGTCTGGCGAGATGGCTTCGATGCATGCGATTCGATCATCATCACCCGTGACTCTCGAGCGAGTAGCTGGCCTCGTTCAAACCACATCCTGCCGCGTAGTTTTTTAGAGGGCCGAAGTGTTTGGAAAGTTCCGTGTAAGGCGGTGGCTCAGCACGCCCGCTTCCGATGTTTACGTCCTCGTCATCGTCCTCCTCCTCGCTGTCCGATAACTCCCACCTCTCCAACGACAAGGCCTTCGAGGTCGCCGTCACGCTATCCGCCTGATCCAACCGCTGCACGTCGACGACATCCTCCTGGTCTTCGATTGATGCCGATGTCTGAGCCGATTGGCGGAGGTCCGAGAGAGCCTCCACCGTCTGGTCCAGACTCAACTTTGTGCGCGGTGCACTTCGGTCCTCCTTTTTGCCTTCCGCCGCTTTCGTGCGGTCTAGGATGCAACCCGCTTCTTGCGCCTTGCGCTTGCCTGTGCCAGCCGTATCGGCTTATTGAGAAGACAAGCACGTATGACAGATGAGATTCATTTCGATGACGCCTTCCTCTTCCACCTTGCTGTATATTCCGTACAGTCTGCCGCCGCATTCCCCTCGGAATTGGTGACCGTCGTGGGCTTTGGGTGTGCGGGTGCTGAGATGGCAGAGTTCACCTTCTGCACATGGCATCGTGTGCCTCTGCTGTTGCTGCTCTCGTGGCCAGTAGGGGTATGCCGCTTCTATGCGGTAGAGTAGGCTGGTGTATGTATGTCGGCGACTTGTCTATGAGTTTGACAGCGCATCTAGGCCGTTATGACGTCAGAAACGCACTATAGAGGGTTCAACGAGCGACCAAACCCACACTATACCGGCGTGCCTCTAATAGTGCGGCAACCGCACTAAGGAGGGCTCTAAGTCGTGCCAAGCGATTTTACCTGCATTGCACCGGGCACCCGCAATAAATAACACGCACTGTAGAGGGACCCTCACCGTAATGATATTACCGTAGGGAGCTCAGCGATACCAAGGCATTAATTAGGTGTTGCGCTGTTGCGCGCGCACAACATTTGCGTCCAAAAACCGTCTTACGCGACACCCACCGCGAAGCTAGTTGCGAGCAGCGCAACACGCGATTTCCGGCACGAAACATTTTTCGCCGCAGGCGATTGTTTTTGTTGCGCCAAAGGTTCGCTGCATGTGATAAAAGTGCTTGGGGGTCTTTCTTTCCCTGCAGGCGAAAGAACATAGTGGGTCTACATTTTTGCACGCGTTTTTTCCAAGGCGTTTTTTTTTTCAAGCGCCTTGTGTCCAATTGGCTGTAGCTACACATTTTCTGGTATCATTTTCCTGTTCGCATTACTCGAAAACAAGTAGTAGGCACTTGGCATTATGGACTATAGGCACCTTTTGCTATTCGCCGTAGATAGGCTTTCATTTTTTTTCAGGCACCCTTTTCTGTCCGCGGCTTAGTAGCCGAAAATAATTGAAAAGTGTTTTTCGGTATTCGCCGTACGTAATGTTTGGTGCGGGAATCCGCTACATTGCCGGGAGCATGTCCGGTTTCACCAACCAGGTAGAAATTGCGTGCCGTGCAAAGAAAGGTATAGAGAGGTGGGTGAGTTCTTTTTTTGTCGTACCTCTCTTGCGTGGCGTCTACGGCCAAACACCGGCTTATCCTCATGTTTGCTGCTGGTGATTTGCTATTCGAGCAGTAACATGGATACGACACAGACAACACTGGCCTATATTCAGGTTAGCTGCTGCTTCTTCTTCTGCTGCTGCTGCTGCTTGTGTCTACTCGAGCGGTAACATGGAAACGACAGAGACTGGGCTTTGGGAACGCCGCCGATCACCATCTGTCGCGAATGGCGAGTGGTGCACATGATGCACTTCCTTTTTCTTATTGACCTGGGTGCAGTGATGCTCCTGACTTCGGTGGTGTAAGTGCAATCAGCTGGTTTCCGCTTTGAAGCCTCCCAATGCGTTCTTATACACGCCTTTTCGAGGTTCGGGAGGCGTTTAGACAAGGTTCATTACCTGTCTTGCAGGCGTAAATTCGCACATATCGCAGGTTTCGACTCCGGCGGCCCTCCGAGGGACACGCCTTACGTCGCTTCTTGCGCTGCGTGCTACAGACGCCGAACCAACGATTAATGCACTGGTATATACATTCCGAAGAATCCGCCAAAAGCATTAAAATGAACCGTGTCGGGACTACGTACAAAGTGACGCATTACCGGTAGAAGTCAGTTCCAACTATGTTGGACTATTATACCGAATAAAATCAGGCGATTGCTACCATACAACACAGCTACTTCTTTGGGGTTCATTTGTTTGTGCGTTATTGCATTATTGAAATATTGCATTATTAATGTACAGTAGCGGCTACGGTTTAAGATAACTTTTTTAAGAGAAAGTACATATTTAAGAGAGAGGAATTGGCTTGTACCAATCAAAATCGATTTAAGAGAGAATTCCTATTGCTTCCGAGATTTTCTCTTAAATCGAACCATTTGGAAACCACGTGGACACACACATCACACACACAGATTGTGTTCAGGCTGACAGGTCGCGAGGGTAGCGTTAGTTTCTTGGGTTTGTGTTATTTGTAGGGCGAGTGGTGTCTTGATAAATGTGAAGTTTGTTTTTTTCGTTGACTCGTGTTTTGTCGGGGGGTTAAATCGATGGGATGAGAGGTTGAGGGTGTTGTGTTGTGGGTACGGTGGGAGGAAGGGGTGCAGTGTGTAAACGGGTGCGTCTTTCTTGAGTGCTGGTGCATTCGTAGCCTCATGTTGTCCTTCTAGAAGAGGTGCGAGCATGAAACACACCTATAAAACAACAACAAAACCACTACTGTACCAACTTTGCGTGTCCACGTGCAAAATGTGCATCGCATGACACGACGATGATTTACTTTCCAAGCGCAGATCCACCAAAAGCGCACCACGTACTTGGGTCCACGTGCTCGCCAACCAAGAGAATGAGCGGTGTTTGGAGGTAGCCCGACGTGGTAACGCTTGCTGCGTTACGCGACATTGAATGATACACTCTCTACGACCTCCTACGCCATATAGTTCGGACAAGAGCGTCTCTCTCTGGCGCGCTTTCGATTTGGCTACGGTATAAGAGAATATTCTCTTATACCGTAGCTGAGACGGTATAAGAGAAAGCCGGATTTAAGAGAGAGAAATTGGCTTGTACCGACCCTCTCTTAAACCGTAGCCGCTACTGTATTTCGTAGTTTCATGTAGGTGCGGTGTGTGGCTGTGTGTGGCGGACCTGACTTGACGTTGAAATTCACCACATTAACATTGCACCGCCCCCGACCCCAGCCTGTACCGGCAATTCGGTATCGTGGCAAGAGTATACCCCTACCCCGGATATGGCGTCACATCAGTCTTACAGAATTCACACAAGTCGCAGGTAATGGTGTGGCGTGTTTACAGAACACGGTACGGGTACGGAAGAATTACAGAACTCTCCCACAAGTTCCGAGTATTGTGACACGGGAGTACAGAACTCACACAGCTTCTCGGTGAACAAAAATATTGTACACGTACCCGGGTATTGTGGCACGGGCGTACAGATGTCGCAAAAGTTCCGGGTACGGGTTTGAACGTCGGACACAACCTACAGATGTTCAGGGTACGGGTATGAATGCCTTACAGAACTTGAACAACAAGCTCTTTGCAGGGTAACACCCGGGGTAGATACCCCTGTTACAGTTTGTGGGTACCCTACAGATCACAACCTTGAATATAGACACTATATGATGAGAAAAAACGCTGACGTTGGAAACTCCATAAAATAAACGCACCTGTCGTCGGAATTGCGTTGTGAAATTATCTCCCCCTAAACAAAGGTATCGCGTTTTAAAGGTCTATTTACATAATGTATACAGGACTCAAACCAAACATCAGTCACTTCACTGATGACCCCATGGAGTTTAGCTCTTTGGGCGTAAATTCGGATGCCAGATCAGACTCCCCTACTTGGTCCTGGCCTTCAATACGCTTTTTAGGGGCAATACAGCAAATTGCCAACCCTAAGCGTCTTAAATGTCACTTTCATTTTTCGACTCGTAGGAGGCTTCATCTTCAACGATCTCCTGGACAATCCGTGGTCACAGGTGTCGTCCCTTTCTCCCCCGCTGACGTGCCTTGATATTCATGGCGCATAGAGTTCAGCATTCCCGCTGTTCTTCGATTTTCACCGAATGTTCATAACTTACACTCTCGCGCCTTCCGGCTATCAATCGTCATGCAAGAAAAATTCCCTGGGAGTATGTGCACGCTCGGTGAGAGTTGAACCCAAAAACCCTATTTCGGTGGGCACGAGGATAACCTCCCAAGCAACCGCGAACGCCGATGTTGCAGTTCTGAAAGTGTTAACAAGCGTTTCGCCTTCAAATATCTATGATGGAAGAAGTGTTCGGGCTTCTGACGTACGTCGTACAACTCGCCGGTAGCGTTCATAGACGTAGGTTGGTTGTAATATCGGTCGCCTGGTGGCGTATCAGGTTATCCTCGAGCCTGGTACAGGTCAATTTCGTGAGTTCGAGCCGCGCAGAGTGCATTCTCGTAAAATTCGTTGGGACTTTTCCTTGGGCAAAAATTGACTTGCGGAAAGCGCGAGAGCGTGCATCAGCAACACTCGATGAAAATTCCACGAGCAGTGGGATTGCTGAACCCTATGCGCGATAAAAATCGAAGGTAAGAACCGGGGGGAAGAAGGGACGACACCTGTGACCACGGCTTGTAGTCCAGAAGCTGGAAAGTAGAAGTGTGAGATGAAAAGACAAAAAATAAAAGCGTAATTCAAGGGGTGGACCGTTGGACAAAAATAAAAATACACTTTGGCACGCACGTGAAAAGAAATAGAAAAAATCGGTCTACCGTTTGTGAACGTAACCTAGTGTAAGTATTACATTGTCACCACTCAGGCTGGTTTTATGGATCCCCTGCCGGGTGGACATTACGCCGCTCCGAATGCAGACGTGGCATGTGAAAGGTGTTACCTCCGTGTCCGCAAGAAGAGCTGCTACCGAACGGGCTGGCGTGCTGGTGTCTGACGCGTGTCTTCGGGTCTCTCCGCATAGCACGCACACCAAATATTAACCTTGTTGCTTATTTTGTCTCTTTCCAGCCTAATGACATTATTGGTTTACGTGGTAATCGCCGAAACCGTCCCTGGAATGCCTCTTGCGCCGACAGGCAACGAGCCTTACCGCACAGAGACTCATAACGCCGGACACAGCTCTTAAGGCACGCACGTTTCATAAGAGGGTTACTCACGCCACGTTTAAGGCCAGACCTGCCCAAGACCAGGGACTTCCCTGGGAAGAGTGCACAATGATGGGTGCTGGGGATAACTTGGAAAACATGTTGTGCATCGACCATGCCTTCATGTGTTTCTTGCTCTCTATATTATAAAAATATAAATATACTCCAGCTGTGAGATCGAATATTTTGTCAAAACTCATCTTTGCAAGCTGTGTGTGATACTTCTCGCGCATTACGAGTTGTGTGTCCTCATGAAGGATATAGGTCGCCCCCCCTTGCAACTACAGCGGTGTAGCTGTCAGGGTCAACATGGTGATGTTAGTCTGTCTGTGCGCGGAAACTATAAAACCCGTTTCTGAGGGGGACACAATCTGACAGCTGTGGTAGGGAATGCATCAGTTTATCAAGTGAATCCTGTGAGTCGAATAACCAGTGAGGGGAGGGCGCAGTTTTTGAGGACGTGGGAGCCTGGTTTTGATCAAAAGGGAAGAGGGGTGGGGGTGGGGCGGGAGGGAGGGGGGGGAAACGGATGGGGCAGCTCAATTTGTGCGTACAAACTAATAATCCCTCAAGGGGATAAATATGACTGTTTTGGAAAGAATGTACCAGTTTATCACAGGGGGGGGGGTATGTCACCAAATCCAAGGGGACAGTGTATTTTTTGGTTTAGGCTTCGCTGTTCTTCCGTTGTACACTCACGATGTCCGTGTTGACGGAATAGTGTCAACGACGCCAAGGCATAACTAACCCTTATTTTTCCGATCCTGCCAAGGTGTGACCCGGCCACTGATAATAACACCGTCGATGCCCGATGATGATATGTTTATCCAGTACCTGAGGTCCACCATCTTTTCCAATTTTTCACATATGGGCCGACTTCGGGTAAAGTCGTTATTCTACCCCGGAGGAGTTCCCGTCAAATCTTCGTACGAGTAGCATAGTTCAACTTCGACCAGGTCGGTCTGTCGGGGGTGTCCGTGAGGCGACGAATGGCCACCTGTAGGGGTTTATCCTCGGCGTCCTTCTGGACACGATATTGTCACAGGTGTAATCCCTTCTCCCAATAAGTACATAGCTCTAATTGCTTCGCGCCTAGGGTTCGGTTCGGCATTCCCAAATTTCGGATTTTTGTACTCATCGATTTCCATCAAATTTTGCCAACTCACGCTCTCTGGCTACCCTCTCGGCATTTTGTACAAAAGAAGTTACCGTATACCAGCACGGAATGCACGCGGGAGGGTTGAAACTCGCATCACTGACGATAGAAGGGACGATATTCAACTACTTACGTGGTACAAACGTCAAAGCCGAAAGACACGGGCGTGGGTCAATTTGTAAGAAACGAACAATCGACACGGTACCAAGCGGACACTTACCGCAAAATATGACTTGCATCTCTAACCCCATAAACTAGTTGTAGCCACTCAATGTAGATGTATTATTGCTCCGATCTAGGTTTACACGTAGATCTGAGGGTTCATGCCTCGGGATCCTGACTTCTATTTTCAAACTATCGGGGTTGCTGTAAATGTCCCCAAACAAATACGGATACAATGTACATGTTCCTATCGAAACCACCTCACATGCCAATCACGGTCCGTCGCATCACTGATTTTAGAACGGACGATATTTAACTACCTACGTGGTACGAACGTCAAAGCCGAAAGACACGGGCGTGGGTCAAGTTTTAAGAAACGAACAATCGACACAGTACCAAGCGGACACTTACCGCAAAATATGACTTGCATATCTAAACCCATAAACTAGTTGTAGCCACTCAATGTAGGTGTATTATTACTCCGCTCTAGGTTTACACGTAGATCTGAGGGCTCATGCCTCGGGATCCTGACTTCGATTTTCAAACTATCGGGGTTGCTGTAAATGTCGCCAAACAAATACGGATACATGTACATGTTCCTATCAAAACCACCTCACATGTCAATCACGGTCGATGTCCGTACCGCGTAAAGGCCCTCCAAAGTGCAACAACCGTCAATATTGCCTAGACGAAGCCTCACTAACCTCCCGTGATTATATTGACCCCAAAGGAGCAGGGCACACGAATGGGCTGCCGGACGATGCAGTGATGGGTGATATATGTATTCATGTACAGAGGTATTTCATTTTTTCTTACATTAAAGTTGTCAGTTTGCGATTATATATAATCTGATATTCAGATCATAATATGATATTAGTAGTCGGTAGTTGATGAATTGCGACTGTTCGGTTTACAAGATACTCTGTTCAACAGTCTGTGACCACATATATTGTACCTCTCTAGGATGAAGGATTAGATGGGACTTTGGGCGTACTGATGTCCTCGGGAAAAAACAACGGTTTGATGTGAAGACAACACACACCGGTAGTGTAACAACAACAATAAATGTGGCCTCCACGTATTGATCGTAGGACAAAGAGCCCATCGAGAAACGTATTGATCGTAGGACAGAGAGCCCATCAAGAAAGAAGTGTAGCACACCTCCCACGGGGCATTGTCGTTTACAAATAAGAAGTAGGGAATGTAGTGGAATGGTTGTTATCCCTGCCCCGTAGTCGCGTGGCCTCCACGTAGTGGTCATATGTATAAGTAGGACAAAGAGCTCATCTGTGATGTCATCATGAGTTGTAGCGTACGTATGTCACTGGAATATACACAGCAGTCTAAGAAACACATATATATTGAATACGGACAGTAGTACTAGTGGTAGTACAGTAGCGGCTACGGTTTAAGAGAAGTCCGTGCCAGCCCAGTTTCCCTCTCTTAAACCCGGCTTAGGGTTGTACACCCTAGTGCGCCTTTAATAATTAGTTGTGTTAAGATCTTTTTTGCAACAACATCCCTCAGACCCATAACGACCCCTCTGCAAAATCTTTGTAACAACGTGTGGTGGAAACCGAAGAAATGCCGCCTCACACTCCTTCAAGGACGCCCTCTCCACGCCTTTGCCCAGGACTGGAACAAATATCACCATTCTGCCGGTGTTGTACACCCTAGTGCGCCTTCAATAATTAGTTGTGTTAAGATCTTTTTTGCAACACTATCCCTCAGACCCATAACGACCCCTCTGCAAAATCTTGGTAACAACGTGTGGTTGAAACCGAAGAAATGCCGCCTCACACTCCTTCAAGGACGCCCTCTTCACGCCTTTGCCCAGGACTGGAACAAATACCACCATTCTGCCGGTGTTACAGCGGTGCTCCATTTGAAGACAGCGGTGCTCTTTTTTTAAGACCCACATTTTTTTTCTCGATAACATATCATTTCCTTTTTCTAATTCTCTTTTTGTTTTGTTTTTTTTTTGTTTTGTCGGTCTGTGAGGTCAGAACGGTCCCATTTTTGGGGAACTGAGGGTTAGGCAATTTTTTACACTGGAGACAGTATCATTACACAGCGCAATCAACGTAGCCAACATAAACATTCGGTTAGAGAGGAACTACGCTACCCACCGATAAATGTCTGGATATATCCTAATTGTTCGGGGACGAACTTCGTTACACAGTGGGTGTTAACGTTACATAATGTTAACGTTTTTTGGGCTACACATTGTCCTTAATTGTCGGCGGTCGTTCCCAGTCGGTCGGTGCGTTCGGTTTAGGGGGTTAGGGGTTGGTGGGAAATGACCGTCATTAATATTGATAATAATACGCACTAATACACTTACACTTAGACGACTATGTAATTTGGGCGAAACTTTTGTTTCCAAGATGTATGCGAATCTCCGATTGCGCGTGAGACGGACTTTTAAGTATTCTTAGTCCCTAACAGATTTTCCTTCAGGTCTCATAGTAACATGCAGCATATTGTCCCCGGTCACAGGACAGGCTTCTGTTGCTCTAGAGTGGAGGAATACCCCAGGGAGAAACCCAAACAAACCAAACAAAGGTGATACACCCATGTTTATCGTTGACGACGCCATTCATGGCTCCGCCATAAAATTACCATACAGTATATGATTTCGGGAGTCAGTCTACGATTTGCCGGGTCCTTACTGGTAGATACGTCTCACTAGTCGGTACAGGCCGGTGACTACCCAGCGCACCCTTTGTGTCGGCGAGAACCAGGTGCAACGTGGTGATGTGAGCATGTAACGCTCCTGTGTACAAAACTCATCCGTCCACTGAATTCACCAAACTCGTCTTGAGCGGCGCAAAGACTGACCGCTGATGAATTCACCACCTAATGATACTCGTGTTCGGTTTAAATCAACAAGGAGCTCAGTTTCCATAAGGAACTGCATGTCGCTGCTGCTGCGCTCTCACTAATCTATCGTTGCTCCGTTATTCACGTTCGTAGGGTAGCTAACCTCTTGGCGCTCGACCTGCTTCTAACGGAGGAATACTAATACATTGTGTTCGGCGCTGATTTAGAGCATTGCTGCTCTAAGTAAGTATTGACGTTGTACTCAATGCATATAGCCCCCAAACGGCGGGATATGTATCTCCGTATCGTGACGCCTGTATAGCAAAACGCGGGTGTCCAATGATCTCAATTATTACCTCCGGCCCCAGAACAACACGCAAAAGGGAGAGGAGCGCGCAATGATCCACAGTAACAGGCAGGATGTTGTATTATAAAAATAAAAATATACTCCGGCTCGGTGAGATCGAGGATTTGTCGACACTCATATTTGCAAGCTGTGTGTGATACTCCCTTCGCGCTAACCCTTACGATGTACACATATTTAATTATAATTCATGGGGAATGGCGCCATTTTTTACATGCGACGTATCGCTTATGAAGAGCTCCTAACCCTACCCCAACCAACCAAATTGAAAGTATACCGTACCTGGTAAGGGTTGTCCGATAGAATTGTGATGATAAGGATATAACTTGCCAACGGTCTGGTATGCTTGCTTCACGAGGTCTTGCCCTTGTATGATCCTTAGCGGTTGGGATGACCTTCCATTTCCCCTAGGGTTAGGGTGTGGGCCCTTCATTTTATTTCAACCATGAGAATTGCTATTCCCACCCATATATAATTGACGCAGCAAAACAGCGAGCGGTCAGGTTACGTGCCTGCGGTCATGCATCCACATATGAACGATGTCATGGCTATTGTATAGGCTTAGGCCAAACCACGACACGGAATCACAACTACACTCCGATATGTTCTCGTTGAAGGAAGAAGGTCAGGGGGACATGAGAGGTAAAGCTATGTGACACCAGAACGCATGGAAACAAAACAAGATTCTTACAGTCAGCATTCCAGCCAGCATTCCAGAAGGTTTCAATCATGACAACGAACATAGAATATTTGAATATTTGTGGGAATCACGTGAATCACGGCTGGCCCGTATGTTAGCCATTTGAACGTCACGTGCGGAGAGACATTCCTTGGATTTCATGACGACTTTTCGAATGAATACTCCAACATAGGAAAACGTACGGCCACCGGGAATTGTCTCAATACGGCTATTGTCACATATTCCTATTTGACCGTAAATTATACACAAACTAGACGTCACCCCAGTCGTGTTAAGTCCAGACCATCACCTGTTTTTTCAACATGTAAACTCTCTTAATACTACCGAACCGTTTCGGTACTTTAAAGGTCTCTCCTAATCTTCACCTGTAATGCCATAATTGGGAAATATCGTCGGCCACCTTTCGGTTGCCGGTTGCCAATCGGTCTTACCGTACTCACTTGTCCGTATGCAACATTCGTGCACTAAGCCAGCAAAAAAAACAGAACGCACCACGGCGAGACGCAGCGCAATTTCCTCTTGCAAGAAGACCGACTCCTAGGGAGTACACCATCGTCCTCTCATTTAAGTACGAGTGCTTCTACGATAGCCCCCCCAATTTTAGGCCTATTTCTTTAACGGAAAACAACCCGGAAATCGATTTTTGAGCCTGCACATCAATGTGTTTTGACAAACTATGCGACTTGCGCCCGGCATTTTTCTGCCTACGTCTTAAACAAAAGCATCCGGCATCAACCTTTTCTTTTTGCAGTCTTCTCCTTAATTGGCAACATAGAAAAAAAGACAACAAACACGTTGCAATGCAACCACCAAAGTATGAAACGCATCACCTAGATATACTCATCGACGATGTGGGGACTGGGCGCAAGTTCGGAAGCAGTCGAAAATTCCTAGCAAACAAGTCGTTTCACGGTAGCCCCCCTAACGTTTGTTTATCGACATAGCTGGTTTTGAAACCAGCTCCCGGCCGTAGCTACTGAAACACGGTGCCCCTTGCCACCCGGACGCCATCGTTTCAATGCTTTAAAAAATCAAGAAAATATGTCAACACGTTTTGTTCATAGCATCCCTCCTCGTGCCAAGCAGCCATTAAACGTTCGTGAAAGAAAATCGCTGGTTTGGGGGAGAGGCTATCGACGAATCCGTCATATATCTGCCGCGCAATTTCGAACCGCACTAAGTAGCATACAAAAACACGGAGCCGCTACTTCTGAGCCATTGCAACTTCCGCCCGCCCCCGCTTTAAGTGGAGTCTGTCCCCTTTCGACACCAATGCTTCTCCGCTAGTCCCTCGCTGCGCTGTCGTTTCCACGGAACCCCCTCCCCCCCCCTCTCGAACCACGGCAAAGAGGGATCCAACCTCCTCCCCAGGAGAAAGTATAAACGGAGATGAGAGGGTGCCCTCAAAGTCGCCCCTCGAAAGTTTTGATGTAGCAGCCGTCTGTTGTGCGCTTGTCCACCGAAGGGCAGAACGTGTAGCCGTCCTTCTGCACACCCTCATTAACACCGAGGTTCCGGTCGATAGGAGGAGAGTCACCGTCGTCATGATCAT
>JABAKD010000059.1:0-16000 GCA_012845835.1 Undaria pinnatifida | reverse complement strand
AAAATGTGGCGCGACGTTTCCGTCTCTGCTTATTTTTTCCCTTTGAACCCGGGGCGGACTCCGTGGTTGACAGCCAAGCATCGCGAGTATTTCGGGGGCGACTCTACGATTACTCTGGCGGCAGAGGAAGAGGAGGAGGAGGAAGAAGACGAAGGAGGTCAGTTTTGCCGTTGTTGTTTTGGTTGGGCTTGTGTCGTTCCGTGTGTCGTTCCGTGGTGTTCTGGCTGCTGGAGATGTGTTGTATTTGTCTCGCCGAACGAAACAGATTTATTCAAAGTCGTCCCTGCCTCGGTAGTTGATCGGTTACCCTCGGGCCCACGGGAAACTTGCGGAATATGCTCATTGTGACACAGGCCTCGGTAGACTTGCGCCGTTTTTTTGTCCTAGGCTCCTCAGTTTATTGGCTCTATATAAAATACCTTGCAATCACAATAAACGCTGTTTTTGAGCTAGCTGAAGGTGGTTTTGTCATCGAGAAACTGGTGGCCTTGGGCATAACGAACTATCATTTTGCAAAACAAGAATGCCATTAATGGCGTTAATGTCATTCCGACCATTTTGGGTTGAGATGGGTCAAAATGGGTTAAGATGGGTCAAGATGGGTTAAGGAGCCCCGTCGTTCAGAAAAGGATTTGGCCAAAAAGCGCTACCTGTATCTTAGCCGCCCGAGCCGCCGCGGTGAGGTGCGCATCCTGGCTGCAAGGTGGAGAATTACACCTCACGCGCTCAGCAGAGTGATTGATGCTTGTACACTGCTCTACGCCGGCGGTAATGCGCGCGTCTCAGCTGCATGGTGAGGAGTTACACCACGTGCGCTCAGCATAGTGACTGATACTTGCACCGCTCTACGGTCGCGGTAAGATGCGCGTCCTAACTGCAATGTTTTCTTACAACACGCGCCCACCAGCATGGTGATTGTACGCTATTCCTACTGCAGTCGCTTGACAAGACTGCACGTCGGCGTTTTTTTCCCCCAAAAGGGTTGGACGCGGTTCGTGCTCCCAGGTAGGTTGGCCTAAACAAAAATAAGCAGTTCCGAAGGCGACAACAAGGTAGGCCTCAATTTTGATTCCGGCCACTATATACGCCTTTTTCCTCATGTGTCTGTGATACCTGATACTGAGCTAAACGCACCCACGCTATCATACTTCGGGCATGGCGTGAGTAAACCTCGAATGGTGAAGTTAGATTTCGAGCTGTCGTAACTAATCGCCCAAAATGTGTAATTCGCTATTAGTAGGGATGTACCACCGCCCAGACACTTCCGTTTGGGCGTTGACATTATTGCAATACGGCCCCTGTGTTTCCGGACAGAGTGGAAGGACTCTTCCTTACCATGCGTTCGATTCTACTATTCATAGCTCCGGCACAGTTTTGACCACTGTGAGCGCAATTTCTCCCACGTCCTTACTTGGTTACGAGAACATTCAACGGCAATTATGAGCTTTAGAGTCCTGACCCAGTGTCTTCATGTGCGAGGCGCGATGGGTTCTCGAGCCCTCCCGCGCCTCACGTAAAGTAGACCGAGGTCAGAAGACTTATAGTAGCAGCTGAAGCATTTAATATTTATTTACACCAATGCGATTTTTGTTTTGTTTTTGGTGTTAATAAGAAGAATGTATTTACAAGCTACCTGGAACGGTTTGGAGTACGCAAGCGTTGCCGCACTGCATTGTGCATGCCGGGCTGTAGCACTGGAGATAGCCGTGCTCTAGATGGCCGTGCGCTAGATAGCCGTGCGCTAGATACGTACTCCCGGAGGGCTCGCATGCCGGTGGGTCAGTCGGTGGGTCAGTCGAGATTTTGTCGCGGGTGCTTGCAGAGAGTAGCGCGACCGGGAAACGGAGAGGTGTGTCTCCCCCCCCCCTCCCCGTCCATTCATAAATATCAAGGTGAAATATAAGATATCGCATGCACTATCTGATGGCGGAGGGTTTGTCGTTTTATGTGGGAGACATTTGCTGAGTTGTGCGGGGATCGTGGACATATACCCCCCACTTGAATAATATAGGAGTACATGTGAAAGTTGGTCTCGGTTGGCACCAACGCTGTGAAACATTATATGTATATTGGGGTTGGCGTTGGTTGGCAACGGCGCTGTAGAACATGCCAATCACTGCGTGAGCTAGACAATCAGGGTACCGTTTTTCATTTTTATTTTTTGGCGGTCACCATAATGGTTATCGAGTTAGATCATATTGTGCGGCGTGGAGAACCCTGACTCCGCACAGGGGAAATGATTGCATCACGTCGTGAGAATATGGTGAGGCACCCACGAGGCAGTCACATAGTAATAGTAATAGTAATATCCATATCATTGATGTCCCTGGGGTGGCCACACGAGAAAACAAACTAACTCATTGGCGCTGTCGTCCAAAAGCAAGAAAGTAGGCACAAGGTGCCGAAGTCCGTTTTACGAGCGGTCCTTGGAAGGATACAGTTCATCCTTCATGCGACTTGCCGAACACCTCACGGCGCTTCGCGCTTAGTGCAAGAAATGTCTGCCTGGTTGGTGAAAACCCGACGTGCCCTGTCGCGGCATAGTAGGGATGCGAGGGTCTATGGTCATACGACTACAGCCATGCACAAACTGAGTACACCCCCCCCCCCCCTCCCCTGGTCTCGCTTGGGATTACTCGAATGTGCATATGTCATGCAGTACCGGGTGAGTACTGCCGGGGGTCTCGTATGACGGCGATTGTGAGGGCTCTCAACGAATGGTGTTGGTTGACGGCACTCTTGCCCCTTGGCGAACAACCGTCTTGAACTACCCACACTAAGAACCGTACATTACGATAAGTCTAGAAAGACATTGGCGGGCCAAACATTTCACCGTCCACCGACACATTTGCTCTCCACCCACACCGTGCGCCTTTTGTCCCCATTTCAACGAAATTTGCTTGTTTCCTGTATGTACGTGCGTAGGTGCTGACGGCGGAGAAGAGGAGGAGGAGCGGGGGGAGGGGTCTTCGGAAGCAGATGACTTCGGCGATGAAGGTGGTACCGGCGGGGTTAGCCAATCAGAAGCGGAATCGGATGAAGAGAGCCAAAGCGAAGAAAGTCTTGTGTCATTCGAAGGCGGCGAAGGCGGCGGGATAAGTGCCGGTTCAAGCGAATCCGTCGAAGAGGAAGGAGCTCGCGCGAGGGGAGCCTATGGTGGGGAGGGGGAGATGGAGGGGGAACAGGAGGAGGAGGAAGAGGAGGAGGGGGAGGAAGAGGGGGAGTACGATTCTGATGTGTCTGGTTCCGAGGAAGATTTTTCTGAATCAGCGGAAAGTTACTCGGAGGAGGACGAGGGACGAGGGGAGGGGGAGGACTACAGCGGTGAGGGCGATTGGAGTGGAGAAAGCGACGAGCGGGAAGTAAGCCGAGAAGACGACGGCGAGATGATAGTTGAAGTTTCCGAAGACGGTCAGTTTGCGCAGAGGGCCGGGCAAGACAGCCAGGAAAACGGGGACAGTTATGATGACAGCAGTGTTGAGAGTCACGACAGTTACGACCCCGATGAGGATGAGTCGGACTACACATCGGACCAGGAGTTGGACGGGGAGTCGTATGATGAATCAGATTATGACGAATCGGATGGCCGGGAGAAGGGTAGGCGGAAACCGACACGGTCGCAGCGCGACAGACAGTAGTAATTCTAATGAAAGAATGAGTGACAGGTCCTCGATCAGTCCTCCTAGAGATGGAGCTTGAATACCTCCCATGGAGGTCTTACCAGTTGGTCGAGGTCATAGGTATTCGCCCCTTGCTTGGAGGACCGTTCTGGCATGGCACATGCTACGATAGAGGGTTTATTCTGAGGCTGCTCGCTTGAGGAGTTCTGGCCCTCGCTCACCAACTAATTTTGAGTAATAAACTGAAAGTGCAACCATTGTGATCAACAAGCCCATGGCCTAGGTATACAGCCAAAGGACATAAAACAAAGACATAAAGAAGGACATAAGAAGGACATAAAGGACATAAAGAAGGACATAAAGGACATAAAGAAGGACATAAAGGACATAAAGGACATAAAGAAGGACATAAACGAGGACATAAAGAACGGCGCACGGACGATTTTGGGTGAAGGAGCCGTCGTTCAGAAACGAAAAAAACGAAAAGCGCTAGCTCTATCGTAGCACGCGTCGTATGTCGTATTGCCGGCTGCTATCCATGTCTGAGAGCGGAGCTAATTGTGGCTCTGTCAAGAGGACGTACTTGTGGGTTTGATCCACTTATCTTACACGGGCTCTTTGTATCGTGTCGGGGAGGTGTGATGTTGGTGTATCTCTGCCTCACAGACTGTGCCCACGATTTTTCTGTTTATCTCTGGAGGACGAACCAGGGCGGATGATGGGTGTGCTGATGTGGCCAATACGGTTTAACGTCGAGACAACACTCAAGAGCAGTAGACATCTCGAGTCCAACAAGAACGTGGTCGGTTTCATTGGCCGGTCAATGTCAGCGCGCAGCAGCACCAGGAGGACAGTGCTGTGTACTTGTAGTACTCCTCCTTGCAGTTTAGCTCGGGCCCTTGACGAAACCCGAGGTGGCTTGCTTTTGGTGCAGTGGTACCGTGGACAGGGGTTCGTCGTAGGTCAAGCACGATACTTTTTCAGTCATGAAGGATTATTCTGCGAGAGCCTACTGATGTCGTGACGGCAAAGGAGTAGTACAGCGTACTGTTGTTAATGCTGCTGCTTTTGTACAGCGTACTGTTGCTAATGCTGCGAGAGTGCACTGGTGTATCATGATTGAGGGAACGATGCTGCGAGAGCCTACTTGTATCGTTACTGAGGGAAAAAGACGCTGCGAAAGCCTACTGGTATGCGTATTGAAGGGAATTATCTTTCGAGAGCCTACTGAAGTCGTTGTGGGTACAACAGCAGATAATGATGTTGCTACCGCCTACCGGTTTCGATTAAGAAGGGAATTATACTACGAGAAAAATCTACTGAATGATATAGCACATGCTTGCTAGGCTGGACCTCAGTCATCCCTCTATAACGCGGTAGAGGTTGCGCTTTCTGGGCCATGTGGTGTTTCTGGCGTTCTGGCGTTCTGATTGGTTTAGCTCGTCAAGTGAGGAACTACCGGTGAATCTGATTCGTTTACGAGTATATTTGCTTCCGGACTAGCGCATAGAAATGTTGGTCGGATTGCGCGAACAAACGCCTTCGAAGTTATGTTTCGGGTGATGATGATGATGATGATGATGATGGATGATGATGACATTGAGATCCTCATGTTAGGAGTTCAGAAAAATCTTAGAACCTTCTGCACTCCTACCGTGGGATGGCTAATCTGTACTACTATAATACAGTACTACTACGTAGATCCTGCAAAACCTGTCATAAGGACAGATACAGGATGTATGGTATATATATGATCTGTATGATCGATGGTGATCTGTATGATCGATATGATCTACGTGAATGATCTAAATCGCCATCTCTCCGACGTGTGAGCCGTTGTGCCCTACAGCTCCTTGTGTTGGAGTCCGACATCAACAACCCCCATCGCCTAACCTAGCATCTCCCTTTTGATTCAAGAGGCCCATTCCGCAGTCTTCATTTTCATTCGTTACCCCCCCCTCCTTCGGCTCGCCCTTCATGCGACCCGCCGAACACCTCACGGCGCTTAGCGCTTGATTCATGCGACGTCTGCCTGGTCCGTGAAACCCGACGTGCTCCGTCTCGGAATCGTAAAGGGAGGCAAGGGTCTATGGTCCCTACGGTTACGGCTACGCATTGAATGAGTACCCCCCCTCGCCCCCTCAAGTCCCAACATGCGTGATTTAGGTAAATCAATACGGAGTACGGCTGGGTCATCGACACGCGCCTCAAGGCTGCACGGCCACACGCGTTGTCAGGCGAGATGCAGCATCGCCCATCGAGGTCACACCGCAAGTATCCGCGGTATCATATGTGCCATGAGGCAGTACATCTTCACGAACGCTCACAACTTTTATATTGCAATAGGTGCACCACACACCCACACACCTCTGTTCTTAGTAGGAGACACACCGCCCCGGTTCGAACGATTTATAATAGTCGTAGGTGCGACGCATCTCCTCTGTTTTTCGTAGGTGCGACGAATCTCCTCTTTTCTGATAGCAACTGCGCAACGAGGCAAGCTCGCAGCACAATCCACGTACTAACGACCACACGAAAAAACCTGTTCGAAACAATTAATACAATGAGGGACCCTACACGACAAACTCGAGAGAGAGAGAGAGCTGTTTCGTCGCTCTCCCGTGGCGGAATTATGTTCATCTGTATTAAAGTATTAAAGTGCACTCTACTATCACAGAGTATCCGTGCCATCGACTCCTATGGAGTGAGCGGCGTAACGCATAACGTCACGGAGTAGCAGGTGTACCGTACCCCATGGGAAAGACTGCTACGGAGTTCGAAACCCTCGCACCTAACACCACTGCGCCAAACAAGAAGCAAACACACCTCCTCGACCCCTACGCACAATAGCAGTACACTATCAAACTATAATATTTGGGACTCAGCAAGAGTGCGAGAAGCAAACGAACTAACCACAGGAGACGAACTAGACAAGGCGCTGCTTGAGCAGGGACCACAACATCCTCCTCCGCATCTGCGTGATATCCGCCTGGCTGAAATCGAAGGGGAGATCATCGCTCAAGTATGAAGCGAATGAGATCGCGAAGGCTCCGCAATCGCTGCCGTTTTGCTGCTCACCGCGCACGACGACAACGCGAAGAAAAAAACGCGGAAAAACCAAAAGCGAAACCGCGCAAATAAACGGCCATCGTTAAAAAATGTATCGGACAAGCAGAATGGCTCACAACATAATGAATGTACAAGCAGAAAGCAGCACGAAAAAAAGCATGGTATCGTATGTCGAAGCAAGAAGAAGAGCAATCTCGGCTATCATAGGTGCACCTGTTGAGTGGTTGAAACCTTCGTTCCGACCCTGTTCCAATCGTCGAGGTCGACAAACTTTGGAGTGGAAAAACACCCCCGGAGCAAAAAAAAAAGGAAACGAACAAAATCAATAAATACCTGTAGAACCGAAGAAAGTCCTACAATTCACATGGGACAAGAATAAACAGCAATCTCGTCTCGGCCAGTGATACTGCATACCCCGTCTCCAGTTAAGGTGTGATGGCATTCCCCTCATTATACATAGCAGGCGTTATCGCCTACCTTGATGAGTATTAGCTCACCTCCTTTGTCAGAAGACACCCCAGAAGAAAAAAAAAATACAAGATACAATATCCAAGTGATCTGTCCAGCACTCTTGAGCGAACGACAATCCCAGAGAAAGAGACGCCCCAGAATATAGCATATACGCACCTGCTGGGGAGTGGTGGAGACCTTCGTTCCCACCGTGGTCCACTCGTCCGGGTCGAAAGTGGCCTCGTCTTTGTTCTTATCCTCGTCTTCGTCCTCCAACCACAACAGCAGGGAGTTGGTAACCGTTTTGCCTCCCCCCCCCATGCTGTCGTAGTAGTTGATGCGCTGCGTAAAAACGGAAATAACGCAAGAAGGCCAACAAGACGGATTTACAAAGGTTGGCAACTTACGATACAAAGACGTGTGCATTGACACAAAAACAAAAAGTAAACAAGAACGAAACGAGAACACAATAAAAGCAGAAAGCGAGGTTGTCTTTGTTGTTGTCCTCGTCCTGCAACTACGAGAATAACGGAGTTCGTGACTGTTTTTCTGCCCGCCCCCCCCCCCTGCCGTCGACGCAGTTGATGCGCCGTGAAACGGACTGAACAACAAAACAAAAATACCGGTTCAACATATGATATGTCTAGAAAACAAAGAAGAAAAAGAGAGGAAAACAAACCGCACGGGGCAAAACGAATAGACTACAGCAGTAACAAACAACAAAAAAAACAACAAAATAACACACAAACAAGAACACAAAGAAAGGGCAAAAAAAAACAAGTCCAAACACAGAGAAACACACGCAAGCACAACACACTGGCCTCGATCGTACTTGTGCAAACCTACATTCTGTGAGAGAAAATATATTCTCGACAGTTAAGATTAAACGGCGAAACAAACTTTAAAAAAATCACAACCGCATCCATCGCAAAATAAGATAAACGCCAAATCATATTTCGCAAACCGTTTCCATATTGCAATGCATCTCATTATTAGTCACTCTGCACTCCGCACGCCTCCGTGTAAAAATGGCGAGCCATCCCTCTATAGTGCGGTATAGTGCGGTAGGAGTTGCAGTTATTATTATTATTATTATTATTGTTGCTGTTGTTGTTGTTATTATTACTACTATTACTATTACTATTACTATTACTATTATTGTATTATTATTATTATTGTTATTATTATATTATTATTATTATTATTATTATTATTATTATTATTATTATTATTATTATTATTATTATTATTATTATTATTATTATTATTATTATTATTATTATTATTATTATTATTATTATTATTATTATTATTATTATTATTATTATTAATATTATTATCATTATCATTACTATTATTATTGTTATTGTTATTGTTATTGTTATTGTTATTGTTATTATTATTATTATTATTATTATTATTATTATTATTATTATTATTATTATTATTATTTTTGCCCTCCGACAATATAGCGTAGATGCCTTTCCGATATAAATCGAATATCCTTCCTTAAAGCAGCAGTAGCACCTAATATGAAGTCGAATGATCGCACCATAATGCAGTGGTATCTTCCGCCAACCATTCGCCCATTTCCTTTCCCCACATCTTCTCCTTTTATCTACTATTCCCTTTCCCTATATATACCTGGTATGTTACAGCTGGGAGTCTACCTCAATCCTCATCAACATTGCCACCCCAGGCCAGTGGCCTTAGTCCTCCCGATTCTTCCTCCCTTCCCCTCGCGGCCTGACGATCCCTCAGAAATAGTCTATATCGATGAACTCTGCGCGAAATCGCGACCTGAGTGGTCACAGAGATGATTTGGAATAGTCGCTCCTTGCACACGCCTTTCCGCGCTAGGGACGATGCGTCCGTCCCTCCAACGATGCTTGCCGCTACCTGATCTATCAGGTCGCTGCCTTCTTTACCGAGGCGCCCAAAGCTTTCCACCGCGAGGGTGGCGAGTTTGTAGCTGCGTTCGTCGAAGGACACCTGTCCCGGACGAGCGTAGTGGTTGCGCTTGCGCGCCTCGGAAGTGGAAGCCGCTGATCCGTTTCGATCCGCGCTTCCTGCCCGCATGTGGACCCCTGCTTGTGGGTCCGCATACGTCACGTCGAGGAGTATCGACTTGTCGCGATACTCCGGTGCCGTAGCATCTCTTAGTCCACCTGCCTCAATCACGATGTCCATTCGCAAATCCCTGTCTGCGTGGAACGGGGCTCCGCTTTCCACCTGGTGGCGGACGGACATGCTCTTAAGGGTGCGGGAGAGCGCGTGCACGAGGGGTTGGTGCTGGTTCACTTGCGCGCCCGCTCGATGACACAATCGCGCATGCCGCGTATTAACCTCCGCTTCACCGCAGCATGGGCATCTCGCCGCGAGGAATTCTTCTATCCCCAGAAATCTCTTCCCCGCAGTCACGAACTCTGATGCAGGGATGGTTCTAGCTGAGTCTACAGGTCTCGCCCTTAGGAAGGCGGTAGCCCCTGATCCCGATTGACTCCGTTGCCGGGCCCTGGCCAAGTCTCGTGTCTCCTTCTCGCCTTGAGATTCGCTTGTGTCTCGCTGGGGCCTCGTCTCAGGGAGCTGGTCCAGCGAAGAGACGTACCTCTCATAACGTACTCGGTTTACCAGTTTACCCAGTCTATGCTGCGCTTTACTGGAGCTGATAGTTTCGGCGTCGTGTGCAGGCAACGCGTCTGTAATTGATCGCCCTGAGGCACCTTGTCCTCCTGCTCGGAATGCTCTGTCTCGCCAGCTTTCCGGTACGATGTTCGCCATGGCCTCCTCTGAAACCCCATGCACATCGCGCAGGTCCCTGATGCTGTTCCAGATGCGTCGCACGAGGTCAGAATCGGGCAGCTCCCTCCGGACTTTGTTCCCTATTGCGCCGGATAGATCAGCAAGCACCTCTGGCACCGTCGCCACCTAAGCTCCCAACGGATGCTGACATCCTCCGGGCTTCAGCCGACGACAGCCCAAACCCTCCGGCCCCCGTGGACAGGCTCGCCTGCGCCTGTTGATGGGGTTGCAGGGTCAACATGTTTGTCGGGCACCCGTCCACGAAGAACGATGATTCTTCTGCTGCCCCCGGGAGATCGAGCAATTTCTCCAACATCCACAAGGCGTTGCCATCTGCTTTTTTGCATGCAGCCAGCGATAGTTCTGGGTCCATCACGCGTTCAAGGTAGGAGGTCCGCTGAACCATGGAGCCGGTGGCAATCAGGTTGGCTGATTGCTTGTCCGGCATGCGCGACAACATCCGCGCAAGTTGCTCCGCTCCCCCGTTTCGGACTATCTCCATTGCGCTCTCCCTCACGTACTCATCTGTGCCGATGGGCACCCCCACCACCTGAACCCCACCACGTTCAGCGATGCTGACGCCAATGCCTTCAAGAAGGGCGATTTGTTCCGGCGTAGGTACGTGCCCCTTTGGGGGCAGGGCAACCGTTTTGCTCGGGTTGATCGCAATTCCGATGTTGGACAGCTCACGCTGGAGAAAGGGTACCACTTCCACAGTATCGGGTGTGATTTCCATCATTCCGATGCTAATATCATCTAGGTAGGCGAATGCCTCTACACCTCTTGGCTCGAACTCCTCCCGTGTCCGCTTCAGCACCGGCAGGAGCGGCATGCAGAACAACGCTGGCCCCATAGCATCACCTTGTTGTACCCCGCTGGAGCAGTCGATCTTCCGCCTTTCTCCCGATTCCATCTGAAAAAACACGGGCGCAGACATCTCGCCGTAACATTTTGCCACGAACGGTGTAAGCGCCGGTACGCAAGTGGCTGCCTCCGCTAGCATAGCAGTCCGCTTCACTGTGTTGAATGCGTTGGAGCAATCGGTGAGGATCAGCCAGTTGTTTGCCTCGTGATGTATTCTTGCGCGTAGCGCTACCTGTTCCACCCCCCCTCGTACTCCGACTCCAAACTGTCTCGCTTCACGGTTGGCCTCCTCCAGCCGTGGTCGCCACTGCCGCATGGTTCCGGCCGCAATAAGCCGCCTCCACGTCATCCCCACGCACACGGGGCGGCATTTTTCACCCAGGGCAGTGAGGTTGGATTGCAAGAAGAGCTGCCAGAATTCAGGCGGGAAGGCGTTTGGATCATCGATAATTCTTCTCCAGAAGGCTTCGATGCCAGCTCCGAATTTTTCGCGCCCAAAACCAGTCCTGATTATTGACTGTAAGTGCGAGAATCGCAGACCGTCGCTTCCCGCGCCTGATAAGGCGTTGCGAGAATTGATTACCTCGAGGGCCACCTGTGGGTCGAACTCTTCCTCCGGGCGCCAGTTGGGTACACTCCCTTCCTCCTGGTCGGTGGAACTTGTTGCCACCGCTGCTGCTGCAGCTTCGGAGACGCAGGCCTGGTCCTCCTCCGGGAACTTTGCTTTTACGCGCTCCCACGTTTCGTCGTTCCCCGGCGCGCGCGGTTCCGCGAGAAGGCTGCGTGCTGCCACAGTCACCCCCCCTCGATGGCGGCATGCTGATGATGCCCTCTTAAACATATCAGCGTCCGTCTCTTCTCGGGCTTGACCGATTTGCCTCATAGATGTTCGACGGGTGTACTCCATTAACCACGGGAGCAAGAGGGTGAGGTCACCGCGTTCGGCAGACGCAAACCTCTCACGCCGTTTCATTCGGCCATCCTGCGAGTGTAGTAGAGCTGGGAGGATGTACCACAACTTGATTGACCTCAGCAGTGATTGCGGTGTCTCCGATTGTGTGGATTGACGGTGCTCTCCCAAGGCGTGATTGAGGAGGCCAAGCACATGGGTGATAAGCTTGGCGTGGGCAGTAGCCAGCCTCGGCTGCACTTTGACAACAGTGGCGAAGCGTTGTTGGAGGTCCTCAAGGGAGACATCATCGAGCGGTCCCGCAATTCCCAATGTGTTTTGGTCCCACGGATAGCAGAGGCCATCCCGGCGCTCTTCCTCGCCATCGTCAGGTCTCCCCCCGAGTCCCGCTGCCGTCACGCGTAGTCCAGGGTCGGCCTGGACTGCTGCTTCTATTGCTTCTCGTCTTCCATGGCGGACTGTGCATCCCCTTGCTCCGCAGAGAAACGACGCCTGCGCCCCGCCTCGTCTGACCGCATTCACCACGCACCGCGCATGCATTGCATGTTGACGTCCACAGGGCAACCCCACCACTCGGTGTCCCCGAGCAATAGTTGATCTACAGCCCCCACAGCTCGTACCGCTGTGGTCGTCTGCAATGAAAGCGCGAAGATGCGTTACGCTCCCTGGTGCTGACCCTCCTCCCTCTCCGTCCCCGCCTTCTCTCTCTCCACCGCCAACCCTTCCTTCGGCAGGGGCCGAGGGAACCTCGCCGTTTCCATGTCGAGGGATTCGCCCCCGGTTCGTGGTGCCTCCTCTCCCAGTTCTCGTCGCTCGTGTTCCTCTTCCGGATCCGCGCGGTCGACCTCGTCTGCCTCTTGTGCTTCTCCCACCCTCCACTGCACCAGTGGAAATAGACGCAGTCGCTCTCGATGTTGCTGGGGTGTCGCTGGGCTGTGATGGGGGCGCGCGCGAGTGTCCCGGCGCCATCGCCTCCCTGTTTTCGGCAGTTCGGGAGTTTCTCGTGGTAACAGGTACAGCACCTCCTGGATCCGTCTGCTCCCTCCCCCCCGGGTCACCTTCTAACGCTAGAGTTGCACCATCCGGTGGTGCCACGCCCGCTGCTGAAGGGTCGCTCTCCCGTGCCGGGCCCGTTCCTTCAGCCGTGCCCCTCACCGCCGCTGGGGTGGCGCTGGGCTGACTCAGGGGGGGGGGCAAGGGTCCCGCCGCCGTGACATCCTCTTGTTCGGCCATGAGGGTGTTCTCCACGGTTGCATAAGAAGCGGCGCCTCCTGGCTCCGCCTGCCCCCTTACCCTCCAATCACCTTCTGACGCCGGGGCTGCTCCTTCCGGTTGTGTTACTCCCACTGCTAATGAGTCACTCTCCAGCACCGGGTCTGTTCCTTCCGATGTTACGTCCGCTGCCGTCGGGGAGGGAGGCAGCTCGTACCCTGCCTCAAACCCGTTTTGGGACCCGACGGTCCACGCTGCCGTCGGGAACGGAGGAAGCGCCTCCCCCTCTTCTAACGCATTTCGCACCCCGAGGGTCCACCTCGTTAGGCGGTCCTCCCACGTCGAGTCGAGGCCCGCCAAGAACTCTTGGACATGAGGCAGGATGTAGATCCTTCGGTTCGGGAGTCGGAGTACAGTATTCTGTGGGCGGGATGCCGTACGCGGCGAAGATCTCGCGGTAGTGACCGGCTGCCGCTCTCCATTCTCTCGGTCGGGGGAAGTCAAGGTAGGCGCCTTGGGGCAGGCCAAGAGCATCTGCGAACAGGGTGCACAACAGGAACGAGGAGGTTGGGCTACGCCCGTGGGTCCTCACCATCCCCTCAAAAGTATCGTGGGAACCAGTCGTGACGTAACTAGCTGGGTCCAACCGGGGACCGTCCTCCTCCAAGAGCTCAGCGAACTGCAGGGCTCCCGCTACTGTCGGCCACCTTCCCCCCGGGCGTGGCCTTGGAAGGTCCTCAGCCAGCTCAGCCGGATGAAGAGGCCGATTTCTTGCCGGCCATTCCGAGCGACACGCGACGCATGGTTGTGGGTCTGTATGCCCACTCGCGAGGCATTCCGCACGGTCTAGCATGCAGCGGGCATGTACTTGTTCTCCGTGGGGACACGGAATAACTGCCCATAAAGAGTCCACCGCCGAATCCCCAGTAGGCTCCTCTAGTGCCCGCCCGCAGTAGGCGCAGGGAGATGCACCCCTGCTTCCCGTGGCATGACGCCTCTCTGCTGCACTTCTACCAACGCCTCCTTGTTCAGTTGGTCCCGTGTGTAAAGGGTCGTTCTCCGGCGGCCGGTCCGTTCTCTCCGGTGTCGCTGCCATCGCTGTTGAAAAGGAAGGGAGAGCATCACCCGCTTCCAGCGCGCTTCGGACCCCGAGCGTCCACCTCGTTAGTTGCTCTTCGCATTCGGCGTCGAGACCTACTAGATATTGTAGGACGTGAGGTGCGATGTAGAGTCTTTGATTTTGAAGTCGGAGTAGGATATCCTGCGGATGGATGGCGTACGCAGTGAACAGCGTACGGTATCGGCCTGCCGCCATTTCCCATTCCCTCGGTCGGGGAAAATCAAGGTATGCCCCTTGAGGCAGGTCCAGCGCATCGCAAAATAGGGAGCATAGCAAGAACGAGGAGGTTGAGCTCCTTCCGTGTGCATGTAACATGAGCTCGAACGTACCGTAAATGCCAGTCGTCACATAGTTGGCTGACTCCAGTTCGGATATGTGCCGCTGAACGCGGGTGGCGAACTGCAGGGCACCTCTCACCGCCCCCCACCTTCCCTCATGACCGTCCATGGATATCCCTCTTGCCAGCTCCGCCGGATGGGGAGGTCGGCTTCCTCCCGGCCACGCCGAGCGACACGCGACGCAGGGCCTAGGATCCTCAAGTCCTCTCGCGAGGTTTTCCGCGCGGTCCAGCATACAGCGGGTGTGCACAAAGCCTCCATGGGCGCACGGAACGGGTACTCGAGCGTCGTCTTCCCCCGACTCCCCACTAGAGTTATCGAGAGGCCAACCGCAGTACGTGCACCAAAATTCCTCGGACTCCTCCAATCCCCCTTCAACGTCTTGACCCCCTTCACCCTGACTCGCGGCCTCCTCTACACCCGAGGTTAGTGATCGCCACAATATCTCCAACTGTCGTTGTTGGTGAGCGCCATCCGGGGTCGTACGGTCGTATCTCATATGGATTCTGGGCACTATTGCCGTGAGTCGGAACGTTCTCCGACGCGACACTCCTGTCCCGTCTCGGATAGCTACCCCAAATCGGTCGTCCCCCCTGCCGTCTGCTCCTGCTGCGCTTTCAACGGCACACCTCCTGTGGACGAGCCAGCCACCAAAAGCGAACCTCTGGTCATCCTCCAAGTGCCTGCCACAGACCCCACACGGCGCTTGCACATGTTGCTGGGGGATCGTGCCCCGCCATTCTCCGTGGTGGTCCTCCTCATCTCGCTCTGCGAGATTCCGCGATAAGTCCACCACTTCCGGGGTAATGTGCGCTCTTCTCCGGAGGCGCTGCTCAGCTGCAGTTACTCTGGCTCTGATCTCGTGTTCTTCCGTTGTGTCCACCGACCTGCCAAGGGCCCGAATCTGTTGGAGGAGGGGGTGTAGATCGACCTCTTGATGCTCCTCGTGCAGAGCCGGGTTCGGGCACGTGACTAGGTGTACCCCTCCGAAAGTCCTAGCCCGGGGGATTGCGTCCTCGCAAAAGCCTAAAGCACAACGGCGGTGTGCGTCGCACGAACAGGACACTTGTACGCAATTAGTCTCCTCAACCAAACCATGACAAACGCTGCATATCGCTCGCCGCCTCCTGCCTTCTCTTGCGGCCCTTGTTGTCAGCCTTGCTTCCCCGTCAGCTGGCATATCTTGCCGCGCAACCGTCAACACCTCCACCATGACCTCATTGCTGTGCTGGCGGAGCGCCATCCCGTCGGCCTCGTTGACTGTTACGGTCGCCCGACATGCCGGACACCGTAGATCGGCCTCCGTTCTGACTCGGAGTGCAGCGTAGCACGGAAGGTGCAATCGATGGGAGCAGCTCTCTAAATATACCAAAGGAGAGGACAATGCCTCATAGCATACACAGCAGCTTTCCGGGGGTTCCTCCCGGAGCTGGTTTTCTGTAATCGTCGGCGATGGTGTCCGTGGCGGAGAAGGAGGTCGTTCGGGCATCGGTACGGGTGCCGAACCCCTTCCCTCCGCCGTCCGTGTAGGCGTCGTCCGTGACGGCCTTGGCGATGCTGCCTCTGCCGTCCTGACCACTGTCTGCGATGGCGTTTCGAGCGCAGGGACCACACT
>JABAKD010000056.1:0-13000 GCA_012845835.1 Undaria pinnatifida | reverse complement strand
CACCCCCCCATCCATGTATAGGGGCGCCACGTCCAGCCACGCCCGCGTTGCTTTGAACTCCGGTACTGGTAGAGGCCCGGCCTCTTCCGCCGTCGGCACGTGTTCACCCTCCGCTTCATCCTCAACGCTTGCGTCCCCACCTCTTCCCCCAACTCCGCTAGGTCCATCTTGAACCGCGTCACGAACCGTCCCCCCCCTCTCCCTCCTTTCTCTCGCCCATTCAGATGCAGCTTGCTCAGCTGCAGAAGCCACCGCACCCTTCCCAACGCCCACCCCACCTTCCCCAAGCCCACTCCTATATTTAT
Organism: Undaria pinnatifida; assembly: GCA_012845835.1. Lineage (NCBI taxonomy): Eukaryota > Phaeophyceae > Laminariales > Alariaceae > Undaria > Undaria pinnatifida. Next base: position 12,695 of record JABAKD010000056.1, on the reverse strand, counting down.
CCACATCTCTTCCCCCACACCAGCCACGACCCCCAACCGTCGATCTCCTTTCATCTGCGTCTTTCCCCTGTCTTCCCCAGGCGCTCCATAGCGCCCCTCCACAGTAGGGGCACCTCCCGTTCTGCCTTGTGCAGCTCGTGCGCGGTTCCGTTGCTGCGCTCTTTCCCTCCTCTCTCCCAAATGGCTCCCTTTCCACGCCTCACCCCTTCGGCCCCGTTGCCGCAGGCTCACCTTCCATGAGCGTGTGCGGTCCCGTTGCGCTCACTCCCCCCCTTTCTCTTTGCGCGACCCCTTTCTCCGCCCTTTCCCCGTCCTGGCCGTTCTCCCTCGTCGCCCCCTAGCCCCTTTTCTTTGCCTCGTCGTTCCCCGTTCTGTGTGGCCCCTCTGCCGCGTTCTCCCCTCGTCTGGTCGTGTACGTCCCAGTTTCCGCACCCCCCCCCTCGTCCCCTTCTTTGCGCGGTTCGTTGTCACATTCCCCCCCTGCCGTGTCGTGTACGGCCCCGTTGCCGCGTCCCCGCCCCCCCCTGGTCGTGTACGGCCACACTGCCGCACACCTCTTCCCCCTCCTTGCGCGGCCCCCTTGCCGCGTCCCCCCCCCCCCGACCAGGTCGTGTACGGCCCCGCTGCCGCCCCCCCCCTTCCTAGTTTACGCGGCCCCGTTTCCGCGTTCCTTCCCCCGCTTGGTCGTGTACGGCCCGTTTCCGCACCACCCCCCCCCCCCACCCTTTTGTTTTGCGCGGCCCCTTTGCCGTGCCTCCCCCCGCTCCTGGTTGTGCATGACCCCGTGTCGCACGCCTCTCCCCCCCTTCTTGCGCGGCCCCATTGCCGCATCCCACCCCCGACAAGCTCGTGTACGGCCCCGTTGCCGCGCACCTCCGCCACTTCTTGCGCGTCTCCGTTTCCACGCCCGTTGACCAGGTCGTGAATGGCCCGTTGCCCGAATATATCCCCCCCTTTCTTGCGCGGCCCCGTTGTCACGTCCTACCCGCGACAAGGTCGTGTATGGCCCCGCTGCCGCAAACCTCTCCCTCCTTTTTGAGCGGGCCCCGTTGCTGTGTCCCCTCCCTGACCAGGTCGTGCGCCCCCCCCCCGGCAAAGTCGTGAAGACCCCGTTGCCCCCCCCTCCCCCCCCCCCCCCCCCCTGTTTGCGCGGTCCCCTTTCCGCGCCCCCCCCCAAGCCTGGTTGTGTCCCCCAAGGATAGTTGTGTACAGCCCCGTTCCGCACCCCCACCCTCCCTTTATTTGTGCGGCCTACTTGCCGCATTATCTCCCGTGCCTGGTCGTGTACGACCCCGTTGTTGCACCCCCCTTCCCCCCACGATGCCACGTTCACGCCCCCGGGCGGCTTATTCGTGTACGACCCTGTTGCAGCCAGCCCCTAGCCCCCCCCCCCCGCCCCCCCCCTCTTTGCGCGGCCCCGTTGCCCCCCACCCCCCCCCCCCCCCCCCCATCCTGGTGAAGTACGGCCACGCTGCCGGCAAACCTTTCACCCCTTCTTGCGCGGCCCCGCTGCCGCGTTCCAACCCCGACCAGGTCGTGTACAGTCCCGTTGCCGCCCCTTCCCCCCGCCCCCTAGTTTACGCGGCCCCGTTTCCGCGTTCCTTCCCCCGCTTTGTCGTGTACGGCCCGTTGCTCACCCCCGCCCCCCCCCTTTTTGCTCGGCCCCGTTGCCGTGTCCCCACCCCAACTGTTCGTGCGTGACCCCGTTGTCGCACGCCTTCCCTTTTCTTGCACGGCCCCGTTGCCGCATCCCACCCCCGACAAGGTCGTGTACGGCCCCGTTGCCGCACACCCCCCCTTTCTTTGCGCGGCCCCGTAGCCGCGCCCCACGACCAGGTCGTGAACGGCCCCGTTGCCGCATCTCACCCCGGACAAGGTCGTGTACGGCCCCGTTGCCGCACACCCCCCCTTTCTTGCACGGCCCCGTTGCCGCATCCCACCCCCGACAAGGTCGTGTACAGCCCCGTTGCCGCGCACCCCCCTTTCTTGCCGCGGCCCCGTGGCCGCGCCCCCCCCGACCAGGTCGTGAACGACCCCGTTGCCGCATCCCACCCCCGACAAGGTCGTGTACGGCCCCGTTTGCCGTGTCCCCACTCCACCTGTTCGTGCGTGACCCCGTTGTCGCACGCTTCCACTTTCTTGCACGGCCCCGTTGCCGCATCCCACCCCGACACAGGTCGCGTACGGCCCCGTTGCCGCACACCCCCCCCTGGTCTTGCGCGGCCCCAGTAGCCGCGCCCCCGACCAGGGTCGTGCTAACGGCACCTGTTTCCGCATCCCACCCCGGACAAGGTCGTGTACGGCCCCGTTGTGCGCACACCCCCCCTTTCTTGCACGGGGCCCCGTTGCCGCATCCCACCCCGACAAGGTCGTGTACAGCCCAGCGTTGGCCGCGCACCCCCCCTTGCTTTCGCGGCCCCGGGCCGCGCCCCCCCGACCAGGTCGTGAACCGACCCCGTTGACCGCATCCCAACCCCGACACGGTCGTCTACGGCCCTGTTGCCGCACCACTCTATATCCCCTTTCTTGCGCGGCCCCGTAGCCGCGCCCCCCGACAAGGTCGTGAACGGCCCCGTTGCCGCATCCCACCCCCGACAAGGTCGTATACGCCCCCGTTGCCGCACACCCCCCCTTTCTTGCGCGGCCCCGTAGCCGCGCCCCGACCAGGTCGTGAACGGCCCCGTTGCCGCATCCCACCCCGGACAAGATCGTGTACGGCCCCGTTGCCGCACAACCCCTTTCTTGCACGGCCCCGATGCCGCATCCACCCCCGACAAGGTCGTGAACGGCCCCGTTGCCGCACACCCCCCTTTCTTGCGCGGCCCCGTAGCCACGCCCCCCGACCAGGTCGTGAACGGCCCCGTTGCCGCATCCCACCCCGGACAAGGTCATGTACGGCCCCGTTGCCGCACACCCCCCCTTTCTTGCACGGCCCCGTTGCCGCATCCCACCCCCGACAAGGTCGTGAACGGCCCCGTTGCCGCGCACCCCCCTTTCTTGCGCGGCCCCGTGGCCGCGCCCCCCCGACCAGGTCATGAACGGCCCCGTTGCCGCATCCCACCCCCGACAAGGTCGTGTACGGCCCCGTTGCCGCACACCCCCCTTTCTTGCGCGGCCCCGTAGCCGCGCCCCCCGACCAGGTCGTGAACGGCCCCGTTGCCGCCCACGCCCCCCCCTTTTTTCCCCGCGCGGCCCCGTTGCCGCGTTCCCCCCCCCCCTTGGTCGTGTACGGCCCCATCGCCGCCCACTCCCACCCCCTTTCATTTCGCGGCCCCGTTGCCGCGTTCCCCCCGGCCTGAACGTGCGCGACCCCTTTGTCGCGCACCCCCCGTTCGTTTGAGCCCGCGGCCTCACCGCCGTCGCTCTGCGCGGCCCCGTTGCCGCGTCCCCTCCCGGACTGATCGTCGTGTGCAGCCCCGTTGCTGCACACGCACCCCCCCTTTATTTGCGCGGCCCCGTTGCCGCGCTTCCCCCAGGCCGGGTCGTGTACGGTCCCGTTACCGCACACCACCCCTCACACGTTTTGCGTGGCTCCTTTGCTTCGCACCCCCATTTGCAAAAACCCGCGGCCTGGCCCGCCCGTCGCCCTGCGCGGCCCCGTCGCCACGTTCGTTGCCTACATGATTGTGTGCGGCCCCGTTGCCGCAACACACACCCGTTTTCTTTGCGCGGCCCCGTTGCCGTGCTCCCCCCCGGCCGGGTCGTGTACGGTCTCGTTGCCGTACACGCCCCCCCCCCCCCTTGTCACGGCCCTTTCTCCGCGCACCCCCCCGTTTATTTGAGCTCGGCGGCCTGGCCGCCGTCGCTCCCCCCGTTTCCCAGTTCGGTACTTCTTATTCGCGGCCTTCCCGCCCCCGATACCCCTGGCTTCTCCTTCCTGTTCCTGTCCGGTTTCTTTCCCCGTACCCTCCTTCCCCCCTTCCTCTCGCGCGCCCTATCCCCCCGTGTTCCTTTATCCCCTTCGTCACCTACTGTCTTTCCCTTTCCTTTCCGTATTTTCCTTCCTGTTCCTGTTCCCCTCTGGTTTTTCCCCTCTGTTGGTCCCCCTAAAATTCTTGCGCGCTTTACGTCAATATGTGGTTGCTCTGTGCGGCTCCGTCGCCGCGTTCTTTCCCCGACCTGGTTGTGTGCGGCCCGTTGCCGCACACCCCCCCCCTCTTTCTTTTTCGCGCGCACCGACTGCCCGTCCCCCCCCGGCCGTGGTCGTGAACTCTATCCTGCTCGCCCCGTCCTTCCTAGATTCATTGCCTCAACTCGCACCCCTTCCCCCCCCCCGCGCCGTTGATCTCTGTTTTGAAAATGTCTACTTGTACGCATGTATATATTCGTCCCCCCCCCCCCAGCGACCCCCCTCCCTCCCGCCCGTTGCCACCCGCCTCATCCGTTCCGTAGCAGTCACACTTTACACCGCTATTAATAGTCAGAAACAGTATATAAAGTTGTATCGTAATCTCCGAGTAATAGCAAGTAGGGTTAGTAGAGTGCAGATAGCAGCATCAGCAGCAGTAGTAGTGTAGTAGTACTACTAGTACTGGTAGTAGTAGTCGTAATAGTATTAGCGGTAGTAGTGATAGTAGCATCCTAGTAGTATTAACACTGCAAGGCCAGAATATTAACAGTACTATGCTAAGGCTGTAGACTAGTGCCGTTAGTGGTTAGTACGCGTAGCGGCTGTGGTGATATCGTGGAGCTCGTTCCAGTGACGGTAAATGTCACCGCGTCACTGCTGCGGTAAATATTAAATACAATCGCCTGGCTTTCCATGTTATATGATTACGTTCCAATATTTGTTTTCCGTGGTGTTTTTCGTCCTATACCGCACCCTACTGGTATGATATACCAGAGTAGTGCACGGTCTATGATAATATAAAGACCTCGACTAGCTATTAATAGCAGCCAATCCAACACACAAGCCTGCGGATAAATATCAAATTGCCGAGGGTCCCTCCCCGGCCTCTGTCTCATACGAATCCCCCTAATCGGAAATGTTTTTGGCTCGATTTTACGTTTTTGGGTTTTCTCTAATGGCTTTTGATGTAATGCATGGCTTCAGGGAACAGATCGCTGCGCTACCCATACACTCGGGACTCGCCTAACTGTTTGTTCTCGGTATGCGTCATGGTGTCGCGAACATGTCGTTACTCTTGAATCTCTGCGTTAACCTGCTCGTTCGGCATCCCTATACGACCACGCTTGTAAACATTCCTTCTTATTTCTTCTCTTCTCATCCACAGCAGTCCATACAACACGCGCTCACCACGATGTGTGCTGTTCTTGAGTAGCTTGTGATCGATGACACTACTACTGTTTTACCTGCTGTATCCCTGTTCTCCTATGCTCCTGTCGTACGACCTTCCTTCTAATCTGCTGACCCTCCTATGTTGCTGCTGCTGTTTCCATTGAAGCTGCATCATCTGTCGCACTCTCCTGCCCAGAAATATAGATTGCGATTGGTGTCTCCCCGTGCCACCTCTCTACCCCTATGCTCCTGCCGACGTGTTCTCCCTACTGCTACTGCTGCTGCTGTCGCTGCTGCGTGGGCGCTACTCCCTTCTTCTTCTACCGGTTGTTGTGTCCGATACTCGCTGCTGGTGCGCTGCTGGTGTGCTACGTTGTTGCTGCTGAGGTCCTCCTATTTTCCGCTATTCCTTCCCCTGGAACCACCCCCCCCCCTATGCTACCCGGTTCTCCGATATTTCCTCTTCGTTCCGCCAAACTCCAGACTGTTCCGACATTCTTACATTCTAGAGCCAAAAATATAGGCATATCGTCAGGCTTGTTTGAGTAGACTCGCCGCAAAACAGTGACAGTTACGTGTCGGTTCGGAGTATGGTTTCTTGGGCTATTCGTTCATGTCCTTGGATCTGTGTGTGCTGTGACGAGCCGCGAGGCTCTCACTCCTTTTCCTGTTCCTCCTGTTAACTTTCCCTCGCGGGTGTGTGACAACCGATAATACACGAACTTAAAAGAGAAGCCATTCGGCAGCCCAGCGGGGTGAGTCGACGCTAACCGGCGCGGTCGGAACTAAACATTCTAGAATTGTTGGTACCAACGTGAGACCATGGCTATTTCTGTGGAAGATCAACTCGCCGAGCTGAGAGCGCAGCTGGCGGAGGAGAGGGAATCACGCGCGGCGGCCGAGAGGGCAGCCGCGGAACGCGCTGACGCACAACGCGTTCAGCACGAGCAGACAATGAAGATGCTGGCCCAGATGATGGCCCAGCAAGGTGTAGAAGACAAGACAAGTCCGGATGGGGAGGCGCACGAGGCGTCTGCTGCGAGTAGCGAGGTAGAAGATCCTGCGTCACCAACATCCCGAGTGGGCCCTGTCAACCCTTCTGTGCCCATGGAGGTTGGTCCACGAGAGGATCAATCAATAGGGAGTGCCCAAAGCGGGTTGGACGGAGACTACGGTCTCCAAGGTGAGCCCGCTGTGACACACGGGAGCCGAAGATCTTTTCGAGCTCCCATGAAGATGAATCCACCGCAGCTACGAGACAGAAAGCAGTTTCACATTTTTCAGCAGAAAGTGCATACGTATGCGAAGTTCCAGGACTTCGACAGTGTTCTGTACGCCGAGTCTCATCTCGACGTCGGCGACCAACTCAAATCGAAGAGCGATTTCCTCCGGGAAGGAGTGCCCGAACTAGTTTATGAACGACATCTTAGAGCCTGGTTCTTTCTGTCCCAGGCATTCCACCTAACAATAGATGTCGGGCGTTTCCAACGGAGCAAGTCCCCCGGAAAATGGGGAAGAAACTGTGAAGTACTATTGCCCCAAGAGCACCGGGGATCAAATCTCTCTGCGGAAGACGCTCAGTGATTTTAAAGTCGAAAAGGGAGTTGACCCGATCCCGAGATTGTACAATCTCGAGGAACACGTGATGAAAATGCACACTGCGGGTATTGATGTGATGAACAAACCACCCTCTGCACGTTTGTTGCTGGTCTGCCTGTGTCAGAGTACGACTTCGAGATACGGCAGCTGAGTCGAAGACTGTCCTTCGACCGGGATGAGGTGATACATACCATCGAATCCCAATACAACCTTCTGCGCTCTCGGAGTCAGAAAAACTCCGCAGCCCATGCGCTCGTTGTTGACAGGCGTGGTGGGGGCGGGGGACGCGGACACCCTGGCGGGAAGCGCGGGGGGCGCGGAGGCGGCCGAGGAGGCAAGCACGCCGAGAAGAAGAAGTCCGGCGACGGAAACGGCGCTGAGGAGAACAAGCCTGCGGCAAAGGGACCGCAGTGCTACAAGTGTGGGCTTCGAGGCCACTTCGCCCGCGACTGCACCACACAGCTCTGCAAGCGGTGCAACGGTCGGGGGCACGACGAGGATAAGTGTCCTTCGTCTACCGACATGCACGCCAACATGGTGATAGAGCTACCTGAACCGCCGGAGTCGGACTCAGATTCAGGATCGACGACTTCGAGTTGCGTCGCGTCTGGGTTTATGGCGGTGGAGCTGGATCATGCAGGGTGTGAGTACCAACCAGGCAAGTGTGATGATGGTGGTCCAATCGGTGGTGTAGGGGAACTGGCTCTGCAGGCCGGGGTTAAATCGGAACGTTGGCACTTTGATACTGGAGCCTCGGGCATCTTTACCCGTAGCTCCGAGAAAATGACTAACTTCCGACCATGCAACAAGCAACTTAGCGTTGCTGGTGGCGGTAAACTGCTTCGCATAAAAGGTCTAGGCGACCTTACCCTCGAATTCCCTTCGGGCGATGGCCAACCTGCCATGCGCATGGAGTTCAAAGAAGTAGGGTTCTCACCTGAGCTTGATTTCAACCTCATTTCGGTGTCGAAGGCCGTCAAACATCGGTACAAGTTTAGTATCGATGACCCCGGACTCACCATCCACCAAAAAGATACTTGTCAAGAGATCCTATTGCCCCCTTACGGGGACATGTACGTCGGACATGGCCGTAGGGTGGATGGCAACGAGATAGCCTGCGCAGTTCTTACACCCGGGCGTATGCCCACCACCGATGTGGATATTAACCACTATCATCGCACTACCTCCCACACCCACCCCCGTTTGTTGAGGAAATCGGCGGAGCAGCAAGGCGTCAAGCTGAAACCTGGGGTGAAGCTGCTCCCGTGCGTGGGATGTTCAGCAGCGAAAGGGTACAGCGCACCGGTGCCCAAGTCCACAAACTCTCGTTCAGATAAGAAAAACGGGAGAGTTTTCGTTGATTCGACGGGGAAGAAGCCTGTCGCTTCGATCGGTGGAAGCCTGTATGGTATCATTTTTCGTGACGATGCCACACGAATGTCGCGGGAATACTTCATGAAATCAAAATCTGAAGCCCCGGCAAGGCTACTTCAGTACATCGCTGATACTAGCCAGGATGGTCTGATAGGAATCATCCGTTCTGATGACGCGCCTGAACTGATGTACGGAGAGTTTGCAGAGATCTGCAACAAAAACGGAATCAAGCGCGAGTTTACGTCAGCGAACACACCGCAGTTGAATGGTGTAGCAGAACGTGGGCTAGCACTTATCGAGAAGTTAGCCAAGACGTCGATGATCCAGGAAAAATCGTCTTTCGTCGGCCAAGATTTGCCGTCGACGGAGCGGCTGTGGGCTGAAGCTCATCATTTTGCCTGCGACAATCTCAATCGCACTGCTACGACCTCAAATAAAGACATGAAATCTCCCTACGAGATGTGGCACGGCAAACCACCGTCGCCGACGTTGGTGCAGTGGCTCCAACCATGTTTCTTCAAGACGAAGAGAAAACACAAGTGCGACCCGCAAGCGGAACCGGGATTTTATCTCGGGCCCGCAGACAACCATCCGAGGGGAACATGTCGTATCCTGTCGAAAGCAACTAACCAAATTCACCTCACCCGTGATGTCACCTGGCATCATGTCCCGACCCCTGCCCCCTTGCCAGCCTATCAGCAGGCACCCCCTACACCCGTTGAAGGGAGGGGGCATGACGACGAGACCGCCGTCGGGGGCAGGGAGGGCACACCACTTCAAGGTGGTGGGGCGGATGATGACGCTTCGGACAGCAATGACGACCTCTCAGTGGAGTGGGAAGACGAGACACACGATGCCAAGGATGTCAACGTCGCCGCCGGCAGAGCACCGGAGACGACCGAGCCGACAGGAACTCCGTTCCAGGGGACCACCCCCTCCGCGGCAGTGTCTCATGGAGGTTCGGTCGGGGACGATGGTGGTGCCACCCCGAGCAGCAGCAACCAGCGCAGAAGCCGAAGTCGCAGAGGCGGCAGCAGCAGCAGCAGCAGCAACAACACCAACACCAACAACAGCAGCCGTGGCAGCGGACATGGCGACGGTGGCAGCGCCGACGGTGGCGGTGGAGGCACTGCCGGTGACTCCGCCGGTGACATCAATCTTGCCGGCTATGCACCGCTCCCCCCCGAACTGCCCAAAGGTGAAGCGGGACGGCTGCAGAGCTGGGGTAGGCACGGTGACCTGATCACATCGTCGAGACTGAGATCCGTGCGCAACCGCCTCCAAGAGGTACCCAAAGAACCGAATACTGGAGGCAATACGGCCCTGCTGGTCTACATGAAGGCGCTGGTGACGGACTTCATCAACGGCGAACTGGAGGCTGAAGAGATGCAAGAAGCAGAAGAGTTCATCAACGGCCACGCATGCGATGATCTCCTGGACTCGCTGGCAACGAGTGCGACTGATTTCGACGACCACGAGTCAGCATCTAACGTCTTCTCGCTCATGCACGACACCGCGATCGACGAACCCGAGATCGCCCTGGTCACCATGGAATCAGGGAAGTCCGAGTCTGAAATTGAAATGCCGTCTGGTCCTTTGTCAGAAGACGGCACTCGGCCCTGGCCGCGCCCATGATCTGCGGGCCGGGGCCCCGACAGGGCGCATGACCGCGATCCCGTCGAAGAAACAGGGAGAGAAAAAAATGTTTCGCCGTTGACGGCAGGTGTCTTATTAGTCACTAAAGGCCCGCCACATAGCATCCAACGAGATGTACGGCCGCAGGTTTGTTGCCTTCGAACCAGGGCACGACGCAGGCAGGAGAGCCGGAAATTGCTCATTCGCCGCCACCCGAACCACCTCCAACCACATCCGTCCCCGGAGACAAAACACGCTCACTCCGCGTAGCGGTCGGCATTAGTACGCGAGACTCCACTGAAATCAGAAAAAGGCATGCCGTTACACATTCCAAAAGTATGCAACTTAGTGTAGCCCTCCTCCGTGTCAACCCCGTCGAAGTGCGTGATCAGCAGACGCAACAGGAAGGTGAAAGCCTCAGGCAGATGCTCCTCCTGCCATGGCTCTTGACATTTTTGCCTGCTACCACGACCACCTCGCTGTGGTCCGTGCTCGAGGACGAAGACGAGCGGGAGGAGGTTGACGAGCCGTCCCACGCTGAACGTCCTCTCGCGCCATTCCTCTGCCAGAGCGGCGGCCAACTGCCCCGGTTGTTGGACCGAAGTTGCCCCCTCGGCGGCGACCTCCGGCACACCAGCACCCATGCGCTGTCACCCCCGCGGCGGTGGTGGTGGTCGCCACCCCCACCATTTTTGCCGCCACCCCCACGGTTGCGGTCCCCGCGGTCGCGACTGTCGCGACATTTTCCCCGGTTTCGTTCTGCCAACTCTTCCTCCGGGGTCCGGCCAAAAGACAGGGTCGGGGTCCTCGTCGTGGGCTATCAGCAGGGCCTTGACGAGGGCAAGGGCCGGGGCGGCTCTCGTCTGTCTAGCATAGGGCGTACAATCCACGCGAGCCCAGGCCGCTTCCATTGAGGACGTCCGCTTGCCGCGACGCCGGCCTCTCTGACGGGAGGAGGGCGTAGGCCATTTCCACCACCGCGGGTCGCCAACGCTGAGGAGAAGTCTACCCGCGGTGCAGACGCCATGCACGCGACGATGCCCTTGAAGAAGGCGTCGTTCCCGGGTCGTGGTCGCTGGGATGCGATACCCTGCGGGCGCGACGAAGGCAAGGGGCCGCGGTAGCTCCCGATGCAGCCGACGCAACTGACGACTCCCGCGCAGCGGTCTTCGCCTGCTCGATATCTCCGTCAAACCGAAGTCGGCGTGCTATCGTCTGGTTGGCGTCGTCGAGCGCCCGCTGGGCCCGCGCCGCCGCGTATGCCAAGTCCAAGGGGGCGGCATGGGCGCCCCGGTCCCGGGAGCTCAGGGGGTGGCGCTCTGTCGAGCGCGGAAAGCCCAGGTGGCGGCGGTGGTGCCCTGTCGAGCGCGGGGGAGCAGGGTGGCGCTCCCCCGGGGCTGGCGAGAGCTGGCGTCGAGACGCCCCCGAGTCCGGTGGGGGTTGGTCCGTCTTCTCAGCGCGAACCAGCGAAGCGACCAGCTTGGTTGGTGGGAACGGGTGGAGGTATGGTGCTCCGTCTTCTGTCTCGTCACCCAAACCCGCCACCGGTGGATCCCCCCGTCTCGAGTCGCGGCATCTCGAGCGAGCTCTCCCTGTCTCGTGGGCATCCAGGTTGGGGTGCGTGGAAGACCTCAGCCAGCCCCGAGTAGCCCCCATCGTCACTGGTGGACATGGTGCCTAGGTAGTGAAGGGGGGGGGGGGATACGAACGGCGCGTGAAGAAGCTATGGAGACAGATAAATTGTTGTGGTGTTCCTGCTCCAAGGGGCGGTATATCTGTGTTTCAGCAAACAGCAACAATATGGGCCTTAAAGCCGTCCAGCCTTAGTGATGGTAGCAGCCACGTCAACTAGCCGTATAAGAGGAGTACAGCAGTAACAAGGTACCAATCATCATAACCGCAACATAAGAGCAGCGCCCAGTCTGACCGTAGGGTATATGGGTAACGCCCGCACGACCCGCAGCACAAGGAGCCAAAACTGGGCAGCACTGACCCCAACCGCAGTGCAGGGGGTGCAACACAGTAAGGGTACGTCTGCAGCCATCGCACTTAAACAGGCATCATTCGACCTAGGCTGGGGGAGGTAGCACAGGAGAGCGTCGCCCAAAACGCCCACGCTCATCGGACCAAAACAGGCAGCATTTACCCTAGGTGTAGTGTAGGGGTGGAAGCACAGTGTAAGATCGCCCAACACGCCGACGCTCATCGCACCAAAACAGGCAGCATTTACCCTAGGTGTAGTGTAGGGGTGGAGCACAGTGTAAGATCGCCCAACACGCTGACACTCAGCGCACCAAAACGGGCAGCATTTACCCTAGGTGTAGTGTAGGGGGGGGAGCACAGTGAAAAGTCACCCAACACGCTGACACTCGTCGCACCAAAACAGGCAGCATTTTCCCTAGGTGTAGTGTAAGGGTGGAAGCACAGTGTAAGATCGCCCAACACGCTGACACTCATCGCACCAAAACAGGCAGCATTTACCCTAGGTGTAGTGTAGGGGGGGGAGCACAGTGAAAGATCGCCCAACACGCTGACACTCATCGCACCAAAAAGGGCAGCATTTACCCTAGGTGTAGTGTAGGGGTGGAAGCACAGTGTAAGATCGCCCAACACGCTGACACTCATCGCACCAAAACGGGCAGCATTTACCCTAGGTGTAGTGTAGGGGGGGGAGCACAGTGAAAGATCGCCCAACACGCTGACACTCGTCGCACCAAAACGGGCAGCATTTAACCTAGGTGTAGTGCAGCGGTGGAAGCACAGTGTAAGATCGCCCAACACGCTGACACTCATCGCACCAAAACGGGCAGCATTTAACCTAGGTGTAGTGTAGCGGTGGAAGCACAGT